>VMDO01000238.1:0-316508 GCA_007922755.1 Pedetes capensis | reverse complement strand
AGGCTGCCTCTGGCCTAGAATTTACAATCCTCCTGCCTCTGCCTCCCTAGTAGCTGGGATTATAGGTATGTGCCATGTCACTGAGCTAGCAGTATGTGTTTTAAGTCAAGCAAGAGTTTCAGTTATACTGACTTACATTGCAAACAACATTTCAGAATGGGAATTGTACAGTAGACTTTTTTTTCTTTAGATGGGTAGGAATTCTGTAGGGAGACACAATTCAAAAACTGAGATACTTGATGAAGTAAATGTTGTTAAATCTTTGTCTCAATCCCAGCACCTTTTTTACTTTATTCTTGTACGTTATGCTTTGTAATCCATGTTTATACATAGGATAAAACAGCATAATGACTGGTTGAACAATATAACTCCAAGAAAAGGACTTACAGCAATAAATAGTGTGATGCAAATTTAAAAATGAGTCTGGCTGGGTATGGTGGTATATGCCTGTAATCTAGCACTCAGAAGGCTGAGGCAGGGGGATTGATGATGCAAATTTAGTTTGGGCTACTTTGTCTGGAAAAAAAAATAAGTAGGTTTTGTTTTGAGTTATTTATTTATTTATTTATTGCAGTACCTGGGGTATTGAACTCATGGCCTTGCATATGCTAGGCAAGTGCTCTACCACTGAGCTGCACTCCAGCCCCCTCTTTTTAATTTTTTTATTTTGAGATAGGGTCTCGCTAAATTGCACAGGCTGCCTCTAATCTTTCTGCCTCAGCCTCCAGAGTTGCTGGAATTGCAGCCATGCGCCACAACACCCAGTTGAGTCTAAATAGGTTTTCTTGCATTTTTTAAAATACTAGATTTTACGGATTTTACTATTGTGCTCTTAAATATATGTTATAAATCTGATTCTTCTTCAGCGCTTATTTTTATCTCATAAAACAAGTCAAGGACTGGAGCTGTAGGTCAGGGGAAGAGCAGTTGTCTAGCATGTGCTAGGCTCCAGGTTTGATTCCTAGCATTGCATAACAAAACAAAGCAAAACCAAGCCAAGAGGAAAAGGTAAATAGTATGATTTCCTCTCTTATGATTTTTTCAGGCATCCCCACCCATTACCAGCTTTCAAGTTTGTGGGCTCTTAACATTAAAATAGCTAAGAAGCTGACATCTGATTGTGGAACATTACTACAGGTAGATCAGTCTTTCACTATAATGCTTTATGGTCAGATTTACTACTTCATTCAACCTTTTTAATCTATCCTTTTTCAGTTTTGTCAACTTCCTTTGGAACCTTGGTTGTAGACATCAGCTGAAAACATATCAGCATCTTGTCAGATGGACTAGGATAATTTTGGAACATTTATGACTTGAAGAGCTTGTCCTTAGCATGTAACTTGATAGTTATGTGGTACAAAAATTGAATCTTTCTTTGAAAAATAACCAGTGAGAGCTAGGCATGGTGACACACATGTATAACCCTTCAGACCTGGGTGGCTGAGGCAGGAAGGTATTGTTCAAAGCCAGCCTCAGCTACCTAGTGAGTGCAAAGCCAGCGTAGATTATACAATAAGACCCTATCTCAGAAAAGAAAAAGAAAAAGAATCAATGAAAATTTTACTTTAAAATAGTTTTATGAGCAAGGTGTGATTTCACTTGCCTATAGTCCCAGCGCTGGAAACTAAGGTGAGAGGATCACTTGAGCCCAGGAATTCAGTACCAGCCTGAGCAACATAGTAAGATTTAGACTCGAAAAATAAGTAAAATAAAACAACAGCTTTAGGAATTGGAGGCATGTGTAGCTTAGTGATAGAGTGCTTCACTAGCATGTGGGAGGCCCTGAGTTCCAATCCCAGCATTACAAAAAAAAAAAAAAAAAAAAAAGTTTTATAACTCTTTATTGTGTAATACCTGTTTATCTTTTTTTTTTTTAAATCACATTTACCTACTCAACTCTGAACAAAGCAAATATGGCCTGTGCTTTATTTTTCTAGGACTAGGGATTGTCAGACCACCCTGGTGTCAGATCTTTTCAGATCTCAGAAGCGAAGCAGGGTTGGGCCTCGTTAGTACTTGGATAGGAGACCACCTGGGAATACTGGGTGCTGTAGGCTTGGGAGAAGAACTTGGAAGCCCACTCTCAAGTAATCAACCATTGAAAACCCTATGAATAGCAGAGAAGCACTGACAATAGTGGTTGGCATGGCACAGCATTGAGTAGTGTTTTGTCTGTTGTGCAAAGGGTTGCTATGAGTTAAACTTGGCTTGACAGCAACTAACAACAACAAGGGCTGGGATTTAGCTCAGTTGGTAGAGCGCTGCGCTGTAGTCTCTGAGGTCCCGAGTTCAATTCCCAGCACCGCAAAAATGGGAGAAGGGCCTAGCAATCCACTCCCAAGGGAATCCCGAAACAGTCAGCCATTGAAAACCCTATGAGGGTCGCTATGAGTCGGATACCGACTTGACAGCACCTAACAACAATAACAACAACAACAAAGGATTGCCAGACAAGTGCTCCACCACTGAGCTACACCCCCAGCTCTTATCCATTTTATAAAACATAAGTTTCCATTCAGTAATCCAAAATACTTCAATTTGAACATTTACCATGTCCTCTTAATTTTGAAGGAGTGATCCTAAAAGAACTTCACCAGTAAGTAGAACAGAGAATATTGGTAATGTGGTATATTAGTCAGCTGGTTCATCACAGTGGCAGAAAAACTGATGGAAGTACTTGTGGGGGTGGAATATTTATTGGTGGCTAATGGTTAAAAGATCAGTTCATAATGGCAGTGGGGCCTATGGCAGAGAACTTCACATCTTCAAGATCAGGAAGCAGAGAGCAACTCACCCAAGTTTAAAAAAAAAAAAAAAAAAAAAAACCAAAGGCCCACCCCTAGTGACATATTTCCGCAAAGCTAGATTCCCACTTCCCAAATTTTCCATAGCCTCCATAATTAGTGCCATCAGCTGGCGACCTAACATTAAAAAAACATGACCTTTGAAAGACTTTAATTTTAATTTTAATTTTTATTTATTTATTTATTTTTGTAGTGTGGGGGTTTTGAACTTCGGACTTTGACATATTTTGTAAGTGCTGAACTACATCCTCAGCCTCTTTTATTTTTTATTTATTTTATTTTTATTTTTATTTTGCGGTGCTGGAGGGCTGAACCCAGGGCTTTGTGCATGCTTTGCAAGTGCTCTGCCACTGAGCTGCACCTCAGCTCTCCTTCCCCCCAGCCCCCTTTGTTACTTTTTATCTTGAGATAGGGTCTCACTAAGTTATGCAGGCTGCCTCTGGACTTGAACTTTTGATCCTCCTGCCTCCACCTCCCAAGGTGCTGGGAATTACAGGTATGTAGCACTGCACTCAGCTCCTTTGGGAGACATTTTAGATATAAACCATGACACATGGTAATTTTAGTAACAATGGAAAGTTATATTTATGTTGAATAAGTTTCTTTTCTTTGTTTTTTCTTAAGGAATTGAATGACCTGGCACGGGACCCCCCAGCACAGTGTTCAGCAGGTCCTGTTGGAGATGATAGTAAGTACTTAAACAAAATTGTGGAGTAAAATAGCATATTACTCTGCCTCTGGGGAACTCAGGGACAAATGAATTTATATAGGTAGATATTCTATCTATAAATTTATTTTGTCTGAAGAACTAATTTGATACAGGGCAGAGGGAGTGTTTATTCTTAGTTTCCCATGAAAGAACCCGTTTTGTGTGCATCCAGTCATCTTCTGTGTTTTCATGACTTTTTTTTTTTTTTTTTTCTGTTACTTAGGGATTGAACTCAGGGCCTTGCATGTACTTTGCAAGTGTTCTACCACTGGTCTTCACCCCTAGTCCATTCTTCATTGAGATAAGGTCTTGCTAAGTTACTCAGGCTGCCTCTGGCCTCAAACCTGCGATCCTTCAGCCTCTGCCTCCTGAGTCACTGGGATTATAGGTGTGAGCCACCATCTCCCGGCTTGCTTGTTCATTACATTTTGAACCTCTTCTGACAGGCATTATCTTTGTTGTTGTTCTGGTCTCTTCCTGTCTGGGTCTTCCTTCTGGGTTTTCCTGCGGTAAAATACTTGGCCTGTTACCTACACCAAGCTATTTTGCTCTTTAAGAAAGATAATTCTAAGGATGATATTGTGTGTCCATGTCTATGTCTGACTGACATTCTGTTGGCTCATACTTGTGAAAGCAGGTATAATTTAGCAGGTATAAATTAAGTTTATTTGCAGCACTGGGGATTGAACCCAGGGTCTTGTGCATGGCAGGTGAGTTCTATACAACACAGTTATATCCCTAGCCATCCTAGTTTCTTTTAAATGTCCAATTTACCTGCTTAATCCTCTCTAAAGTAATTTATTGAATGATCTTAATGCATAAATTGCCTGCAGCCATACCACCCTGGCCTCTAATCCCATTAGATTTTGGAAGCTAAGCAGGGTCAGGCCTGGTTAGTACTTGGATGGGAGACCGCTGGGGAATACCAGGTACTGTAGGCTTCAGAGAAGAACCTGGCAACCCACTTGCAAAAAACAATCAGCAACTGAAAAGATAAGAATACCAGAGAAGCACTGACAATAGTGCTGTGTGTGGCATAGGTCATGTTGGGTAGTGTTTCATCTGTTTTCATAGGGTTGCTATGAGTTGGACCTGACTTGATGGCACCTAACAACAAAAAAATGCATAAATTGGATAATAATTTTCCTTTTGTTCTACTTTTTTGTCATTCTTGCCTTTCTCCCTAAAGTTTCTTCTTTTTTAAGGAAGGATATTTGAATGACAATATGCTTTTCATGCAAAACTAATTCACAAAAATATGGTAACAACCACAAAAAAAGCAGGCTTGGAACAACTTGTGTAAGAAAAGTGTATAGATTAAGACCAGAAATGAACACGAAGGTAGATTAGCTTCTGTTTAAAATTATTTTTTCTGGTATGTTTTTGTTTGTTTGTTTGTTTGTTTTTAGTGGTGCTAGGAATTGAACCCAGGGCCTCATACATGCTAGACAAGGGCTCTCACTGAGCTACACTTCTAACCCCCTGGTTTTTCTTAGGAATCTTGGTTTTGGTTTTTTAACTTCTTAATAATCAAACCAAGGGAGAGGGAGGTGCCACTCAGTGGTAGAGTGCTTACAGTGCCCTGGGTTCAACACCACCAGTACTGTGGGGGGGTGGGGGAGAAAAAAAAAAGAATACCTTTTGGAATCATCCCCTTAGGTCTACCACTGGTACCCAGTTAAACACAAAGTGGAAATATGAATAAGGAAAGTATTGAGAGAATATCTAATTTACTTCAGAGTACAGTGGTTTTGTAAGTAGTTCGAGAATTACTAGAGATTTGAATAGAAAGAATTTCAGAATTGGTTACTGGATGAAATATTGGTCCATCCCACAAGCATAAAATACTGCTATATTTTAAATGAACATCTCTTTCAAAACTTTTCATTTGAGGATCAATCTTAGGAGTTGTTCAAAATTAAACTTTATGGTACCAAAATAAAATTTTCTTTTTCTTGTGTTACAGGGGATAGGCCAGGCCAGGCCAGGCTCTACCACTGAGCTATACTCATAGCCCTAAAAACAGCTTTGATAATAAAGAACAAAAGCCAAACTCATACACCACTGGGATTTGATACTTGCTTGGTACTTACTACCACTGGGATTGATACTTGTCTAACCAAATTGCAAAAACTGAAAGCTACGATCTGTAGTATGAGCATTCAAATATGAAGTTCACAGCTTGGTAATTTTTGGTACTGTAGATGAAGGATTGAGGTTAATAGGGATAGTGACACTGTTAGTTGGGGATTAGATCTCCAGAAACCTACATTTGAATATATAGATCTCAAGAGAGTCATTTCACCAAGAGTTCAAAGCAAAAGAAAATAAAGTAGATTATATGACCAATAAATCTTCAGCTTCTTTCAGGGAGTACATTTCTTCCTGCTTACCAGGTCATTGCAGAAAAGTGGAGGAGAAAATAGTAGTACATTAAAATCTGGAAATTTTAAAATAATTATAAGTCTCCCCCTTATTGTTATACCAAATATCAATAATCTAGTGCTGAGGAATTTGAATGCTGAGATAGTCAAAAGCAGCTCCAAGGTTTCATTTTGGCAAACTGTTTCTTCCTCCTCAAGAGATTAGATTCTGACGATTTATAACAAAATTACGATGAAAGTATACTTAGCTATTTAATTACATTTCATGTCATAAGGAAAATGTGAGCCAGCTTTTTTTTTTTTTTTTTTTTTTTGACAATAATTCATCCCCAAATGGTCTCAAACATCTACAGATTTTTAGGTTTAATATTTTTTGGCAAAGCCTACAATCCCAGTTGCTTGAGAGGCTGAAGCAAGAGGATTGAAAGTTCGAGGCTAGAGGCAGCCTACATAACACAATGAGACTCTGTCTCAAAAAAAAAAAAAAAAGTTAATAAAAAAATGGGCTGTAAATTAAAAGTAAAAAATGGGCTGGAGGTGCAGCCCGGTGATAGCGTGCTTGCACAGGATGTATAAGGCCCCTGCATTCAACTCCTCAGAACCACCCCCAAAAAAAGGGTTGATACTATTGACAACTTAGTATTTGAGTCAAGATATTTTATTAAAGTTGAGTAGAAAGACTAGAAATTAGAAGGAGATTTTTTTTTTTTAATGTGATGCTAGGGATCAAATCTGGGGCCTTGAGCAAATTAATTTTAGAACGTTTTCAGCACTCCCAAGAGAAAACCTAAACGTTAGCAGTCACTTCCCATTCTCTCTATACCTCCAGTCTTATGAAACCATTAATCTATTTTCTGTCTGTTACAATGGATTTGCATTTTCTGGATATATCATACAAATGGAATCACACAATATATGGTCTTTTGTGCCTGGCTTATCTCATTTAGCATAATGTTCTGAAGGCACATGTAATATTTACTTGTTCTTCATTCCTTTTAATTGTAGAATAATATTCTGTTATAGATACATCACATCATCAGTTGGTAAGAATTTGAGCTGTTCCCACCTTTTGGCTTTTACGAATAATACTTCTATAGACACTTGTATACACAAGTTTTTGGTGGTATATCTTTATTTCTCTTGGATTTATATATACCTAGGAACCAAACTCCTGGATCACATGGTAACTCTTGTTAACTTTTTGAGTAACCAACAAACTGGTGGGTTTTTTGTTTTTGTTTTTGTTTTCTGTGTGTGTGTGTTTTGTTTTGTTTTATTTGCTGTACTGGGGTTTGAACCCAGGGCCTGGCACTTGCATGCTTTGCAAGTGCTGTACCACTGAGTGGCACCCTCAGCCCTTTTTAACTTTTTGAGACAGGGTCTTGCTAACTTACGCAGACTGCCTCTGGTCTTGAATTTGGGATCCTTCTGTCTCTGCCTCCCGAGTTGCTGGGATTACAGCTGTGTGCTACTACTGTGCCTGGCCAGCAGACTGTTTTCTAAACTGGCTGTACAATTTACATGTCTACCAGCAGCGTATGAAGGCTTCAATTTTTACATATCCTTACCAACACTTTATTTTTATTTTTTATTTTATTTTTTTTTTTGTGAGGGGAAGGGTTTTGAAACATAGTCTTACTATGTAGCCCAGGCTGGCCTCAAAATCTCACCAATCCTTCTGCCTCAGCCTCCCAGGTGCTGGGATTACAGGTGTGTGCCACCATGCCAGCCACATTTTCTTATGTTTTGTTTTTGTGGTGCTGGGGATTGGACCCAACATCTTGAACATGCTAATAAGCAAGCACCTGACCATTAAGGTACACCGTCAGTCCCCCAACAAAACTTATTGAATTTTTTATTTTAGCCATCCAAGTGGGTGAAAAGTGGTTTCTCATTGTAGTTTTCATTTTTATTGTCCTGATAACAAATGACATTGAGCATCTTTTCAACCATTTGTATATCTTTTCAAAAATGTCTATTCAGATTCTTTGCCCATTTTAAAATTGGGCTATTTCATCTTTACATTTAGAGTAATAAGAGTTTTAAAAAATATATCTTGAATATATGCCTTTTACCAAATATAACTTACAAAATTGTCTCTCATTCTCTTGATGTTATCATTTGTAGCCCCTAAGCTTTTAATTTTGATGAGACCTAAATTAACTATTTTTTTTCTTTTATTATTTGTGCTTTGGGGGAGTTCTAACCCTCCGGGGCATTCATATTTTAGAAAGGAATGTAATAGTGCTAAAAACAGTGGTGGTAACAAAGCAAAGACAAATTATTTTAGCATGCTAACAAAAAATTCAAAAATAAAATCTAATCCCTAGACTCCAGCTATTTGTAATTAAAGATTTTCAGCCATTCTCAACTTTGAGATGCTCATCTGAAACCCACTTTTTCAGCCATTGTGGGAATACACACCTGTAATCCCCCATTGAGAAAGTGGAAGCAAGAGGATCGCAACTTTGAGGCCAGAGGTAGCCTATGTAACTTAATGAGACCATGTCTCAAAACAAAAAATATAAGGAGCTGGGGCCCAGTTCAGTGATAGAGTACTTGCCTACCATGTGTGAGGCCCTTGGGTTCAACCCCTCAGCAACTGAAAAAAACAAAACAAAACAAAAAACTGCTTTTTCATAGACCTGTTACTGCTCACTGTTGAGTGGATGAATATCACTTGTCCCAGCAAGAAGTGAGCAAAACCGTGTTTTCAAATGAATGGACAGAGAACTCTTGATGCAAATAGATTGACGATATGGTGGGATGACAAAACTAGAATGAGAAAACTGATAATGAGTCCACTTCAGGAATCTCTGTGAGCCTCTCAGAAGACTCTTTTCTAAAATATTTTTAAAAATCTCTATTCACCTAATAAAAAAGTTGTTGTGAGGTTTAAAGATCATATGGGTAAGAGGACTTAACTCATTTTATATGGCTTAAGTACTTGGCCTGTCTTGTCTGGTACTAAATAAAATAATTACTCATGTTGGACAGGTCAGAATATAATAATATAAATGGGATTTTTCATCATATGAATTTCTTTAGTCTCATAACTTATAATATTTATGTTTATGTAGTCACTCTTTTTTTTTTTTTTTTTTTTTGGAGGCACAGTCTTGCTAAATTGCACAGGCTGCCTCTGGCCCCAAACCTGCTATCTCCTGCCTCAGTCTCCTGAGTAGTTGGGACTACAGGCATATGCCATGGCACCTAACCCAATAGGTCAGAATACACAAGTAAGATGTATTCGTTCATTCATTCATTCACTCCGGGCTGGGGATTGAACCCAGGGCGTGGAATATGCTATGTATGTACTATACTACTGAGCTACAGCCCTAGCGCAGTTACGATTTAAATGGTAGGTCATTAGATGCTTACTCAATTATATTCTTAATGGGTTTTAGTTTGTCTTTCTCTACCTTTTGTTAGTATTACAGATTCTGAATCATTTTATGAGTCATAAATACCATTGGTCATTAGCAATTTCTTCTTTTTGTTTCCCTCTCCTATTTTAAAAACAGCCCTGTGTATGTTTTTGCTTATTTTTCTGATGATAATATTTGACATTTTATTTATAACAATAAAGACAAATTAACAGTGTTAGCATTTGAATGTGGGGTAACCTGTTGTCCCAGCACCTGGGAGGCTAAAACAGGATCAATGTATGTTTGAGGCTAGCCTGGTCTACATAGCAAATTGCAGGATGGCTTGGGCTACATAGGGAGACCTTGTCTCAAAAAACAAAAGCCAAACATTTGAATGTGAATGGATTTTTATTTAGAGCTTTGATGCCAGTAAATTACATAAGTTTAGTTCTGTTGTAATATTAAACAGATATGATTTACTAATAAATATGAGTTACAGATGAAATAATCTTGATGTTGCTTCTGAGAGTTCTAAGTAATAGAGTCCTGTTCAAATACACTAGAGTGGCTGGGCACTGTGGTGCATGGAAGCAGGAGGATTATGAGTTCAAGGCCAGAGGAAGCCTGCACAACTTAGTAAGATCTGTCTCAAAATAAAATAAAAAGGGAACTAGGGATGCCACTCAAACAAACAAACAAAACCAAAGCAAATAGAGTAGGCATGCCCAACCCTCAGCCTGTGGGCCACATGCAGCCCAGGACAGCTCGTAATGTGGCCCCACAAAATCAATCAATCTGTCTATCTATCTATGTATCTATTTCAGTACTTGGGGGTTGAGCCCAGGGCCTTGCACATGCTTTGCAAATGCTCTGTCACTGGGCTGCACCCTCAGCCCATTTTTCTAATTTTTATTTTTTGAGATGAGGTCTTGATAAGTTACGCAGGCTACCTCTGGCCTTGAACTTGCAATCCTCCTGTCTCCATGAACTCTGGTTCCCAGCTTTAGTGTTTTTGAATAGGATTCTAATATTGAAAACTCTTAGAAGCAATATCAAAATTATTTCATTGTTGCTGGGATTAAAGGTGTGAGCCACTTTACCTGGCTCCCACAAAATCTTTCAACATCATGTGTTTTTCAGCATTTATTTTCTTTGTGACACCCTCCCTCCCCATTATGTATACGAACTAACTATACTGTATAATTTAAAGGTAGTCCAAGACAATTCCTCTTTACTCAGTACAGCCCAGGGAAACCAAAACATTGGACATGCTTGCACTAGGGTATCTTCAACTTTTTGGAGTATGAATGTGAAAAAGTTTGCAATATTACTTAAAAATATCGATTATTCCCCATCTTCCATTAGGAAAGGTATTCTTTCCATAATTACAAATGTTCTGGTTGCCAGATTGTTGGCATTTCTGCTCCATGACTGTTGAGGACTCTGTGTCATCCAGTAATTGCTATTAGATTTTGATCGTATAACATAAGATATGCTTTGCTTGCTGTTTGTAAGAAGAATAGAGTCATTAAAAAAGAATTATCTTACCTTTAGCCAAGAACTTGTTCTGATTCAGATTTTAATAACTTCTTAAGTCTGGTAGTACTTTTAGCACAACAAGAAAAGCACTGGTTTTGAAAAGGTAGGAAGAAATAAAGGAAATTTTGATTTTTGAATGGTCTCAGTATTTCTATACTTCATTTTAAGTGCTTTCTTACTGTCTTATCTGATTGTTACAGTCATGATCTGGAGTGCAGATATAATTAATATTCTTCCATTTATAGCCACAGATTTAAATTATGTAAAAGGATTAAATGGAAGAAAAAGACTTAAAATGGGTCCATTTCCCAGCTAATCATCATTTTACCCAGTAGTGTTTTTAGCCTTCTTACGGAGGTTAACTCTTCATCAGTGTTTTGTTATTTCAAGTTTTAAGTATATTTGTGATTAAAAACAGGGTAAAACTCTGGTTTCTTTAAACAGGATCTTAGGGGCCTTTTACAGACATTGTTTTGAAGATACTAGGACTAATCTTAGTAGCTCAAAGTAGCTTTCTCCTGAGCTGCTTGATCATTAAAAAGTTAGTTGTCAGAAGGTAAATGATGAATTATTTTTAAGTATTAGAGAAAGGTAGCCTAAGAAGGGACTATCATCCCTATCCTTGATCTTAATCCTGATACATCAGCTGCACTTTGTGGGTTCAGGTTCAGGCCCTGGTAAGGGACAAAGCAACCATAGTGACAGTTTTATATTAAGATCTGAAGGAACTTTAGGACTCAGACTGACATCCTAGTGGACTTTCATGTAGCTACTTGATGGCACCTAACAACAACACTTTGTCTTCATAGTTTTACCTTGTGACAAGAATTAACTGGTTTGAGTTGTCCAGATATAATCCCAGTGACAATTTCCTTTAATTTCTTCAGATCCTAGTACGAATGTTAAGTGCTGAGTAGCATGCTTATAAGTGAAAACTTTTCATCTCTTTGATGTACTTAGGGCAACTACCTAAGAAATGGAACTAGTACCATTCACTGCAGTTTGAAAAGATTCTACTAAACAAATTTATAATGAATTGCAATTATCTCTATAGTTTGTCACTGAGCTTGAAGTTTCATTTTTTTGTTTTTTGTTTTTGGTGGTACTGGAGATCAAACTCAGGGCCTTGAGTATGCTAGGCAAGCATTGTACAACTGTGCTATAACTTCAGCCCTGATTTTTTCTTTATGTGTGGAGGGACCAGTAATTCTAAAGACCTACACGTGAGATTAGAATTTCTTTCTTCTTATTAAAAGTCTTTCCTAAGCATTATTTACCCTAACTTTGTAGTTCTGCTCTATATCAGCATTATAAAAGTAGTATATTTATATGTACCCTGCAGCCATACCACTGTGGCGTCCAGTCCCCTCAGATCTCAGAAGCTAAGCACAGTCAGCCCTGGTTAGTACTTAGATGGGAGATTGCCTGGGAATACGCACTGCCAAAAATCAATCCGCCATGGAAAACCCTATGAATAGCAGAGAAGCACTGACAATAGTGTTTCACCTATTGTACGTAGGGTCGCTATGAGTCGGACACTGACTTGATGGCACCTAACAACAACAACAACAACAACAACAGCATATTTATATGTAATTGTGTTGAAGAGATGATTTACCCTTAGAGGTAAGGAAATACCAGTTTAAAAGTAGCACTTTGTTTGTTTGAGATAGCCTTTCTATGTAGCCCAGGCTGGCCTTGATCTTTTTGCCTCAGCCTCCCCAGTTCTGGGAATATGGGCCACTATGCCCAGTTCCAAGTAGTTTTTAATTGAGTACTTTTCAGTGTTCTAGTCATTTGCAGTTTTGTGTTTGTGTATTTGTTTTCTTTTACTTTATTTTGTTTTGTTTGGTATTTGGGGGTTGAGCCCAGAGCCACATTCATACTTTGCTCTACCACTGGGCTGCACCTCCATCCCCTTGCCCACCCCCATTTTTAAATATCTTGAGCCAGGGTCTCACTAACTTTTGCAGGCTGCCTCTGGCCTCGAACCTCCAATCCTCCTGACTCTGCCTCCTGAGTCACCATACCCCAGTACTATTTGTTTTCCTGTTCACACTCAGAGTTGATTTAGGTCCTTCATCCTGCCCAAACTTCTTATCATACTGCTTATAAATGAACTTAGATTAGATGAGAAATGGTAAGTGACCATGCTGCAGCTGTAGCACTGTGGAGTCTGATCCCATCAGATCTGGGAAGCTAAGCAGGCTCGGGCCTGGTTAGTACTTGGATGGGAGACTGCTTGGGAGCACCAGATACTGTAGGGTTGGGAGAAGGACCTGGCAATCCACTCCCAAAAATCAATCTGCCATTGAAAACCCTATGAATAGCAGAGAAGCACTGACAGTTTTTCACCTGTTGTACGTAGGGTTGCTATGAGCCTGATACCGACTTGACAGCACCTAACAACAACAAGTTACCAGGGATTGGTATAATGTGGATATTGTTACATGTTGATTTTTTTTTCTTGTTCTTTTTTTCAGTGTTCCATTGGCAAGCTACAATAATGGGGCCAGTAAGTATTCAGATTAAAATTCAAAATAAGTAATTATGATATTTGCTCATTTTAACCCCACTTTTCTTATCAACAGAATGACAGTCCCTATCAAGGTGGAGTATTTTTCTTGACAATTCATTTCCCAACAGATTACCCCTTCAAGCCACCTAAGGTAATTGGGCTATGACAATTGCTTTTAATGTGTTCTATGTGATAGTAATAAGCCAATTTACAAAAAGTTTTCCTCTTTCTGTAGGTTGCATTTACAACAAGAATTTATCACCCAAATATTAACAGTAATGGCAGCATTTGTCTTGATATTCTACGGTCACAGTGGTCTCCAGCACTAACTATTTCAAAAGGTAATGGAATGGTTATTTGATATCAAGATAAAAAGACAGAAAATACAGTTGACTTTTTTTTGATACTGGGGGTGGAACCCAGGGCCTTGCTTGCATGCTTTGTAAGTGCTACACCACTGAGCTGTACCCCCAACCCATTTTGTTTACTTTTTGAGACAGAGTCTCACTGAATTACGCAGACTGCCTCTAGTCTTGAACTTAGAATCCTCCTGCCTCTGCCTCCTGAGTCACTGGGATTATAGGCATGCATCACCATGCCCAGCTAAACATAGTTGATTTAAAGTTACCTATTTTTGAAAATGGGCTGGGATTTAGCTCAATTGGTACAGTGCTGCGCTGCAGTCTCTGAGGTCCTGAGTTCAATTCCCAGCACCGCAAAAATGGGAGAAGGGCCTGGCAATCCACTCCCAAAGCAATCCCGAAACAATCAGCCATTGAAAACCCTATAAGGGTCACTATGAGTCGGATACCGACTTGACGGCACCTAACAACAACAACAACATTTTTGAAAATACTACTCATGTTACTTTTAAGGAGAGCAATCTCTCTTGGCCTGAAATGGAATGTTTTTTTAACCAATCTCCCTTAGTCTGAAATAGACCTTGAGACAAGTGAAAAGAGTTGGATTTTCAGGCATAGGTATTCCTCAGTGTGTTAATTAGTCTGTTGATTCTGCTACTAAAGGACAGATTGGAAGATTCATATCAAGTGGCACTAGGCATGAATTTTATTTAAGAGTAAAACATAAAAATAGTTACTAGTTCATCAACTTTTGATATCCATGAATGGAAAGGGTAGATACTATTCTAAAATAAGAATTATAAAAAATAAGATAAGCAGAGGAAAAAAAAATAGAAAAAAAGAAGAGAAATATCAACCCTTTAGAGGAATACATGAGTTATGAAGACCAAAATGTAGATAAATTTGTATTCATACTGTTGGAGGCTTTTAGATCTTATCTTTGGTTTCTATGAGGAAGAGATTTGTCCTCTTAGATGATGAGTTCAATATAAATGTTTTCAGACTGGATGTGTAGCTCAGTGGTAGAGCTGTCACTTAGCATGTGCAAGGCCTTCAGTTCTACCCCAAGCAACTGTGGAGGGGGAGGAAATATATATATAAAGCATCTTTATGATCATTGGTAGAGTCCTCTCTGTATTTGAAAATGTGTAAAGAAAGTTGCACCAGGCACAGTGGCACATGCATGTAATCCCAGGGCCTTGAGATGATGAGGGAAAAGGATTGCAAGTTTGACACCAGAGGCAGCCTGTACACCTTAGTGAGACCCTGTTTCAAAATTAAAACAGGTTTGGGGATGAATCTCAGTGCACTTGCCTAGCATGAAGGAGGCTCTAGATTCAACCCCTCAGTACTAGGGGGAAAAAATTGCTAAATTTGTAATGAAAGACCCAGTTATTCTTCTAAATAAGACCTAATTATAATAGTCGATTAGGGATTTTTTTTTTAAATACCAATGAACTGAATGATGTAGTTAATGAACATTATCTTACATGTTGATTTGAAATACTACAACCCCTCCCCCTCAATATTATCCCCACATAGAATCATAGATGGATTAAAAAGCAAACCATAATGAACATTTGTCAGATTTCAGCCTCTCTGTCCCTCCCTCCCATTATCCCCCGCTTCCCCTCTCTCCCCCACTCCCTTGCTTAGTTTTCAAGACAGGGTCTCACTGTGTAACCCAGGCTATTTCAAACTCACCATACGACTGCCTCAGCCTCCCAAAGTGCCGGGATTAAAGGTATGTGCCATCATACTCGTTTTAGATCTTAACTTTGTAATTGTTGTTGTTAGGTGCCGTCAAGTCAGTATCGGACTCACAGCGACCGTCATAGGGTTTTCAGTGGCTGACTTTTCGGGATTGCCTTGGGAGTGGATTGCCAGGCCCTTCTCCCATTTTTGTGGTGCTGGGAATTGAACTCGGGATCTCAGAGACTGCAGCACAGCATTCTACCAACTGAGCTAAATCCCAGCCCCAACTTTGTAATTAGAAAAGATAAAAGAAAAGAGTTCAGTAGATGTGCCTCTATAAAAAATGAAAGCAATTGTTTAAAAGAAAAATCAAGTATGATAATGAGTTGATATGTTTAAAATATGAAGAAAATAAATTATGTAAGAGAAAGAACCCATTTCCCTGTAGGTAAGTGAGCAAAAAGGAACCAGAGAATAAAGAAATGAAAATTAAAGTAAGTTCCCATTTTTATTCAGTACCTTCAGTACTGAATAAAATATTTTTCCAGTGCTAGGAATTGAACCTAGGGCCTTAGGCATGCTAGGCAAGTGTTCCACCACTGAAGTATACCCCCAGACTCCCATTTTACACACATACACGTTATTTATTTTTAAATTTAATTTAATTTTTTGCCATTCTGGCAGCTTGAACCTAGGGCCTCATGTTTGCTTTGTAAGCACTCTACCACTGAGCTGCACTCCCAGCATATTTTTTACTCTTTGAGACAGGGTCTTCCTGAGTTATGCAGGCTGACTCTGGTCTCAAACTTGTGATTCTCCTGCCTCTGCATTCAGAGTTGCTGGGATTGTAGGTATGTGCCATCATGCCCAGCTATTTTTCACCTTCTTAATGAATGAAGATCTTTTCAAAAGAAGACTGAATGCTGGTAATAACATGGAAATAAGCACTCATATACGAGCTGGGATTTAGCTCAGTTGGTAGAGTGCTACGCTGCAGTCTCTGAGGTCCCAAATTCAATTCCCAGTACCACAAAAATGGGAGAAGGGCCTGGCAATCCACTCCCAAGGCAATCCCGAAACAGCCATTGAAAACCCTATGAGGGTCGCTATGAGTCGGATACCAACTCAACGGCACCTAACAGCAACAACAACAACAACAACAAGCACTCATATATTACAGATAGAAGCATAGATTTATAGAGCCCAGTATGCTGCTATATATTAAGAGACATAATCCCTAGGCATGAAGGCCCATGCCTGTAATCCCAGCAATTGGGAGGTAGAGGCCAGGAAGATTGCAAGTTCAAGGCCAACCTGAGCTACATAGTGAGACCTTAAAACAACAAGGTCGGAGCCATGCATAGGCTCACACCTATAATACCAGTGACTCAGTAGGCAGAAGCAGGAGGATTGTAGGTTTGAGACCAGAGGCATTCTGCATAATTTAGTAAGACCCTGTTTCAAGGCAGAAAATGGATTAGAGGTACAGCCCAGTGGTAGAGGACTTGTAAATTATGTGAGGTCCTAGGTTTAACTCCCAAGTAGCACAATAAAAAGGGGAGGGGCCAGAGGATTTAGCTCAGTGGTAGTGTGCTTGCCTAGCATACACAAGGCCCTGGTCTTAATCCCCGCAACACACACACACACACACACACACACACACACACACACACACACACACAGAATTACCCATACCCTTTAACCCAGTAATTCTAGTTGCATTCATTTTTCTTAAGAAAACAATCCCAGATGCTAAAAATGCTTTGTATGCTGGTACATCTCTGACAGTGTTATTTATCTCTGAAAATCAGAAATAACCTGTAGGTCCAACAATAGAGGAAGAAGTCAGTTCTGGCATGCCTATAATCCCAGTAACCCAGGAGGCCAAGGCAGAAGGATTCCAGAGGCATCCTGTGCAACCTAGCAAGATCTTATCTCAAAATAGAAAAGGGAGTAGAGTGTAGCTCAGTGATAGAGCACTTGCTTAGCATGCTCAAAGCCCAAGATTCAACCCCCTAGTACTGCAAAAAACAAAACAAACAAACAAAAAACAAGAGGAGGAAGAGGAAGAAGAAAATGGTCAGTTCTAGCACATTAAGAGTATTGATTCTTACAAATACTGTGGAAAAAATAGAAAAACACTATTTTTGAAAACAGAAAAGAAGAAAAAATTGTGTGTGTGTCAAGGCAACAATTTCATGGTAAAGAATATAAATTCTTAGCCCATCTGCATTATGTTGAGATTTCAGCTCCACATATGAGCTTCTATATTCTTCACTTTTTTCATCTGTAGAATAGGGATGATAAGTAATTCATTGTTATTAAGATTAAAAGAGCAAAAATACAGTTAACTGGATCCTTATATCATTAACTGCGACTTGTCAAAAATGTGGGATATTTGTCATGTTGGATGTTAAGATTTATGTACTCACAGTAAAATTCATTTTTTAAACTTATTTTTTAAAAGGAAACAAAAGCCATGTGCTGTGGCATGCACATGTAATGCCAATGACTTTGGAGGCTGGGGCAGAAGGATCATAGGTTTGAGGCCGGAGGCAGCCTGTGCAAGTTAACGAGTCCATGTCTCAAAATAAAAAATGAAAAAAAAACGTGTGTGGAGGGGATGCAGGGTGCAGCTCAGTAGCAGAGCACCTGCCTAGCATGCATGAGCCCCTGGGTTCTACCCCAGTACTGAATTGAAAAAAAGGAAACAAAAAGCTTAGTAAAATTTCTGGAATCCTATGCAAAAATTAGAACAAAAAAACAGAACATTTTAAAACATTGTGAATGAAAGTTTTCCAGAGAAGTGCTCACCTGCCTGGAAGTTCCCCCTTGCAAAAAAAGGTTTAAAAAGTGTTCATATGCATTTTCTTTGTCTGGTTTGGTGACGATCCTGTTGGTTGCTCTTCCTTTACCAAGTGCCAGTAGAGAATTAAATTTAATTTTGGGACCAAGAGGGTGGAATTGTTTGTGGGGAGGGGTGTTGGGGGATGTAAATAGCTGAAATTGTTGCCATAGCTCTTCTTTTTCTTCCCCTTCTCATACCTAAATTTCTGTCCCCCCACCACACCCAGCTATTATAAATCATAAGGGTAGTTAGAAGTTTCATTTCTCTGTCATTTTTGTCATCTATCTGGATAGCTGTCTTTTAAAATAATTATAGTCCCATGTTGTTGAATTTGTTTATATGACCTACCATAAGTTTAATGTCTTAATGAGTAAACCGAGTGGATAGGGAGGTATTTCTGTGAAAGGCCTTAACCCTGTCTGATACTATTTAGCATACAGTCTTGTTTTAGGAGCAATAATTTTGACCACAAGTGCCTGCATTTGTTTTTAAATGTTGGGAATTGAACCTAGGGCTTCACACATGCTAAGCGTGTACCTTACCACTAAACTACACTTCCAGACCCCCTCCATTTTGAAGAGTTGTTGTTGTTGTTGTTGTTGTTGTTGTTGTTGTTGTTGTTGTTGTTGTTAGGTACCACTGAGTCAGTGTCTGACTCATAGCGACCCTACGTACAACAGGTGAAACACTATTGTCAGTGCTTCTCTGCTACTCTTAGGGTTTTCAATAGCAGATTGATTTTTGGGAGTGGGTTGCCAGGTTCTTCTCCCAAGATTTATATTAGGGACCTAAAAATACAGAAAACTTAAAGCAAGTAAGTGTACCATGAAGCCACTCAACACTCATTCTATTCTAATTACTAGCCAGTGAATTATAACACTAATGAAAATAGGTGTATACTGATGGAGAATGTATATAGGTGAAAAAGTTTTGTGACTTCAGTGAAGAACCTATGAAAGTTGTAGAAAAAGAAGTTCTTTTCTTTATAGGGGAAGTATAGTACACTATAAGACAAATCAGTTTTCCCTGAATTGAAGGAGCTAAGTAGCATACTAAGAATCCTTTCACCAGGTACAGTAATCATTACCCTACTTTTCCTTTCCTAGAAAGAAAGGAAAACTATTTAAAATTTGTTCCTTTAAAGTTGCATTATTAGAAGAACAAGTAAAAGGAATTTGTAGCACAGACTAATTTGGCAGTATGTCTAATTTTAGGTGAAGAATAAGCTGTATTATATTTGTTTAGGGAGGGTTACTTTGTTTGTTTGGAGACAGGGTCTCACTGTGTATCCTATTCTGTACCCCATGCTTGCCTCAAACTTATGTTGACTTTCCTGCCTCAACCTTTCAAGTGCTAGGATTACCAGTGTGTACCACCATGCCTAGCTACTCTTACTAATTTGATAGACCATAAACGTTTGTTCTTTGTATAGTTGATACTTTCATAAGCATTCAGAAATCTACAGCTCCTTGTCATTTCTAGGATGTACATGAAATCTTTGCTTATTACCGTTAGAATGTGCTATGCTTGAAGAGGACATCAGGTGATGGCACCTGACAATAGGAAGAAAAGATGTTTTGTGAATGTCATCTGTCAGAATTGTGGGCAACAGGAATGAAGAGTCAGAAAACATCTTTCTTGATGTTTTTTAAATTTCCATATACTATTAGTTTGGCAAGGAAATAGCTTTTTTTATTTTTTTAACCAGATTGAATGATAAAGGGCATGTCAGCTTTTCTTACCTCTCAGAAGTTCTTCATCTCTGTAGAACAGATTTGATGGAAAAATCAGTAAATCCTTTTCCTGCTGAATTTGAGGTTTTGAAAGTGAAGTGGGCTCAGAGTCATTGCCTCTTGGCACAGAGCAGGAGAGAGAAATAAGATGGCTAAGTTTAGGTAACATCAGAATAGAATGATTTTTTGGCATCTAATGTTTCTCTCAACCCTTTTTTTATCCTCTGCTAATGTATACATTATCTTAGAGGCTACTGAACTTATGGTAATCAGTTGCCTGGGTTTCCCCCTTTCATATTCAGTAAAGAACAGGTAAGTTAATAATAGCTTTGAATGTTGTTGTTGCTGTTAGGTGCCATCCAGTCATTGTCCGACTCATGACAACCCTATGTACAACAGGCGAAACGCTATCGTTAGTGCTTCTCTGCTATTCATAGGGTTTTCAGTGGCTGATTGTTTTTTGGGAGTGGGTTGCTGGGTCCTTCTCCCAAGCCTATAGCATCTGGTGTTCCCAGGCAGTCTCCCATCCAAGTGCTAACCAGGCCCAACCCTGCTTTTAGCTTCAGACATCTGACAGGATCGGACACCACAATGGTATGGCCATAGGCAAGCTTTGAACGGAGGAAATTAAATTGAGATTTGCGTGTGTTATCACTGAGGGAAATGGTTATGAGATCTAAATCATCACTAAAAACAATTTGAGACGTTAGAAATACG
The DNA here is from genome assembly GCA_007922755.1 of Pedetes capensis. NCBI lineage: Eukaryota > Metazoa > Chordata > Mammalia > Rodentia > Pedetidae > Pedetes > Pedetes capensis. The sequence continues at coordinate 295,831 of VMDO01000238.1, read as the reverse complement.
TTGTATCCTCTGTAAAAAGAATATGACCATCCCCATTTGGGGATAAGTATTGGGAAATGTTCTTGACTTAGGCTGAACTATTTTTAACTAAAAAAGCAAACCCATTGTATTTGAAAATGGTACCTGCATGAGAAACCAGTGGTTATTCGATTCTCCATAAGAGTGTTCAGTGATATGGCTGTTTTAGGGGTTTTGTAAGCCATTTTCCTCTGAACTTTGACTTTAAAAAATTGAATTCATGTGCTCAGACAAGTATTTTTGGTCTAGGCTTTGGAAGACCTGTTTTTGTTTTTACTATGCTGGGGAGGAAACTCAGGGCTGCATATATGCTAGTAAGTGTTCTGCCACTGAGCTACATCATACTTCAACCCAGGACCTGAGTTTTCTCATTCTATTCTAATTACTAGCCAGGGCCATTGACAAGTCACTTGATACATCTGGGCCAGCTTCTTTAGGAGTTGAGCATGTTGTTGTTGTTAGGTACATCCAACTCACAGCAACCCTCATAGGGTTTTCAATGGCTGATTGTTTTGGGATTGCTTTGGGAGTGGATTGCCATGTCCTCCTCCCATTTTTGTGGTGCTGGGGATCCAAGCTGTTACCTCAGAGAGTGCAGAGCAACGTTTTCCCAATGGAGCTAAACCTCAGCTGGAGTTGAGCATAGGGACGATCATATCAACTCTTCTTTCATCATGAGATAATCGTGAGACTTTGAACCAAGGGCCTGATATTATTAGTTTGGAGAACAAGATGCCATTCAAAATTAGTTTTCTGTTTTTTCATAGTTTTTGTGTTTGTTTTTATCATTTTAATTTTTTAATGGCTGAACCTGAAATTTATTTAAGCTTCTTAAAATCTTTGATGACTGTTAATATAAAATCAAGTAGAGCTTACAAAACTGCTAGGCACTACAGTATAGTTTTGAGGTTTTTGTTTTTTTCTTTTTTGCTTTGTTTTGGTAGTGCTGAGGATAGAACCCAAGGCCTTATTCATGCTAGCCAAGTGCTCTACCACTGAGCTACATCCTCAACCCTCAATAGGTTCTTAGAATTTTTTGGCACCTATTTTCTCCCAGCCCTTTGTTTTTGTCCTCTACTAATGTATACATTTTCTTTTATCCTAGTACTTTTGTCCATCTGTTCTCTGTTGTGTGATCCCAATCCAGATGATCCTTTAGTGCCTGAGATTGCTCGGATCTACAAAACAGATAGAGAAAAGTAAGTATGATGGAAAGCTGTCTGTGGTGGGGTGGAGATGTTTATCTCACGTCTTCCTTATTTAAGGGCTGAATATGGGCCAGATATTCTTAGCATAATCTCCTGGGAGCAGTAAAGAGGAATATTTACACCAAGTATCATTACAAATAGCAATCTTACCTCTATTTGTTTCATTCGACTTTTACTGTCTGGAAAAACTTTCCTACAGTGCATTCTCCAACAGCTTTGTGTCTTATGCTTGGCTTTTGACATTAAAATCATTTTGCATCAAGTGTCCATTTGTCTTACATAGGTATTTGTAAGTTAATGGGAAAAGGAAATTGATTTTTCTACCATTTGGCATAATCTGAAGAAGGAAAGTAAATAAATGCCATTAGACATGAAAACCTGTAATCCCAGTGGCTCAGGAGGCGGAGGAAGGAGGATCACAAGTTCCAGGCCAGAGGCAGTCTGCATAACTTAGTGAGACCCTGTCTCAAAAAGTGAAAAAATGGGCTAGGGGTACAACTCAGTGGTCCAGCACTTGCAAAGCATACAAATGCAAGGTCCTAGGTTCAACCCCCAGTACTGCCAAAAAAAAAAAAAAAAAGACATGAAAGCCTCAAAATTCTCTTGAAAACAAAACTTGACATAGAATTTAAATGCTTTAGAATTAAATGTCAGGCGTGCTAGTACATGCCTGTAAATCGCACCAACGCTGGAAGTGGAAGCAGGAGGATCACAAGTTCAAGGCCAGAGGCAGCCTATATAACTTAACAAGACCCTGACTAAAAAATGAAAAATGGGCTGGGGGTGTGGCCTAGTGGTAGAGCACTTACAAAATGTTGTGCAAGGGCCAGCGTCCTGCCCCCAAGTACTCCAAATAAACCCCCACACACACACACACAAAGAATTGTATACTATGAATTAGTGAGTGGCCAGAATATCAAAAGTGACAGCAGCTAAAATTCTTCTAACCATTTGTTAGGAGCAAAATAGGAGAAGTTGAGTAGGTGGGGATTTTTGTTGCTTGTTTGTAAGTTAAAATATAAAGGATTAAAGAATTACTTGAATTCTGTTGAATTAGAAAAGAATAGATGGGGTTAATTTAATTTAATCTTATTTATTTTTTCAACATGGAGCTACACCTGGAGTAAGGAATTCTAACAGCAGTTGGTTCTTAGTTTTATTTGTGTCTAGGTCTGAATAGTATCAATAATTCTGTATTTCTGGCTGAATTCAAAATAAAATGAGACCAAGCTTAATTGATATTTTTGATTGGTGAACCATTTTGTCTAGTATTTAGAATTGTGGGCATGAATGCTTACCAGAAGGCACACCCTAAGTCATTGTGGAAGTGATGGTAAGCAGAACTTTTCTGCATCTCTTTTATTTTTGTCTTATTTAGTTTTGTTGTTTTTGTTTTGTTTTGTTGTTTGTTTTTTTGGATTTGTTTTGTTTTATTTCTGAGACAGTGTCTCACTATGTTGCCTAGGCTGGCCTTGAACTTCTTTCTGGACTCAAGTGATCCTCCTGCCTCAGCCTCTCCAGTAGGTAGGACTGTAGGCACATGCCACCATCCCCAGACCTATCTCACTTTTTTAAATACAAGAATTATATAACCTTTTCTGCTTCTTTTACTGCTGGAGTGTTCTTCTGGAGCATTCATTTTGTCAAGCAAATTGTTGAGATAAGTTCTGCCAGAGCAGTTTTTGTTTGTTTGTTTAGTTTCCTTTTTGTTTGTTTGTTTTTTGGAGACAGGGTCTAACTGTGTAGCCCACACTGGCCTGGAACTCACTCTGTACCTAACTCAGCTTCCTGAATGCTGGGATTATAGACATGTGCCACCATGCCCAGCTCAAGATATAAAGGAAAGCATTATATCATTTTATTTTAACTCTGTCATTTTATTTTATTTTTTGAGACAGGGTCTCAAACACATAGTCCAAGCTGGCCTCAAACTTGGAATCCTTCTGCCTCATCCTCCCAAGTGGTGGAATTATAGGCATGCATCACTATACCCAGGTGATTCTGTCATTTTAAACGTTATTAGTATATGATTCCAAGAACCACATAATGTAGAATAATATAGTTTCAAAAACCTCAAATAGCTGGGCATGGTGTTACAGACCTGTAATCTCTGCTTTTGGGAGATAAAGGCAGGAAATCATGAGATCAAGGCCAGCCTTGGCTACATAGCAAGTCTCTGTCTCAAAAAAACAAAAGAAAACAACCCAAATAAACAAGAACCTCAGATAAATGATAATGAATCAAAAGTTAAAGATATTTTGTAGAAATAGATCTATCACATACAGAATAAGGTACATGACAGCAAATGCTAAAATTTAATCAGAATCCTTTATAGGAAATTGTTTTGCATTTTACAGTTTCTTGCTGTCATTGAATGTAGGCTTATTAGAAATGTGGCTTTGCTTGAATGTCCTAAAAGGTATTGCCCTCAACTTACTAGATGGGATAATAAATAAAATCTGTTGCTTACTGACTGCTCACCTTTGTTAAGTCAAGCTTCTCTTTGTGTGTACAGGTACAACAGAATAGCTCGGGAATGGACTCAGAAGTATGCGATGTAATTAAAAGAAATTATCGGATAACCTCTACAAATAAAGATAGGGGAACTCTGAAAGAGAAAGTCCTTTTGATTTCCATTTGACTGCTTTCTATGAGCCCACGCCTCATCTTCCCCTGTGCACATGTTTACCTGATACAGCAGTGCTGCGTGTTGTACATACTTGGAACAACAAACTAGAAATACTGTACTTCTGTACCAACATTGCCTCCTAGCAGAGAAGTGTGTGTGTGACAAGCCAGTTCTCCAGGCGTAACTTAGGTGTGAGACTAAAAGCTTTCCTTATTGACTTAAATTTGGATAATAGCAAGGTGTGAGGGGTGGTGGTACATCATATATGCTTGGATGGGGAAAAGCTCCACTAACCTGTAGGAGACGGTTTTTAAGTGGAATCCATTTATACTCAAAACAGTTAAGAAAAGCAAGGTGAAGAACATGAAGGTGTTTCTGGATTCATTTTATTCTGAAGGACCTACAATTTTGGTGAAAGTTATGACCAACCAGATTAAACTCTACCCACATCCTGTATTTTAAGGTCTTAAGTTTAACTGGTCAACATTTAAATGGAATGGAGCTATTAGTACATAAAGTGTGATGGGCTTTGTTCCCAATTCTTTTACATCTCCCGGCCCCTTCAACCTTCCTCCTTTCTGCCCCTTTCTCTCCATATTCTTTGGTTTGTATGTGGTTTCTCAGTTAATACATAGCTAATAGCTCTTATTTTTCTTATGTTTTTAACTGCTTAGGTCTATTTGGATGTAAGGGTGAAATTCATTTGATGGAAATACTTGTGTATATTTAAAGACCCATTTGCTCCTCTGGAGCTTGTACGTTCAAGAATGATTAATCTGTGTAATAAACTGATTACTACAGTCATTACATATAATTTTGTGTGAATAGGCTTTTTGATTTTAAGAACTTTGTCTAGCTTAGTGGTGAATTTTCCCTCACCCCTGAAAGGTTTTCATTTACTGGTTGCATTTGAAAATCATGAAACAATTCTAGTTTACATAGTATAAAAGATACCTTGAAAGTAATTTTATTGAACAAGATAGAGACATATGCTTAAAGACATTTTCATGAAACATGTGCAGCATTCCAGGAACATGACTGTTAAACTAAATAATAACTTTGCTTTGTTATTGAAACTAAGCTGCATTTCACCACAACCTTGTGACATTCCCTTGTTATATATGGGACATAAAACACAAAGGCATTGCTATTTGGCAGGTTAAACCTCTATGATTATAATTATAAAAGGACAACTTTGACCAAATTGGGGGTATGAGCAGTCTTGTATTGGAGAGTCTACATAATTATTTTGCACTAACATTTGCAGGACATTCATCCAATTCTAAATTGTACTGTATGTGGCTTTTTGAAGTCTTCCCTTGACTCTGGTAAAATGTAGTTTGAAACTTGTAAACAACTGTGTTTGCCAGGAACATCATTCATGTGAACTAGGCAAATTACCTTTCTCTTCCTCCTTCTTTTCCTAACCTGATGGTAAACCAGGCCAGTCAGAAGTCCATGGCTATGCTTTCTAGCCATCAGGTTCTTGAAGATGCATCTTTACACTCTTGCACAAAAATTAAGGAATAAACGTCCACTGCTTTTGGTTTTAAACTTGTTCACCTTGTCTCATCTTTCAGTGTCACTGCTCCTCCACGTCAGAACATACCTGTGATACCAGCTAAAACCCTCTTTTTTTTATGGTGCTGGAGGTTGAACCCAGGACTTGGTGCTTGCATGCTCTACAAGTGCCGGACCATGGAGCTGCATCCCCATCCTATTTTTTTTACTTTTTTTGAGACAGGGTCTCCCCAAATTACGCAGACTCTGCCTCTAGTCTGAAACTTGCGATCTTCCTGCCTCCACCTCCCGAGCCACTGGGATTACAGGCATGTACCACCACACCTGGCAGCTAAAACCCTTTTAAAGTTCTGTATTTTTAGGTGCTATCTTCTTAGAAGCATTTCAACAATGCTATTATCATTGTTGACGTTAAGGATAAGGTTTGACTGTTAACAGTTTTCAGGAAGAGTTAGAATTGAACTCTAACTTAAAGTCATCCTGTATTCTCAGTTTTGTGGGCAGGTAGAAATTCAGAATGTTTAGGGGTGTGTGTGTGTGTGTGTGGTGGTTCCTTTGTTGTTTGTTTGTTTTATTTTTTAGTGCTGGGGATCAGACCCAAGGCCTTGCGATGATAGTCAAGTGTTCTGCTACTAAGCTATATCCCTGCGTGAATTTATCACTTTTTGACTTACTACTAGTTATACGATTTACTATGGTCATTTGCACAGATCCTGGAAGACTGTTATTTATTTGCCTCTCATCTTAGTGAGCAGCCAGCTTATTAACCATTTATTAGGTCATAATGCGGGTATTTTTGACAGGAATGTTCTTAAGTATTTTTGAGCTAATTAAAAGCTGTCTTCCTGGTGTGCACATGCCAAATGAAAAATTTGGATGGTCATAAACAATATCAGGCCCTTAAATGGAATTTTGGGAGAAGGACTGGCAACCCACTTCCAAAAATCAATACACCATTGAAAATCCTGTGAACAGCAGAGAAGCACTGTTTCACCTGTTGTACACAGGGTCGCTATGAGTCGGATACCGGCTTGACAGCACCTAACAACAACAAATGGAATTTGGTCTTGTCCATTTGAGTATGAAGCATGTTTAGTCCAGTCGTGTACACGTGCCTTGTCCAGAATGAAGGCTCGGTGAGAGAAGCCATCTTTCCCATTAAAAGAAAAAATACCACTCAATGTGATTCTCATCTGTGATCCCTTAGCTCTTACTAGGAGTTTCCCTGGCTTTGTCATGTAAAAGCTAGTTTGCAGCTACCTCAGTTTATCTTGGTGAGGTAATGGTTATAAGGCAATGTCAAAATATATAGGTTTCCTTTTGTTTTTTCCTTAATAATAACTTGGAATACATTGTCAAGTTATAGTTTAGAGCAATCTCTTTTGGTAAACTAATCATTTCAGATATTTGCATGCTCTCTTATGGGCAAGTAGTCAAAGGGAGCATTGTCCTTCCAGTTGCTACTTTTGGCTAGAATAAAGAGTTGGAAGAGCTCTGGAGATGAGGAGGGGCAGGAAGGTTTGTGGAGAGAAGGAAAACGTGGCCAGAGAGAGACTCTTCCCCTGCAGTGACCTAGCAATAAAAAGCATTCTTTTTCTGCTTCCAGCTTCTGTAGTATTCTACTTTGAGTCATTCCTCTTTGCCTCAACAAGTTATTTTGAGTGCTAGGTAGATTGTCAGGAAAAATGTGTTATTTATAAATTACAGTTAGAATGCCTATAAACTGTCCCTTGTCTACAATTATGGTGAAATTCTAGCTTTGTCTCAGATTCTTGTATATCACCCTTTAACATCCTGTGGAGGGGTTTTAATAGAAGAATTTCCTCCTATTCCTGGGGTTTCTGAATTATGAACATATCTTTCCTTCCTTTCAAATCAGGAGTAAGCATCTTTACTAGCCCTGCAGCAAATTGTCACTAGTGTTAAGGACCCATCTGCTTTTGATTCCTCTTCTCTTTGTGAAATACTGTATTTCAAATGATGGGTTATTTTGGGGGAGTGGGTAGATGATGTTATGCAGGAGAAAGTAGACTCTTAATATGAAAATAATGGGAGACAGCAGACAATTGTATTATATGTGTTAAAGAAAAGAAAATAGACTTCTTTTGGGCCATTCTTGGATCTTCTCTCTAGTTAGTTTTCCCTTGCGTTGTGTGTGCATTTAGATGAAAACTGACTTTTTCTAACTTCTCTTTACCCCACAGAAGCCTTCCTGGAAAGCCTTTCCCTAGTACTGTAACCTTACTTAGCCAAGGCTGGTTATAAAGTGGTTGGCATTCAGTTTCCTCTGAATATTTCTAGACCAATTTCTGAGGTGGACTTATAAACAGAAAAATCGGCCATAGGATCACATTGTCGGGGCTAGTATTCATGGAACAGTTCCCTAATTGTTGCCATATTTTACCTTATTCAATATAAGTGGGGAAGCGCAAAAGTTTGTATGACCTTTGGCTGATTATATAATACGTCAACAACCAGCTTCTTTCTCAGTGACTTCTTGCTGGTTGAGGCAAAGTCAGTGATAAGTGAACACTTTGATTTATTTGTAGAGCTTTATCTGGTCAGGCATAGTGTTATCTGCCCAGATGTAAAACTATATGAATATCTTAGCACCAATGTAGTAGCTTAATAGTCTTCTTCAATTGAGTAGTTTTTCATTGTTTGTTTTAAACCTAGTATATACAAAAGTTAACATTCATAGAATAGCCTTTTTCAAGCCTGGGGCACCTAAGTGTCCTACACTGTACTCCAAAAGCAAATGGTTGATTACTTGTGGAAAAGCAAGTAGAAGCCACTGAATGCTCAGACTGGGCCCCCTATGATATACAGAAAATAGCAGCAGCAGCCATGGTGGATAAATTGTGTTCCATTTCAAATTTCTGAGGATTTGAGAGACCTGCTGCTTTTTCCCCAAGCACACCTCTCTCTGCCCTAAGATACTTGTTCTGAAGATTCTCCTATTTGAACTTCTAAGGGTTTTCAAGTCTTGAGTTTTTTTGTTTTGAGATGGGATCTTTTGTTCCCTAGGGTGGTCTCCAACTCAAGTGATCCTCCTGCCTCAGCCTCCCAAGTGCTGAGACTTACAAGTACATGCCATCTCGCTGAAATCTTGAATCCTCTGTGCCTGTGTGCGTGCGTGTGTGTGTGTGTGTGTGTGTGTGTGTGTGTGTAGTATTGGGGCCTTACGTATACATACTTTATAAGTGCTCTACCACTGGGCTGTACCCCCAGCCCTTTTTTTTTTTTTTTTTTTTTGTTGGTATGGGGAGGGGGTTTTACCCAGGGCCTTGCGCCTACATGCTCTGCAAGTGCTGGACCACTGAGTTGCACCCTCATCCCATTTCTTTTAGATTTTGAGACAGGGTCTCGCTGAGTTATGCAGACTGCCTCTGTCTCAAACTTGCGATCGTCCTGCCTCCACCTCCCGAGCCCCTGGGATTACAGGCGTACACCACCACGCCCAGCTTTCCCCAGCCCATTTTTACTTTTTATCTTGGTACAGGGTCTCGCTAAGTTACACTGGTGGCCTCTGGCCTCGTACCTGAGATCCTCCTGCCTCTGCCTCCCCAGTTGCTGGGATTACAGGTGTGAGCCACTTTGGCGTAAAATCTTGAGTCTTAAAAGGTATCTCTCTGCCCTAAATTGTACGTTCTCTAGAGAACAAGAGTGGGTAGGAGGAAGGTTTTGTTGGAGACAACCAGCTGCTCCCCAAACTGCCAACTTTCTTGGGTTTGTTCTCCAGAGAAAATGGGTAGCTTTGTAAGTTTCTAGAAGCAGCCCACAAGCATAACCTGACATTTTGGTTCCAGAGCCCAGACCATCTCAGAGGTAAGAGAAGTGTTCATGCTTGAAAGAATTGGCAAAAGTTGGGCCACCCATGTGTCAGCAGAGATGTCTGAAGCATTCCCGATTAATAAGAAAGAATACTGGTTTGGTTCTTCTGAGCAGTTTCTTCCCCTCCAACCCAGCACCACTGCCATCTTTGAAGGTGTGGCTACCTGAAGATTGTGTAAAGAGTTGAAGGGAGCTGGCCTTGTTTCTGAGGGCACTCAGGGCTTTCAGTCATCTCCTGCAGAGTGGCAGAAGGAACTATGGAAACCAGGGCTGTCCCAGTAAAGTTGATCCTTTTGAAAAGGTACCTCCAGGTCATCCCAACTCAGCCCTCCTTTGCAGCAAACAAGGCAAGGACATTGGTATCAGGTTATGGGGCAGGTTCTGGCCCCGGAGGGTGGGTTCGGCCTCCTAAGCTGCATAGAAAGGGCACTTTCGAAGTTTTGCATTTATATTCAGAGATAGGGGACAGAATTGTCTGGCACATTGTGTCCCTAGCTTGGTCCCTACTCATTTGGCCCCCTGGTAGCCTCTGACTCATGTGTCAGCTAGATAGCATTAGATTTCAGTGCCCACATGTGGAGGAAATGACTGAAGTGCATTTGCCAGGGTGGTGAAGTGACTTGACAGCCTCCGTGCCTGCCTAGGTGCTAGTGCCTAAGTGGCCAGCAGAGGGCAATGCTGACCCATAGCTTTTAAGAACTATAAGGTGTGTGGTCAGTGAATATGTAAGGACAGAACCTGAGAGAGGCTTTTGTTGGGGTTGGGGAGGCTGTTTTGCGGGTTGGCTTATCTTCAGTGTGTCTGGAATTAGATGGGCTGGTGCCTAGTTCAGTCAGGTTCTCAGGTCTCTCAGCAAGAGAACTTATATTCTAGCCCAAGGCCTACCAGAGGTACAAAGCTGCTAGCTCCCATCCTACCTCCCCATTGCTATTATAACTGTTTCCCTGTGTGTGAACAGGCTAAGCAGGGTCCAGGCCAGGACTTTTGCCCTTCTGGCTGCAGATTACATAGGAGCAAAGATCTGTCCGTTGAATAAGAGGATCCATGTTTCTAGTGCCCACTATTGCCTTTTCCCAAAAACAGGCAGTCTCAGTGCCCCTACTCAACTAATCCAATTTCATTTGCCTGCCCCTCTACTCTGGACAAATACGACATGGCTCCTTTAGACCTTGAGAATGGAGGGCTGGGGATAGGAGGAGCAGAGCAGAGGGCTGGTGACAAGGCTTCAGAAATGTTCTTGTCTGTCCCAACCTCCAGCCCCCCAGTTTTCTAGCCCAACAGCTGTGAGGTTCCAGGGTCACCACCCAGAAGCCAGCTGCCTCCTCATGGGGAATTCTTTGAAATTCTAGGCATGGCCATCTGGATATACAAATATCTACAGATTTTCTGATTCTACTAAGTGGCTGCAACCTAGGCAGAACTGTGAGAACCACCACTACCCCCAGATGGGAAAAGCTGTCAGGGGACTCTTGGCACCTGGAAATCAGGCTTTTGCCTACTGATACACTCTAGGGTAGAAGGGCTTTAGTTTAACCATGTGAGAGACTTTTGTATCCAAAGGAAGTTCTGGACCTAAGAAAGTCCTTAGAATAAGGAGGGAAACCATGGTTCCAGTCTGACTTGCTACTATGCCAGACACAGGCAGTAGAGCTGGGGCTTAGGCAGCCAGGAAAAGGGCCCAGCAGCCTGGTCCCCAGAATTCCTTGCTCTCCCCACTGCCTCCCTCTGGGGCTGGTTATCTGGCTGCAGCAAGAGGAATGTGTACTCTGGTGGGGAAGGGGGTGGGGTCAGGGTCAGGGTGGAAACCTGGGAATGTAGACTCACTGCCTTCTCCTGTCCCTGTTGGAAGGAGGGAGCCATAGAGAATGTGGCTGACAGGCTCCAGGCGTGGGAGAGAACATAGGCCAGCCTCTGTGTGTGTGTGTGTGTGTGTGTGTGTGTGTACATGTGTACATACGAGTGCACGCACAGGAAGGGCTACACCGCATATGTTCAGGAGCTTGTGAGAGAGTGAATTATGAGCATGGTCATTCCTAATATTTATGCATGTAAGTGTGAGCCTAAATCTATGGCCTTTGAAGAACAGGAATCACAGGCCTGAGGCATTTTAGTTGTATAATCTTGGGCAACTAATTTTTTAATTTTTTTCTTCTAAAAATGGGCATTTAGCCCCCAGCTAGTCTACAGGCAATGCTTGGTGGAAAATGGCCTTACCAAATTAAAGAGTTGTGTCTGATGGATTTGGTGCTTACAGATTCAGGGAAGTACATATGGAGAGTAGAACATCTTTCTTGGATTTTTCTTCTTTTGGCAGTAGTAGAGGCTGAACCAGGGCCCTCATGCTTTAAAATCTCTTTGCCACTGAACTGCATCCCCAGTCCATTTTTTATTTTGAGACAGGGTCTCGCTAAGTTATGCAGGCTCCCTCTGCCCTTGAACCTGTCATCTTCCTGCCTCAACCTCCAAAGTCGTTAGCTAGTATTACAGGTGTGCACCACTAAACCTGGCTTTTCTTGGATTTCTGTATAAGCCAGCGGTTTGCTCCTCTTAGAGCATAACTAGCTCCTGGGACACCCAGCGACTTAGGGCAGATTATCTGGGCCCCTTTGGGGCCCACAGCTCACATACCCATTTAGCAAGGCCTGTGAGAGTATGTCTACAAATAGGGTAGGTGGGCCGATGGATGGACATCCCTGGCCAGCCTGTCTGTAGCTGCCTTGGGAGGAAGGTAGTAGGAGCAACTGCCTTCAGCCACTGGAGTGGGGAGTGGTGCTGAAGGGGACCAGATCTGCTGTTGTTTCCCAATGCTATTTGAAGGGGAATAGGTGATTGCAGTACCCACTGTAGCCAGCTTCCTTGTTCTCCATCCTAGGTCACAGACCCACACTTTTCTCCTTAGGCAGGACCTCTGTGTTGTTGGGAGGGGGCTCTTGGATGGATGTGCAGGACTTGGGGTCCACATATAGAGAGACTGGGGAGTTAAGCAAGGTCACAGCCAGACAAAACTGAGGAATGTTGGGAGTTACTCTAGGTATGACCTTTAGGGGGAGCTCTCTGGCTGCAGGCGATTCCTGGAAGCCCTTGGGTGGTGGGCCCAGGCCTGAACTGAGGGAAATATCTTAGCTGTCCCTACACTGGAACATAGGAATGGTTGTGCTGAAGGACTGAAGATTTTGGTCCTGCTCCCATGCACATATACCCACTGGGAATGGGAGTGGGAACTTTGCCAAGATCTGGGCCAGCCTTGTTTTCTACTTTAGATTTGGAATGGAGAGGACCTTTTGGGGGACTTTGTAACTGGTGCCTCAGTTTCTCTTGGGAAAATGAAGTAATGGAGAGGAATTAACTGGGGATGGCCCTTAAGGGGCTTATTTGGGAGGTTCTGGGAGCCTGGGTGTGTGACCGTTAGGAGGGAAGTGCTTTATGTTCTACAACTTTGGGGGAGTAGCAGGAAATGAGGCCAGTAGCTATGCACTAGTTGAGTTGCACCTGGTGAGAGATTGTGGGGTGGTTTCCCCAGCAAGGTCCCAGAGCCAGGGCAATCAGCTGCATGGGCACACCCTGCTCCCCTAAGAGGGAGAAGTGAGAATGTGGCTGTGTGGGTGAGTTCAGCAGCATAAATTGTGTTTGTGACATCTGAATTGTGTTTCCCAGATATGTTTAGTGGCATAGCTAGTTTTGCTGCCGGGATGAATCGAGTTCCCAGAAATAAATTGGAAGAGAATGATGCTAAATAGTGATTATGTAGATATAACTTACTAATACACAGCTACTGATAACCCAGGACCCCATGTGTGTTGAATGGTTGCCATGTGCTTGGTTCTCTGCTAAGTATTTCACTTATAGTAGTTGTGGCAGAAGAACCCTGGGTGTTAGGTTAGTGCTACTTTGCTCATATCAGTGTATTGTGTCTCAGTGGGTAGGAGGCACAACTGTTGAGGCATGTGAAGTTGCTTTGTCCTGGTCTTGGTTATTGGATTGCATCTTGTGGCAGGGGGTGACTCTGTTGTGTACTACTTGAGCTCTTGATCCTGTTGTGGTATTGCATAGTGTGAGACCCACCTTGATCATTTTCTTCGAGGTGTTGATGAGTAATATAGGTATTTAACTTTTTTGCTTTGTTGTGTGGCTTTGTTACACAGCCAGAGTATGTAACGCCCTACTGTCGCGGGGTTGAGACCACCTAGTGGAATATATGACTCAATTTGTGATCTGGTGGGTGTCTAGGGTCATCCATTGCCTGTGTTGTGAGGCCCTGTGGTGATGTGGTGAACTGGCTGTGTGATAATTGTGACGGACTGGGTATCACACTGCATGTATCATTGTTCTGTGTCTTTGACCCTGTTGAATGTCCGTCCAAGCCAGTTGTTTGACCCTGTTGTGCTGTGACTTGTGTCAGAGACTATAGTGTGGTGTAACTCTGTTGTAGTGGTGATTCTGCCTCCTTTGTGGTGTGGTGGCCCACAGTGATGTCTTCCAGTACAGATTGTGTGTCTGTGCGACCCCACTGTGCCCTTTTGCTGATCTCTGTGTTTTTTGACCTCGTCTGGGGGTGCCCCCACCCCCGCTGGCTGTGCCTCCCCTCCCCCGCACTGTACGCGCCCGCGCCCACACGGCAATCGATCGCCATTGATTGTCCCTGACGAGCTGCTCCACTTTCCAGCCAATGTCAGGAGGGGGGGGAATCTCCGCCGCCCTGGCGGTGTCATTTCCACACACTCCCTGGGCTGCCGCCAGCACAGGCATCACCAAGAGCTGGCCTGGATTGCCAGGAGCTCGGACAGGACTGCCTACTTCCAGAGGAAGCCCCCCAACGGCGCGACCTAGCTCCTGCCCCTTTCCTTTCCCCGAGTGGGTGGATGGATGGATGGATGTCCCCACAAGAGTTTGTGCAGGACTGGGTGCCGGTGCATCTTTTGCATGGGGGGGGGGTATTTCCGGTGGGCGGAGGCACCCTTGGGCCAACTTTGCCTGTCCAAACAGATGCTAATGATTTTCCTGGAGGCTCTGGTTATCTCAGGCCTCAGCTGGCCAGTGTGCCCAGCTGGGGCCGATACAAACACCTCCTTGCCCTCCCATCTCACGCCTGCGAGCCTCATCAAATGACTACTTGGCCCCAAGCAGGCCATAAGGGTCACAGGCTGCCCTTGGTGTCTCCAGAACTGTGGCTGTGTGGGAATATATGTTCCTTGTCCAGTCTGGATGCTAATGCCTTCTCTTCTGAGACCCTTCCCAACACACACACGCATGCACGCACGCAGGGGAAATAGGTTCATGGAAGTATGCCTACCAAGGTCATGCGACCCTATCCCTTGGTCAGTTGAGTGGGTCACCCTCTCTCAGAGCCATTCTGTTGGGGACCATAATCCTCCCCCTTTCTCCTTCCTTAAGCAGGGGCCAGAGCCAGTTTCCAGACTCCCTGGTGGAAGTGCTGACGTGGCTCTGGGCAGCTGTCTGGGGCCGGGAAGCGGGGCAGATGTCACGCAGCCCAGGGGAGGAGGCGGCTCCGCGGGGCGGGGGGGCAGGGGGGGGGACAGGGCCTCTGGCCAGGCGAGACTGCCTCCTCCCCCTCGGACATGGCTCCGGACCTGGCTCTGTCTGGAGCTGGGGCACAGCCGCTGGGGCAGGCTGACCTGCCTCCAACACTAGCTCCAACTCCCCTGTGTCGCTACCAACAAGTGCTGCTGCATTTCTGAGCCTCTTCCTCTCCTCCTGGAGAATAACAGCACCTGCTTTGAATGGGCATTCTCCTAAAGTGAAAGCAGAGGTGTGGGAAGCCCCAGCCCAGTGCCAGGCACACTGTTCCTCCTCAGTAAATGTTAGCTATTGTTATTATTGTTGTCTTTATAAGTGTGAACTTGGTGTGTCCAAAGGCAAAACTGAGTCCTGAGGGTGGCAACTAGCTCCAGAAGTCATTCCAGCCAGTCTGCTGCCTCACTGCCCCGGCCCTCTACATAGCTTATGCCTGTCTAGTTTTGTGCCTTCTCCTTGCAGTGTCAGCCCCTCTTGGCTCTGCCTGCTGCCAAGCTGGCCCCCTCCCCGCCTCTTATCCATGTGGTTCCTCTGATCTGGCAGCCACACTGGGTCCCTCAAGTGACACAGCCCCCTGGGAACAGCAATCGATGGGGTGGAACAGCCTCCCTGACAGATGGACCCACGGAGGCTGGGCTGTTTCAGCAGAGCTCCCTAGGAAACCGGAGACAGGAGCAGAGGCACCATGGCTGCCTCCTAAATAGAAAGGGGAGGAGAGGCGGGGAGATGAGGAGGAGAAAAAGGAGGAGGCCAGAGTTTCCAAACAGGCCCTCACTGGGCCATCCTTTTAGGGTTAGATCTGGAGAAGCCCCCACCCTTTCCCAAGAGCCTAGAATCCTCCTTGTGAGAAGACTCTGTAGGGTTTGTGTGAGTCCTGCTCTGTGATCAGCTGAAATGCTTTGCCGGGTCTCTCAAAAGGGCATGAGAGGCTGGTATGTGGGTAGGTGAGCAGACAGCTTACTACACTCTTAAGGCCACGAGGGGTCTTTGAAGCAAGAGTGGCAGAATGTCACCTCTGCTTGTGTGGGTGAGCGATATGAGCCTTGGTCCCTTAATATGTGGTGGTGCTAATTGGTGGAGAAGGTCTCCTACGCCCTTCTAGGCTCCTGCCTTAGTCAGAGTTCTTCCCAGGGTTTAAACTCAGGATTTCTCAGCATCAGTACTATTGTCATTTTGAGCCATAGGCCATTTAATTCTTTGTCCTGTGTGCTGTAGGATGTTTAGCCTTGGTCTGTAGCCATTAGATGCCCACAACAGCAGTTACAGCGATCAAAAATGTCTCTAAAGGGCTGGGAATGTAGCTAAGAGGTAGAGCGCTTGCTTAGCATGCTTGAGGGCTTGGGTTCAATCCCTAGCACAGAAAAAGAAAAAAAAAAAAAATCACCCAAAGGTAGTACACACCTCTAGTTTCAGTGACTCAGGAGGCAGAAGCAGGAAGATTGCACTTGCAGATTATGTGTGGGGCCCTGGGTTCAACCCCCAAGTTAAAAGTCTCCAGACATTGCCAAGTGTCCTGTGAGGGGTTCTACAGTCCAGAACCACTAGTCTAACCTCAGGAACAACACTATGGAGGGGACAGCCAGGATCCCATGGGGATGCCAAAGATCTATAATCCAAAACAATCCTGTCTCCAGCTGACTCTGGTCCAGAATTACAGGAGATGCTGCCTATCCCCATGGCCCCAACTGCCAGGTTGGAGCAAACCATACTTGCCTGAGATGACAGAGCTATTGGTATCACTGCTTAGCTGCTCCACACTTGGTGCCAATACCTCACTGCTGAAGCTACAAATCATGGAGGCACAGGAGTAGATGAGGTCATGGGGCTACTTGGGCTGCCTAGGTGGCCTTCTTTTCAGCCAGTTCAAGATGAGGTCTGCCATCGCCAGGTGTGGCGGCACACGCCTGTAATCTCAGCACTAGGAGGTAGAGACAGGAGGATCACGAGTTTGAGGCCAGCCTGGGCTACATAGCGAGATCCTGTCTCAAAAAAATGGAGGCTGCCAGCACTGGTGATCAGCCTTTTCCTTTCCCCTAGTTCCTTGGCAATGTCTCTGCTGCTTCCCTCTAGGTCTTTGTTGGCTAGGGATAGGGCTAGCAGGACAGAGAGCCAGTAGAGGTCACTAGCAGGGGTAGAAGAAAGATTGTGGTCTAGTGGGTCCAGCCAGTTGCCACCTGGGCCACCTGAGCACTTACCTAATGACTGCCCCCTCCAGGACAGTGGGAGGGAGGGAGGCACTGTGGGTTAGCTAAATTGTACTGGCTATCTCCAATCCCCAACTTCTGGTTTGGGGTGGTAGACTCACATTCTTTCTCTTCCTGCTCAAGCTGGCAGACAGGCAGGGGAGGGAAGGCTCTCTGGTGCACAGTCTCACTGCTGGGAAGTCCTCACTTCTGTCTAACCTAAACCATCAATCCTGGTCTGGCCTGCATGCTCTGGCCCTGGCAGAAACAATGCCCAACATTGCAGTTCTTCTGGCCAACATGTACCCTCACTCCTAGGTAACAAAACTCCCTTCCATGGGGGAAATCTCAATCAGAATACAAGTAGGCAAGTGGCTGTATGGATGGAGGGAAGCAAATCCCTTAAGTGGACAAGGCTAGGGGGATGGACAGAGGCATTGATGCCAGATAACAGATGGCCTAAGATACACTGAACCCGGCACCAGCTTAGGGGGTCCTAAAGTTGGGGTGGGCAGTGGCCTTGTAATCAGAGATGGGCCTGGCAGGCTAAGGCTACAGCTTGGGTCTGGGGTTTAAAATAGCGCCTCGGTCTGGCCAGGATCGGGTTCGGGTCACCCACAAGGCAGCGTGGCCACCACCATTCAGCTCGGGTTTCTTGCTTTCCTTAGTGATTTGGCAGTGAAGGAGGGGCTACTCAGGTAGATGGGCCTCAGAAAAGGAGTTCAGACACTACTGCTGTAGTCCCCAGACCTGGTACTGACCTGTTATCTTCCCATGTTCTAACCCCCACATGACACAGGCTTGCTACAGCCACATCCCAATGCCTTTCCTCCTCTTCAGTAAACATTTATCTAGCATTTACTGGGTGCAGGCCCTAGGCAGAGCATGGAGGTGAGTAAGGCCTTATTCCTGTCCTGGGCTCGAGTGTGGAGCACGAAAGGGGTGGGTATGCAGCAGCATGCTATTGCAGAAACACTGCTGCCGGTCACAGCAAGAGAAGGGTTAAACCTCAGGTAAACCTTCCACCTGAGAACATGAAGGTTGCTGCAATGAGGAGGGGAGAGTGTCCTCAAAAACTACTGAGGATCCTCAAACTTTCCTCCAGAGGTGCACAACTGCAAGTTTTCCTTGGAGGAAGAGAGCAAGGAGAATGACCTGGGACCCCCTCCAGCCTCTGCCTGCCCAGGCAATAACCTCAGCAAGCACAGGTCCAAAGTGTATCCTGGGAATTCCCCTCTGTCCAAGAAGGGGTGCTCACTTCCTCAGGCTGACCCAAGGAATAGGGGAGTAGGTGGTTGTCACCTTGCTTGCTACTCTCCATCATGCTGTTGGAAAGGGGATAACTACTTCCAACAAAGGGCTGGGATTTAGCTCAGTTGGTAGAGCACTGTGCTGCAGTCTCTGAGGTCCCGAGTTCGATTCTCAGCACTGCAAAAATGGGAGAAGGACCTGGCAATCCACTCCCAAGGCAATCCCGAGACAGCCATTGAAAACCCTATGAGGGTCGCTATGAGTCGGATACCAACTCAACAGCACCTAACAACAACAACTTCCAACAAAAAAAAAGCTCTAGCTTTTTTTTAGTCCTTGTTCTACTCTTCCTTGCTAGAGTCTCAGGTCCCTGGGCAGTGGCCCTTGGGGCCTGGCAGGCAGGGGGGTCTCCCCACCTCCCCCTGTCCCCCAGTTCTGGATCAGAGTAGGGGGAGTTAGGTGACACAGGAGGCCAAGCCAGTTCAGGGCCAGATACCCTTTCTCTAGCTGGAGCAGTGGCCAGCCCTCCTGATGGAGCTCACATATATCTAAAAAATCGTCGCGTATATCTTAATGATTTCTCAACAGCCCCTGATTGAAGCATGCCCAATTTAGCCATGCCGTAAGTAACTTTTTATATTTCCTTAGGGAATCATTTCACTTATGAATCTTTTCTGAATCTGCAATCTCGATTAAAAGTTGATGTTTTTTTCTGTCTACTCGGCTTCTGAACTGCCTCCCTAGTGAAAAGGGTGGCAGCACCATCAATCCTCCCTCACTAGCCCGTCTGGACATTTCTTTCTTAAGTGGGGGAGCAACAGCCAAGCCTCCCCAATGGTAACACCTGGGGCGTGTAAACTGTGGGAGGGGCTCAGGAGGAGGGGCAATGGTGGTCTCCTTGCCCACATCTACCCCCTATCTATGCCCATATCATATAGGCTCCCAGCAGAATTACACTGTGGGGAGGGCTTGTCTGCCCCCCTTTACCTTTAGGGTATATCCTTACCTGTAGCTTCAGATTTTGAGATGGGCTGAACCCCTTTAAGAATTCTGCTTAAGAGTATAAAACTGGCCTGAATCCAAGCCCTGTTCCTGTACAACTTGCCATAGCCTGGGTAGTCACCTTCCCTCTCAGACCCTCAGTTTCCTTATTAGCAAAATAGGAATGGATTGCTTAACAGGTTACCTACGAAGCAGGTAAAGGGTTTCCTTCACCTAATGGCTTCAGAAAGGCAGCCTTTATGGTTTCCCCTAGGACCTTGGCACAGAAACAGGGTGGAAAGGATGGTGAGAGTCCTAGCCCAATTCTGACCAACAGTATCTATTTCTTTTCCTCACCCCATTCATTACCTAGTCCTTGTGACTTTCCTTGAGTGGAGTAAGTGGGACTGGCATAATTATCTGGGACTGGTGGAGCTGGGAGTTAGCCCAGGGGTTACCCCGAGGTCCACCTGGAGTGCCTGGCTCTTCCCTCTGAGAGACAAAGGTCAGGGCTGCAGCCGGAAGGCTGGAGGGCAGACTAGAGTGTGGAGCTGTCCAGTTTAGAGGGAGGGCCTGTCCCCAATGGATCTCCCCACCTTCCCTACCCCCTCCTGAGAATTGGGGGAAGGACACCCAGGTGCTGAGATCTCTGGCTCTGACCTTTGACTTCTGGCCTGGGGTTGGGCACTCAGGGCCAGAGTCACGACTGGGGGTGGGGCCCAGGGGACCCAGTGGCGGCTCTGGGAGTTAACGATTTACAAGGGGGCCTCTTCCTGAGGCCTCCCTCCTCTCTGGGCTAGCATACAACCCGTGACTGCCTGGCCGTGACTGCCTGGCCGACTAGACACAGAACCAGTCCCACCAGTTCAAAGAGCAGTTCATCCCCGGCCCACCCCAGGCTCTGCCTGAACACCCCATTCTCTGAAGTCTGAAGGGCCAGGCAGAGTGCGGATTGGTGGATGGGGTCTTCAGGACCTCCAGTCTGGAGAGGCTGGGCTGTTTTCAGAAGTCCCTGTGTGAGGCACATTTACCACCCTGTTCTGCCCTTTGGGGCCTGATTGTGAGTGGCAACTGAGCTCCACCCTTCCCCCACCCAGCAGCCTCCCCATACCACCCCACCCTGCCCTGCAGACCGACCGTGGGTAGGGCACTTTCTGGCCAAGCTGGCTTCCCAGCTGGTGCCCAGGGCACCCTCCCCCACGTCCAGGATGTCCTCTTCAGTTACCCCCCCTGAGCCATGGCTCAGGCCTCTGGGAGCCCTTAGTCCTATACCCACAGGAAGGATAAATGAACCATGATTGTGCCTAGAGAAGGGAAAGGATACTGTCCTGGGCATAGTACCCCTAGACTGTTCCTACTCGCCCCCTATCCTCCACATACAGGCTGAGTCCCCTGTTCCTGTCAAAGAATGTGGAGTTTGTTTAAGGTTGTCTATGGCATGAGCATAGTATGTCAGGCATGGAGAGATTTGTGTGTGGTGGTGGGGAATTGGCCTAGCTCTTGTTCCTTCACAGCCTCCGGCCCCAGAGCTATATTGTTCTGGGACTGGAGTTTCCCTTCTGCCCTCCTTCTTTCCCTCTGGTTTACAAAGATCAAGGCCAGGCATAAGCCACCAAACTGATTTCTCAGGAATAGTGCAAGTGTGGACCACTCAGGAGACAGACCTGGCTTGTTTGAATGTTCCCTTTAGTTTCACAGTTCTCTTGCTCCTTCAGAGGTCATGGGGTAATGGTGAGGAAGCCCTAAGGTCCAGTGGCCTGAGTCCACAGTCTGCTGCAGGTAAGCTCTTCTCTGCTTCCATCCATGGTGGGATTTTGACTGAGATTACACACCACCTGACCCCATTTAAGACTTACCTGTACTCTGCCATTGGCAAGCAGTGTTGCCCCCATCTTTTGTGACACAAGTGAGGGAACTAGGTCCCAAAGAGGGGTCAGATATTAGGCAAGGTTCTGGAATGGCCATTTTTATTGGAGACTCAAACTCCTAAGCAAAAACCTAGCTCCTATACTCCTCTCCACAGGGCCGTTTCCAGTCACTGGCTGTTTAATCAATGAAGGACATTAGCTAATACATGGCAGTTGTGGAAAATGCCTTGGATAGGGTATGAGTTGAAATCCAAGTTTTGCTACATTGTAATCTTCGGCAAGTGCGGGAACCTGAGGATTAAATATGCAGAGAAAGCAATTAGCAAGGTGGGGGGCACAGTGCTCAGAAAGATGCTGGCTACGATTGCTATTACTGATACTTAGAGCCAGGCTTCAGACCTAGGGCAGGTGGGAGACTCTCCTTTTCTCAAAGAATTTTCATTTTCATGAGCAGTGATAGTGAGTAGATGGGGAAGGAAGATGAGCAAATAAAAGTTATTTCTGGGGCTGGGGATGCAGCTCAGTTGTCGAGTGTTTGCCTAGCATGAGCAAAGCCCTGAGTTCAATTCCCAGCCCTACCAAAAGAAAAAAAGAATGAAAAGCTATTTCTGTGCAATGTGGTCACTGCGCCCTTACCAGAGGACAGATAAGAGGCCCCAAGCCAGGCCACAAAGTACAGGTGTACAGTGCATAAACTCCAGAAAGGTACCTAGCAAAGGCTGAAAGGCAGCCCCATGGGCCTCCTGTGTGGGTTCCTACATCTTCCCAAAGGGTACCCTTTTCTATTAGCACAAAGGCTACTGTGGCCTTGTAGGTGTGGCCCAAACTCAGCCTGGAAGTGACAGTTTGAGCAGGTTCCCAGTGGAGGTGATGCAGGTTTCTTGGTCTTCAACAGGAGTTTGTAAGGTGAGCTTGATTAAAGCCCTTCCTGTCAGAAAAAAACAGTACATGCAAAGCCCTGGAAACCTGAAGAGGGGTTCTTGGGGTGGTTGAGGAGTCTTCCAATGTTTGGTGGTGGTAGTCAGCAGGGACCAGGAATTACAGGGAGGAGAAGGCTGGTGAGGAAAGCCAGGGCAAGTGGGGCAAGGAACTTGAGCTGATCCTATGGGCTCTGGAGAGCCACTACAGGATTCGAAGTAGGTGAGCCCTCTCAAATCTGTGTGAGAGAAGTCTTCAACAGCACATTTCCTCAGGGTTTAAAGAATATCTGAAAAAATGAGGATGTTATGAGGAGTAAGTAGGATAGGAATGGACTTCATAAATGCCCAGACATTATTAGCATCAGCAGGATTTAAGACAACACTATTGGGCTGGGTGGGGGGAAGCTCAGTGGCAGAGCACTTGCTTAGTTTACAGAAGGCTCTGGGTCAATCCCCAGCATGCAGGGGGCAGGGGAGGTGGGTGGTGAGAAAGAGGGAGGGTGTTCTCCATGATCCAGGGTCCTAACTAATGCACACTCTAGAAGATAGAGCAGATGGATATAGGGACCCTCTCTCCCCTAAAGATGCTGTAGACTTGAGGAACTTGCATCCTGACTTGAATATGACTGGTTGGTTGAAAACTCAGTATAAAATTTGATAACAGTGTAAAACAACAATTCTCTTTTGGGGTAGAGAGGGGAGGATAATGACTTCCCTTCTTAGGGAAAGGGGGTAAAGTGGGAATGGCTTCCCACAAGGGCAAAGACCCCCCACCCCATCCTTCCTTGATGTCTTCCATTTTCTCATTTATCATCCGTGATGGAGAGTCCTTCATAGATGACTTGCCTGTGACATTTCTTATTCATGTTGCATTTTCCATGTGGACAATCTGACCCTCTTCTCTCTGGTTCTCACTTGCATTGGACAGCTAAGGGTCTGGATCTCTCCCAGTTCTTAATTTCTAGGAGAAGCAGAAGAGTCCAAGATCCATCCTCTAAACTAGATTAGACATTTGACCTCACCACCTCCCTGAGGAAGCCAGCCCCATTGGCATCACCTGGCCTTTTCCCACTGCAGCCCTTTTAGCTTCTGCCTTCCTGAGCCTGGGGGTAGGTTGGAGGCAGTGGTCTCAAAAATGTGGATAAATTAATAGCAATTCCCTAAGACTGGGCTACCACTCACCCTCCTCCATGGATCTCAGCCTCTGATTCTCAGGGAACAGGTACCTTCTCATAATCTGTGCCTCAGCTTCCTCAGAAATGGTAGATGGAAACAGGTTTTGGGACATCCTAGAACATCTAGACCAGGAATTCTGCCTCCTTTTTCATTGTTTGGTCAGTGCCAAACAGTACCTAATACTTAAGGTGAGGCCCAGAACATCTATCTTTAAGCATTTTAGGGGTGAGCATTTGGGTGTGTTCACTATCTTAAAACTGTTTCCATAGCAAGCACCTTGTTTTACTCACATGGTATGTTTATTTGGGGTGGATTTTTTCTCCCCAGTACTTAGAGATTGAACTCAGGGCCTCACAAGTACTTTTACAAATGCTCTACCACTGGGCTGCACCGCTAGCCCCTTTTTATTTTTTATTTTGAGGCAGGGTCTTGCTAAGTTATGCAAGCTACCTCTGACCTTGAACTCATGATCCTCCTGGTTCCTCCTCAGAGTCACTGGGATTACAGGTGTGTGCCACTGTGCCCAGCTATTTGGGGTGGCTTTGAAGAAGCTTGCTGGAGAAGTGGAAAGAAGCTAAACACCTCAAGGGAACCATTCTTTGACACAGTAGGTCAAGGAGGACACCTGAGCATTTGAGCAAGGAAACAATTACCTAGGAGGTGAGTGTCTGCCACCTCTGAGAGGAGTCACTCCTTGTGGCCTGAGGTCTGCCTTTTCACACCTCACCCCCCCAGCTGGATTAAGGTCCCATGTCCTCATATAGAAGGTTTGAAGGATGGGTATCAGTTGCAGCTCCAGGGACACCAGGCTCCATGGCCCTGCGATGGCTGTGGGAGCCAGATCACAGAAAAAGGAAGCAACAAGGTGGGAGATGGTTTCGCTTCTCCCACCAAGCCACTGCCTGTGGCTAGAGTTACCCCGGGTGCTGCAGTTTAACTCCCTGTTATCTAGACCTTAATGGATCTCAGACTAATGTTTAAAACCAAAATGCTTGACCAACCGTATGCCACTCTCCTCACTCACTCAGGTCTATGGGGGTGTGTTTTCTCTGCCTTCACTGAAGGTCCTCAGACTGCAAACAGGCCTGCCCAAAATCCCATAGAATTGGAGAATTTCCCCTTTGGGATTATATGCAGTTTGGGATTATATGAGCCAGAGGCTCACTCTATGGGTCCCTGAGAAGAAGACATATGCAGCCATAGGATTAGTCCAAGCTGGGCAGATGAAAGGAGCACCCATTGGGCAAGGATGAGGATATGTGGGTCTAAATCTGTTGGTCCCCACTGTGTGCCTATTCTAGCAGGGCCGAGGTTTCTTTTTCTCAACCAGTGTCTCTTGAGCCCTAATGTATTCCAGGTACCATTTCAGGTTCTTGACTTCATAGACCAGGTTCTAGGGCACACTAATGTAGTTGTTGTAGCCACAGGACTCAGAGCTTGGGCTGGCACCTGCCTCCAAAAAAAAAAAAAAAAGTCCTATCTTGGATCAGTTTCCTCATCTGTAAAATGGGGACAGGAATCACTACCTCTTTTCTCCTGGTGGATCTAGTCCAAGAAAGTGGTCTGCAAAGGGTGGGATCTTTGAATACGGTCCAAAAACCTTCAGCTAGGAGTCTTCGGCCAGATGAGCACCTGAGCTGTGCGGCTTGGGCTAGGCCAAACCCTCTCTCCTAATCCTAGTACCTTCTTGCCTAGATGAACAGGGGGGCAGAGGGAAGGTGGACTCTCCCGAAGGTGTGTCTCCAAGCCCAGCACTCCTTACAAAACGGGGAGTTCATTTTTATTCCCTTTTCTTTTTTTTGTAAAGTTGCGCAGAAACAGGATAAAGCAGGACACGCGGGGGAATGAGCTTGGGCCGACCTCCCCAGGGCACTGGGATCTGGAGGAGCTGCTCCTGCAGCTCCAGTCTTGGAGCCTGTGGCGTCCAAGTGGCCAAAGCTGCGCTGGAAGGGAAGCGGCGGGAGAAGGGGAGGGGAGCGCGGGGGGGGGGGGGGAGCGGTAAGTCCGGTCCGGGTTTTGCCGACAGCCCCCGGGCAGCGTTCAGAGCTCCTGCCCGGGCGGGCGCGCGGCGGCGGCAGAGGCGGCGGAGCCTGAGAGGGGATGTAGAGGCGGCGGCACTGGCGGCAGCAGAGGCGGCAGTGGCGGCGAGATCAGGCGTCCGAGCTGAGAAAGGAGAGCGGTGGAGCCTCGCCCCCCAGAGCCGGGCCCAGCGTCCCAGCCTGCGCCCAGCCATGCGCGCCGCCTGCTGAGTCTGGGCGCCGCACGCTGAGCCCTCCGCCCGCCGTGCCGCGCTCCGCTCGGGGGTGATTACTTGCTTTTTGTTGTTTTTTAATTTGGGCCGCGGGGAGGGGGAGGAGGGGCAGGTGCTGGAGGCTCCCCCCCCTCCCCGCCTCGGGCCAGCCGCGGCGGCGCGACTCCGGCTCCGGACCCAGGCACCGCGAGCGACTGGAGAGAAGCGCACCGCGGCAACCGTACCCAGAGCGGAGCGCAGCTCCCGGCCCCACCCCTCCCCCTCGGCCTCTCGGCGACGGCGGCGGTGGCGGCTTGGACGACTCCAAGAGCCGGTAGGTGCCGGGCCACGGCCCTCCCCCGAACCCCCTGAGGCCAGCCCCCTCCCCTTCCCCGCCTACCTCCTTCTCCTCCTCCGGGGCTCTGTGCGCGCCCCGGGCTGGAGTTCGCTGCAAGTCGGCGGAAAGTTTGCCGCGCGGGTTCCCCCGAAGTTCAGGTGCGGAGAGCCAGGGACTGGGAAGGAGGGGTCCGTGTTTGGGAGGGGCAGGGGACGCCCACAGCTTGAGCCGCGAAGCCTAGGATCCTGGGAGACCCAGCGCTGGTGATCGTTCAGTGGCCGCTGCCATACCCAAGCCTCCCCAAGCCGCAGTATGCTCGGTCGCAGATCACTGAGTTCAGACAAAAAGAGGGGTTTTAGGGTCGAGGCCAGCGAGTTGGGCGCCGTGGAGTGGGGCTTGGGCCCTCCCTGCAGAGTACCATACCTTCCCAATTACTCGAGCTCGCGAGCGTTGGGGCGGCTGGCGCCTGGGGTCCTCACCTCTCGGTGTTGGGCGGGTGCTCCGCCTGCGGGGGCAGCTGCTAGGAGATTTCTGGCGCGCACCCCCCGCATCAGAACCCACTCGCAGCTCTGTATTTGGGGGGGACGATAACTGCCCTGGGCACCCTGGACCACGCTTGGCTGAGCTTCCCCCTCCACTTGGAAGAGGCGGTGGCCACTTCTGTGTTTTCTCCTCCTGCTCCTCGCCCCCGCTGCCCACGGGGTGCCTGGAGTGCTGATCAAGTTTGACCTTTTTTTTCCCGTCAAAGTATCACCCCCACCTCCGCCGTGCCCGGCAGCCTCTTTCTCCCTTCCTCTCCAGCCTCTGGACGTCTTTCGGGGTGCCTACCTAGCCCCGCGTGTGCCAAGCAGCTTGCAAAGCCGGGGATGGAAAATGGGGGTGCTACCCTACCTGCGAAGCTGTAGGGGGTCGGGCTTCCCTGACTCTGCCACGCTGCTCTGGCCCCGAATTTTCCCCTGAAGTACGGCCGAGTCACCCTCCCTTTCGCATCCCGGGAGCGAGGGGCTGACCCACCGAGTGAGGAATGTGTTAATTTTCTGACTGGGAGAAGTTGTCCTCGCCTGGAATGGGTTGCTTTCCGGCAGGGCGCCCGGGGTGCTCCTGGCTTTGTTTATATGTAGGATCGACAGAAAGTGAGGGACCCCAGTTTTTAAATGGGGAGTCACCTCGGGACCTGTCAGAAGAGCTGCAACGCCCAATGAGAGTTCAATTTTTTTTTTTTTTTTTAAATCCCGGGGGAATCGTTAGGGGTGCGCAGAGTTGAACTGGTTCCATGGGCTGCAAGGAGGCACTAATAGATTTGGGGGGTTCCGCAGCCACTCATCCGGAGAGGACTCCTTCGAATCTCCTGCGGCTGGGGTCTGAAGGTTTGGCAGCCGCGCCCTACTTTGCCCCCTGGACCCTGGGTGGTCTGAGAATCGGTTCTTTGGATTGGGGGTATGCTGAAAGGGAGGGTGGTGGGCCAGCCTCTTGATCCCTGTCTTTCCCTGTGCAGTGGGCTCTGTTTGGAGGTCTTGGTTTTGCAGTCTTTCTCTATCCCCCCCCCCCCAGCGTTTGCTCAGGAAGCGCTGGGGAGAGGGGCGTGTGTGATCGGTTGGCCCTCACCCCCGCCATAGCCGCCCCCGGGCCGCCGGCAAACAGAGTCCCTTTCAAGTTTTCCGCTGGGGCCGTGTGGCGGGGGCTGTGAGCGCGGTCGCTGCGGACTTGTTTGGAGCGCGATTTGAACGCCCGGAGCCACCTCAGCTGCCCCAGCCCGCGGGGGTGGGGGGTGCCCGGTCCCTGCAATTTCGAGCAGTTAAATTAAACGGTTGTAGGGGCACGATTGGCCTAAGCTTGACCTGATCCCCTCCCGAAAGACTTCCGTATCCTGGGTTCCAACTGCTACTGGAAACCCAGGAACTGGAACCTGAAAGCCCCCTCTAACTCCCTTTTTGAGAGCCGCTAGAGGAGACACAGGCCGGCTCTACGTCCCTGTAACTGCATGGTGTTGATTTAGCAGTTTCCCTCGCTGAGAGTCAAGCTGGAGCTTGTTGGGGGGTGGGGGAGTGGCCCGCTCTGCAGCTGTCACCCCCTTCTAGAACGGAAATTGTTCTCTCTTCTTGGGGAGGAGGGAGAAGGGGTGACAGTTTGATTTTTGCCCTGGGGAGGAGTGGGAACAGCTGAGGGAGGTTGGCCTCTGGGTTCCCAGTCAGTCCTGGGAGCTTGGTAGATGCCCCCTCCCGCCCCACCCCCATCCTGGCTGGAGCCTGGGCGCTCCAGGGGAAGCCCCTAACTAGCCTTGAGCCTTCCTCTGCTGCTCTCCTCCCTTTCCAAGGTGGGGGCAGAGGTTCCTCTGCAGAAGACAGACCCTTGGCTGACTGGCTGGCTAGCTGGCTGTTGCTGCCTTATTTATGTGTGTGTTTGGGCCCGGCTGTTTTCCCAGCTCAGCAGGTGACCCTGGCCTGGGCCTCCTATCTCTGCCGCGACAGAGCCTGTTGACTTACCCGTGGGCCAGCAGCCTCTTTATCACGTGAGGCCTGGAATGTCCACCCGGCAGGGCTGGGCTGTGTGGGGGGAGGGCAGGGGACAGGCGGATTCTGCATCCAGGGCCCAGGCCTATGTTCCAAGGGCTCCCAGTGTGACCACTTAACTTTTGCCACCTCTTTCCAGCTCTTTGCCTGTCTTCTACCCATTTGGCAGGTATTAAACTGAGGCCCACAGGAGTGTGGAGGCAGGGTTGCATCCGGGTAAAGAGCCAAATCTCTGAGAATTAAATACCCTACCTTCTTTAGGACCCCAACTAGTTATTCCTGGAAGGGTAGAGTAGAGATGAGGGTGTCCCTAAGCAACAGACAGAGGGATATAGGCCTTTAAGGTCAGCTGACTTTCTAGGGTACAAGGTGGGATAGAGGAAAGGGAGATTGCAGTTGAACCGGACCCAAGCCTGCTTTTCCTAGAGCCCCTTGTTGTTGTTAGGTGCCATCGAGTGGTGTCCGACTCATAGCAACCCTTATAGGGTTTTCAATGGCTGATTGTTTCCGGATTGCCTTGGGAGTGGGTTGCCATGTCCTTCTCTCATTGTTGTAGTGCTGGGAATTGAACTCCTCAGAGACTGCAGAGCGGTGCTCTACCAACTGAGCTGAATCCCAGCCCCAGAGCTCCTTGTAGTCAGAACTAATTCCCAAGTATGGTACTCTGGAGCATGCCTTACCTGGGCAAGGATGGGACAGGTTATTATGGTTATTGTCATTACCCACTGCTTATATGTAATTCATTTATTCATTCATTGGCCTGACATATAACTATTGAGCACCTACTGGGTATCAAATCCTACCTTTCTGGGCATGCAGAATCACTCTGCCCCTACTCTGGAGGCAGGTCCAGGGTAGAAGCTCCACCTCCTGGGGCCCTGATTGGGGCTTTCCCTTTATATTCCCCCCGGGGCTCTCCCTTTCTTACCCCAACCACCTGGTCCTATCCTAGTACTGTGTGTGTGGTTGTGTGTGTATGTGTGTGTGGGATGTGTCCTTGATTAAGCGTATTAATAGTTAAACTCATAGCTGGAACTCACCAGACCACAAAAAGCCTCCCCCGTTACTCACGCGCTACTGCTCAACAAGAATATCCCACTAAAGTTTTTTTCTGCTTCTTCTTACTTCCCCCTTGCTCTGTATGCCTCCTCCCAGTGCTGAGCCCACCCTCCCAAGCTGCTGGCAATGAGAAAGGATGGCCCCCTCAAAGACCCAGGAATCTCCAGCCCTCCACCTGCCCCCTAAAGCCAGAGGCAGTGTCAGCTGACAAAGCTGAGACTGTGTGGCACTAGTGGGTTGACCTACAATGTGAGAACCTGGGCGTCCTGTGTGCTTATGACTCAGGACATGTGTGTCTCTAAGTTGTGTATCTGTATCTGTGAATCTGTGTGTAGAGTGTATCTTTCCATCTCAGGGTGTGGCAGTCTAAGAGCATAATTTTGTGAATCAGGGCACATGTGTCTGTCTGCACTGTACATGTACAATTCATACGTGCTTATAAATCTGAGATTCTGTATCTGAAAGTTGAATATATCCCTGTGAATCTTGGAATGTATATTCTGTGCATTAAATGTGGTTAGGATTTTGTAGAGTTCCTGTTTGTGATTTGTGGGGATCTGTATATTTTGTATATGCTTATAAATCTGGTAGTGGTATGTGTGTGGATTGTGAGTATTCATGTGAATCTGGGAGTGGGCATATCTGAGCTGTGTGTGCAGTGGTCTGTGTCTTTTGTGGCTGTTCCTTTTTCTGTATCTCTGCCAGTCTGTGTTTCTGAGTCTTTCTCTCCCTGGTTATATGTGGTCCAGAGAAAGAGAATGAGAGATGAGAATGAGTATAGCATGGAACCTCTTCCACCCCATCATCCCTCCCCACCCCCCAGCAGTAAGTGGGCAGCCTCCCTGTCTGCTTGCCTGCTGGGAGTTTTGGAAGCTATGGATGGAGACAGGCTGGGGCCGGGGTGACAGCGCGTATCCACGGCAATGGCAGCCTGTGATTACAGGAATAAAAGGATTTTAAGGTCATGGGTGTTTTTTATGTCTCTCCACTTTGGTGGAGCCTATGGCAGCAAAGGGCCGCAGCTGTGTGTCTGCAGGTTGGAAAGTCATCCCCTGTGCAGGTGAGCTGGGTATGTGGGGCTTATGTGGGACTGAAACACACACGTACGTGTATAAGCCAAACCTGTGAGAGTGTGTGTCCCTGTCTGCCTGTTCTTCATATGAGAGTCCATAGGGCTGTCATTGATTCTCCTGGGGGAGAATTCTCAGGAAACTCTTGCTTCTGGGTATCACCTGGAGCTGGAACTCTGTCTGCTGAAAGCATTCTGGCCCCAACCCTTGCTCACCTGTCTCCTCACCCCCCAGTCAAGTGTCTCTGTCCAGGAGAGTAGCTGGGCCCAGTCACCTGGGCAAGGCCACATCTTGGGGTGTCAGTGCCCCTGGCCCTGCTCCAGCCCCTGTAATTGCATTCTGCTGCCTAATCCCCCGCCAGCTCAATTAGATCGCAAATTCTTCTTCATTTCCTGCCTCTGATGCTGGCCTCCCTCTGGGCTCGCAGGGACTGAGAGGGAGGAGGGAATCCCGACCTCCCTTCCACCAGCACTGGGTTATCTGTGAGGATGATTAGCTCTTGGTACATTGACCCTGGAGCCCAGGTTAGAACCCTGGGGACAGCAAGTCAGGGATCCACTACCCTTTTTGAACTACCCTTAGTATCCTTATGCTAGGAGAGGAGGCTCATGTTACCTAGTACAGGGGGTGCCTGTAGACAGGAAATCACTCTAGCCAGGCCACACCCTTACCAAGGGCCTCTGTAGGCTCTTCCTACCTCCTACTCCCAGAGAAGTTGCTGGTCACCCCCCAGCACAGCAGTCCACCTTGTTTTCGACCTTTTCATGTTCTACTAGAAGCCATTGGAACCATGGAGCCCCCCTCCTGCTGGGTCCCCCTAACCTTTGTTTATCCCACCCAGATAAATATATATGAGGAATAGGACTCAGTCCATCAGACCTGGCTCCAAATCCTGTCCTTGTAACTGTCTAGATGGATGTACTACATAGGTGCAAGTTGTATTATCTCTGCAAACCTCAGTTTCCCTGTCTCTGAAATGGGACAGTAAGTGGCTGCCTCACAAGATCAGTTTTAGAGGAACACAGGGATGATCGCCCAGTGCACAGCATGAGTAACTCACCCACAATCAGCAAAAGTTGACTTTTACAGTGGTGAGGACTTCATACCTCCCAATGAATAAGAGGAAAAGAACATGTGTGGCTCGCATTTAGTATCTCTGCTTCATGTTGGTTAATTACCAGATGTGTGACAGTGGGTCCATTACTTTGCCTCTTGAGTTTCTCTTCCTCATCTGTAAAGTGGGACTTATAATAGAGGACTCAACAGAGGCCTCATGGGAGGGTTAGGTACTTGACCCCAGGAGGTTAACCACATGTTATTTGCCCTCCTCTTTCTTTCCTTACATCAAGCCTGGAGTGGGTAAGTCTGGTGAAGACATAGGCACTGGGGTCCAGGGACTGGCCAAGGTCATCAGGCTGGTAATGGGGCCAGGGGATGACCTGCTGGCTTAGCTGAGCTGTAAGACACAGCCTTCCCTCCGTGCGTGTCTCTGGAAAGTGGTAGCTACGCTGATTTTTTTCTGGGAAGGGGAAACTAGATGTCTACCCCACCTTCCCCAGGAGGAGCCCGTGGCAACGGCTGTGCCGACAGGCCTCCTGGCTTTCTTGCTGGGGTGGCTGGCAGCCCTGGAAGGCCGGCTTTGCCCAGATCAGCCTGAAGGAAGAGGGAAGAGGGAACCGCAAAGGTCTCCCTCCCATCTCTGATCCCCACGGCCCCTCCCACCCTGTGCCTGTCCTCTCTGTCTATGGCAAGACTGAAGGGAGGACTTGCAGCAGGAGAGCCGGGGAGACTGGCTGTAACAGAGGTGGGGGCAGGCAGCCTTCTGCCTCAGGGTCCCCTGGTGCTCACTGGCTAGTCTCCTGCTTTCTTTGACCTCTGTCACTCGCTGGCCGTGGCTCTTTAATATTTCATGGCCCTTTAAGCCGGCCCCCTGCCCCAGCCCACACGGCTCCCTTTGTCTGCCTGCCACCCCCTCCTGGGGCATCCCTGTCACTGAATTACTGACCCAGAGGCGCCCTCTGCCTTCCCTCACTGCCCCCCACTGTGTCCACCCCTGCCCCTTTCCCCATACCTCCTGATCTGCCTACACCTCTACTTGTGACACACTCTCTCTCTCATACCATTCTCTCCCCTTCCCTGCCCTCTCTGACCATCTCCCTGCCTCTTTCCTCCATTTTCCTCTTTGGTTGGCCTCCTCCTTCCCTATGGAACTCATGGGCCTGTTTGTCTGCCCCCGTCCCTTCCTGCCCCCTCCCCCCAGCTGGGCCGGCCAGCGGCCGGCCGTGAGAGCTGGTTTTATTTATTTTTCTGTTTGTTTGGGAAGAGGGCAGTGGCGGCTCTGGGCCCTGACTGCTGCGCTCTGCTTAGAGCAGTGGGCAGGCGGCTGGGCTGGCCTCCCAGGAATGTGGCTGGGACGCCCCGCGCTATATTTACTCCCCTCCAGCTGCCGGCCCCAACAGGGCAGAGCCAGGCCTGCCCGGTGGCCCCCAGGGAGCCCTGTACTCACCCTCCCCTGTCTGGCAGACCCCACATGGCCCTTGGGCCCACCACTCCCTCCCTTGCCTGTGACCTCTTCTGACCTCCTCAGCCTTGCCTGGCCTGCTTGTTTACCATGCTGGTACGGGCACATGGCGAGGGTGCAGGGGGCCTGGCACCCAGTAGCCCCCACCCAGGGACCTAACCTAGGCCTGTAATCTGGTGGCCAGAACTATGCAAAACATCTTTCCAGGGTTCTCACCACCAGGCTGGGTCCCACTCTTGCCATAATCCTTCAGATCTGCTGAGATCACTGGCGGTGGCGGGTGGGGGGGCCTCAAGCAGCTGTGTTCCTGGTGTCACTGGACCTCTCAGCTCCCTCACACAGACACATGTGTCCGCACCGAAGTGTTTGCACGTGTGTGTGTGTGTGTGTGTGTGTGTGTGTGCTGAAAGACTCCCTTACCCGTGAGCACATGCTGGGTTGGGCCTTTGGAGGCAGGGTCATGCCTCCTGTCATCGAGGCCTTCATTCATCAGATGCTTCCAGGGAGGTTGTGAGTCTTCTCCTTGCCAGCCTTGCAATGGGATGTGGCAGTCATTCCTTCCTGTACCCCCAGTGTCTGGCACCAAGTAAGTGTTTAAAGAGCATTAGCTACTGCTGTAGTCACTGCCCCCAGCTATTATTACACTTATCATATATTGTAACAATGGTAATGACAATTGTGAACCCATCCTAAGCCCATACTGGGGCACCCACTGTGTTAACAGCTTTCTGGCCTTTGCCTTCTTTAATCCCCACAGTAGCCCAGTAGTTGGGTGTTGTTAGCATGCCTGTATACAAATGAGGAAACTGAGGCTTGCAGAGTTTGTGACTTGCCACTGACATATGGGATTGGGTCCTGGCAGAGCCTTTGGCAGGCTGTGAATTCCATGAAGACAGCCAGGGTTGTTCTCTGTGGCTTTTCCTGCACCTTCCTTGCTGCCTAAATGCATAACGAATATAGGCCTTGCTCTGCTTCCCCTCTGGGGCTCCCATAAACCACTGGCAGTTGGGCAGTGGCCCAACATGAGGCAGGGAGATGGGTAGATTGGCTAGTTGGATGAATAAAGGAGTAGATTAACGAGTGACCAGAGAACTGGCATTGGGAAATGAGCATTCTCAAGGGACACTGGAGCGTGGGGTGTGCTGGTGGACAGCCTGGTATCTGGACATCCACTGGATCAATGGAGGATTATGGGAAGTAGGGGTGGGGCTGAGAGATGTTACCAGAGATCAATGGGCAGCTGGGCCAAATCAGTGAGGCATAGCTTCTCATTGAACCTCAGTTTTTCTGTCTGTCAAATGGGCTTGGGAGCCTTTACCCTGGCTGGCTGCCAGCTGGCATAGACTGGGGCCAGCCTGGGAGGCGAGGGGACTGTGGTGGGAAGGAGGAAGCAGTGGGCGGTGAAGACAGGGACGGGAAGCGTGGGGCTTGGCTTGGAACCTGAGAAGTAGAGAAACCAGTCCTGACCTGGTGGGGCCTCCCTCAGAGCTGCAGGGTGGGGGTGCAGCCTCACAACTCCCCCACCCCAGTCTCCCACTCTTTCTCCCATGCAGGCTCACTTCCTGACATCTATGGTGTTAGTGACCGGGTATGCCAGGATAGGGGGTGGCCTATACCTGGGACCAGACCAAGGCCTCCCCAGGCCCATAGCCATCCCCCACCTTCACATCATTTCCTGTTCACCCTGATGGGAGAAACCCAGCCCCTCCCTCTCTTGCCTGACCCACCTCCCAAAAAGCTAGGTAGGAAATTGGGTAACTGGGCCCATAGCAGGAGGTGAGGGTGACCATGGCTTCTTCCTGAGGCTATCAGATCTTAGCAGTCTAGAATTTTTAGTGACAGGAGTCTGGAGTCATAGCCTACTTGGAATGGAAGGATTCTCAAGTCAGGATTTTTGTCACATTGGGATTCTAGAATCACAGAAGTGTGAGTTTTCCTGTGGTAAGGAAGCATGAATGGTCATGTTTCAATCTCCTTGTTTGACGGTTGGGGACACTGAGCCTCTGAGAGGAGGAGCTTCCCTGAGGTCACAGAACCTGGAGCCTTCAGGTGACATGCCCCCTTTACTTGTACAGAAATGCCAGCTCTGCCAGTAGAGGGGTAGGCTGTGGGCCCAGTCAGGCAGCAAGGGGATATGGCTAGCCTGCAGGCACAGGAGGGGTCCTCCCTGTGGCTGCCCGCCGCCTGCTGCCCACGCTTCCCGAGGCACCAGCGAGAGGAGGAAATGCAGGCTGTTGCTTCCAGCGACAGCCGGCAGGGCCGGGCGGCTTCCCAGCTCCCCCTCTGACTCATGGCTGCCTACAGCTCCCCTCCCCTGGGGGCCTCAGCAGCCCCATCTGTGCAATGGGGAGAGGAGGCTTTATCCCACCATGTAAAGTCATAGGGACAATAAGGCTGGGATTCTTCCCAGGACCACTATCAGGCTGTAGAGAGGTAGGAGAATAGTCAAGAATTAAAACAA
Source organism: Pedetes capensis (assembly GCA_007922755.1). Classification (NCBI taxonomy): domain Eukaryota; kingdom Metazoa; phylum Chordata; class Mammalia; order Rodentia; family Pedetidae; genus Pedetes; species Pedetes capensis. The sequence continues at coordinate 260,522 of VMDO01000238.1, read as the reverse complement.
GGACATTCAGCTGCACAGCGCCCACAAGTTCTTCTTGTAGACTCTCAGAAGATGGTGTGTGTGTGCACGTGCGTGTGTGTGTGTGTGTGTGTGTGTGTGTGTGTGTGTATACGCATAAGAGTTGGTGTTGGCTCCTGAGGGACTTGAGTCAGTTTCTTTCAGGAAGAGCTTGGGATGGGAGGCCTAGCCCTTTAGGCTCTCTCCTGACCTCAGTATACTTGTCAGCAAAATGGAGCATGTTATCCCACAAAGCCAGTCATTCAGTGTCTTCACTGTGTGAATCTGTCCTAGATGCTAGGGGACCTTGAAGCCAGTGGCAGATAGTGGGGAATCCTTTGCTGAAGAAATGGGGTGGGGGTGTACTTGGGTCACAGGGGTGACTGGGTGGAGATAAGGAGCTGTCCAGTGAGGCAGCATCCAGCAGAAAGTCCCAGCTGTTCTCAGGAAGTATTTCCTCCCCTGCTCTCTTGGGAAGGAGACCGGGCAGGCAGGATGGGGAGCAGAGGGGGGGCAAGCAAGGCTCCCCCAGTTGGTCCACATGGAGACATCGCAGCCTGGCAGCTGAGCAGATGTGCCCCTCATACTGCAGGAGGGCTACAACCCCCACGCTCTGTGGTGGGGGTCACTGCTGCCAGGAGGGGCTGGGCCATCATCCAGATTTCAAAGCCTTCCCCTGGGGACTCATCTTGCCCTCTGCCCTGTCCTGAGCTGCTGATGTGGGGGTGGCAGATGATGTTTCATCGGCCAAGGCGAGTGGGAGGCCTCCGGAAGGTCCTCCTGGGAGGTTCCGGGAGGTAGCGGGGGCGTTGGCAGCTGCTGCCCAGCCAGGCTGGCTCTCAGTGGCCTCCCTGGTCCCTCAGGCCCCTGGGCGGGGGACTTGGGTTGGTGCTTTGGAATTGAGGCTGGTCCCTCCTGCCCTCACTTTCCTCCAACTGCCCACGGAGCTTCTGGGCTCTGGCCCCCTCCTGTCCCTGGTTGCCTCTGCAGAGCCCCCCGGGAAGACAGGGAGGAGGCACAGCAGGCTCAGAACAGCGGGGTGCCCGCGCAGCCAAGTATTTGTGAGAGCTGTCAGAGACAGACAGGCATGTGGGGAATTTGGTGCATGTGGGGCTGGGGGAAGCAGCCGGGTGGGTAGGCAGGCAGGCAGGCAGGCAGGCAGGAGGGAGGGAACCTGGGGCTGCCTCCTGGCCTGGTGAAGCCCGCAGAGATCAGTTTCCCCCAATCCTAGAGTTAGCTTCAGCCAGGCACCTTCTGCCTATACTGGAGCAGTAAAGAGAGGATTGAATCTGGCTGGGGGCTGAGATGGTGCTGACACTACGGAAGGGGCACCTTGTCCAGGGCCGGGGCCTGGGAGAGGCTCTCTGTAGAGTGTGGAGCCAGGCAGGAATCTGGGTTGTGCCTGACTGTGGCCTCCAGGAAATAGCAGCTGTCATCCCCCACCCCCCGCCCCAGCCTGGCACAACTTGTTTCCTGGCCAGGGTCCGTCTGGGACAGATTGGAGGAGCCTGGGATTGCTCGGCCTGGGCAAAGAACAGGCAGGATGAAGGCGACCATGTTTATAAGCCTAAAGGTGTTTGGGGTGCTTTGGGGAGGGGACCTCCACCCTCATAACCACTATGCAAAGACACGAATTTACTTGCCTTTGTGGTCCACTCCCAGTAGATGCTCTTAGGCAGGACAGGTCCCAGAGCTGAGTAATACTTGACTTTTCACAACTGACAGCCCAAAAAGGGGGCTATACTGGCCTGAGGTCACCCAGTGGACTATCTAGCCCTCCCTCCACCCTCATGTGGGTGGAGCTAATGGGAAGAGGTGAGCTTTAGGGTTTGCTGCAAGGGGGTAAGGGGGACTATATATAGTCATTTGTGTGGAGCCGGGGGGCCCCTGGGAGCAGCTGTTGGGGGTGCACAGACAGAGGCCTGGAGCTGCATTTAGTCTGGACAGAAATATCCTCCCCCCCATCCACCCACTAGCTGGGCAGCCAGGCTGTGGGCTTGTCCCCTGAGGGGCAGCTTGCCTGGGCCTGGCGGCCGGCGGGACAGGCAAGATGACCCGATAGGCTTTTCCCAGCTCAGGTTTCGATGAAACAGGAACCGGAGCTGCAGCCTGGGCTATGGGGGCCAAGGCAGCCAGAGGCTGGGGGGCAAGGCTGCCTCTCTCACCTCACCTTCCTTTCCTCCAAGATGCAGCCTCCCCTTCACAGAGGCCTGGAGAAGCAGCAGGTTATTTATCAAGCCAGCCTCCCTGCCGCTTCTGCCCTCGCCTCCCCCACTTCTTGCGCTGGCGGCCATGAGCCCAGCAGAGCAGGGTGAGCTGGGCGGGCGGGTGGCGGGATTAGCTCAGGAGACGTGAGTCACCCCATCCCCAGCGGCACCATGAGGCCCTGCGGCCTGGCAGGCACAGCGCACAGTCACGCACCCCGCACGCAGCACACGGGCCCCACAGGGCAGACACAGTCGCAGCACCTGTAATTCCACACGACTCAGCATACCCACAGACATGTGTGGCACAGACGTGGTTACATATGTGTGGGCACCCCAGAAGTATGCTTGCTGTCACAGCCCCAGGCCTGGTGTGCACACATACCACCATGTACACAGGCTGGCACTTACCCAGGTGAGTGGACACGCATAGTCGCGCATGGGTGGGCCCCCGGCAGAGACCACACTCACCCTCAAGGACCCTGCACACTGCTTGAGTAAGGCAGTGGGACACCCACTCCCTGCTGTCATGGGCTTGAGCAGTGGTCCGAAGGCTGTAGCTCACTCCCAGCTGAAGCCAACAGGTTAAGTCAGCAGCATTGACACGGAGCCTGGTGCCCACACCTGCACAGTCACCCCTAAGGCGGTGAGGGCCCCGCTCACCCCTCTTATGCACACACCAGAGAGGCCTCCGTTGGGGGTGCGGTGGGTCCTCTTCCTCATCACCAGGCTGCCGAGGCCCAGTGTCTGGGTTCACTGACTCTCCAGAATGGGGAGCTCTGCCTGAGGCAGAGGAGATGGGGTGTCTGGGAGAGGGAGATGCAGAGGAGCTGGGAAGAAGGAGGGAGGGCTGGAGAGGGAAAGCCATGGACCCATTTCCCTAGGGGCACCAGGTGGCCTGCTGCTCTCCTCACTCGGGCTATACCAGGGACTAGGCACTAGGCGGGGAATGAGAGCCCCTGCTGGACTAGGTCCCTCAGGAGTTTGCCTTCCCTGCTCACCTTGTTACCTACTTGTCTCTGCCTCCTTGATTCCCAAGGCCATCATTATTCATTGTCCCCCTCACCCCATCCAGCACCCTGAGACTTTGAATTTAGCCACAGCCCTGGCTCTTTGTCTGTATCCCTGCAAAATGAGCACAGAGCTGGCCTGAATAGGCGAGCCTGGGCTGCTGGGTGGCTGCCTTTGCCTTCCACCGGGGCTGGCACCTGCCCCCCTGATGGAGGCACTCCTGGTTTCCACACACTGGGAATGGCCCATTTTCAGATGAGAGATCGAGTCTCATGGGGACAGCTTCATGGTCAAGACGGGCCTTTGAGACTGTCTGCTCCCCCAGACTACAGACCACTTTGGGTACAGGCTCCCACCTGCTGGCTACACAGATCTCCATAAGGTCCAGACAATAGTCAAGGAGGGGAGAGGAATAGGGGCCCAGATATGCTGAGGAACAGGAACAGTAGTGGCCAATCAGGAAGCCTAGCCATCCCCCCAAGCCAGGGGCTCTGGATTGGACAGGTCTGGGCTCCTGGCTTGTTCATCTGCTGCTGTGTAATTATGGGCCAGACTGACAACCTCTCTGACCTCACTTTTGTTACCTATAAAATGGGACACGCCTCATCTCTGTCTTAAAGCTACAGGACCTAAAGTAAATGGTGAGGATTGGGGATGTGGCTCAGCAGTAGAGAGCAAGCTTAGCACATGTGAGGCCCTGGGTTTGATCCCTTACAACACACATGGACACACATGCACTCACACAATGAGAAGTAGATGGTAAGGTATGTTGTCACCAGGACGTACAGTGTTTCATCTGGACCCACAGAGGAGTCAGCCCCTGCACCTGCCCATCTGCTTCACTGAAGTTAGAATTTCTCTGGGTAGCACCCCCTTCCTTAAAATGTCTTGGACTTAGCCTTTTCTAGAGCTGTTCTCAGATGGGACTCCTGAGGTGCAGGAGTGAAGAGGCTAAGAGGAGTGGGAATGGATTGGACCCAGGGTAGAGGTACCTAGTGTCCCTAGGTGAATGCCTAAAGGGTTCACAATATGGAAGAAAAAGAGCGAGCCAACCATAGTTCCAGGACTTTTTCTGTTCTCCAACCCAATAGTCCACACAACAAATTAGACTTGAACAGGAACCGCCAGGTGGCAAATGGGCCTTTGCTGGTAGTGAGGAGCACAGCATAGGTCTGTTTGGCGGGGCTGTTGGGACTGTGATCTAAGAAGGGCTAACATAGAACAGGCGAAGGGGTCAGGGAGGGGGGAAGAAAGGCTTGCAGGAAGTGTAGGTAGGGTCTTTCTGTGGCCAGAAGAAGAGGTACAGGCCTAGCCAGCTGGCGTTACCCTCTTTATAACCTTCAAACTCTACTATCTGCCCATTTCCCCATGGGCCTGCAGTTTAGAGGACGGGGACCTGTTCTGTATTGGGCGCTGGAGAAACCGGCATGAGGAACTGGTGCAGAGTTCAAAGGCAACAGTGGCACAATGGGCTAGGACCTCATACACCACCCCTGGCCTAAGCTGTTCTTGACACTAACTTTGAGGCTGGCAGGTGATTACCATAAAAATAACACAGTCATCATTTGTTGAGCACCTATTGCAAGCCGCCACTGCTTCAAAAGCTTCAGGTATATTGTCTCTGGGACCCTAACAGGTTGGGGCTGCCATTGTCTGCATTCCACAGACCAGGCATGGGCTCAGCCACATTGAGCTCCCCCAGACTGGAGATAACAGGGCTGGGAGAGGAACCCTGACTCCCAAGCCTGACTGGACCCTTTGGTGGCCTAAGCCTCTGAGAGGACAGGTTCCCTATCCTCTAGAATCACACAGGATAAGTAATGTTCGCAGTGAGGCCTCCCCCACCCCCCATCCCCGTGAACAGCCCCATAACTATCCGAGGGTCATCTGGTTTGAACCCAGAGGCCTTGGGACTATAGACTCTTTTAAGTCTAGGGAGGATAAGCCCCAATATGGGATGTCCCTTCTGGGAAACTACATCACTAGGCTTAGTATAGCCACCTAGGGGCTGCTCGTGGTCACACAGAACTTCACCCCCAACTTGCTGGGGCCTCTCTCCTCTCTGGGGAGACCTGTAGGGCGAGTTGAGAAAGTTCCGTAAGTGAGCACTTGCTTTTCAGTGCACAAGGGCAGCCACTGTGGCCCCCCATCCTCTGGTCAATTTACCACCTAGGCAAAGAAAGCACCAGGCTCAACCAGGTGAGGTGGTACACACCTGTAATCCCACAGACTTGGGAGATGGAGGCAGGAAGAGCACAGGTTTGAGGCCAGAGGCAGCCTGTGTAACTTAGCAAGATCCTGTCTCAAGATAAAAAATAAAAAAGAGACTGGGGGATGCAGCTCTGTGGTGGAGCTTTTGCATAGCACGTGCAAGGCCCTGGGTTCAGCTCCCTAGTAATGGGGTCAGGGAGGAAGTATAAGGCTGCATGTGGCCCTTGGGGGCTCACCAGAGGTTCCCAAGTCTGGTTGACTTTGCTGGAGATTGGTCCCCACCTCAGATCACTTCCCTTTTGTGGTCAGTTTCCTCATCTTCAAAATGGCTGAATCCCCCTGCACATTGACTGAAGCAGGACAAGTTCATTCCCCACAGCAGACAAACAGACAGACCCACTCGTGAGCCCTGCACTGGCATTCAATTCCTAGGTGCCCCAGCCCCAGGCTCCTGCTGCCCTCCCACCAGCACATGCGTCCAGGGAGCAGGGTGGGCCCTACAGTTGGGTAAAATCTGCATTTTAGACCTTCCTGCAATGTCTACAACTTGAGTGACCTTGGCCAGCCTCTGCCCCACTCAGTGGAGCCTTAGCTCCCACATCTGTGAAATGGGAAAACCGTGGAGCTTATGCCAGGGCTGCTGTGAGGATAAAATAAAATGGTGTGGACAGTGCACCTAGCTAGCCTCCATAGCTGGTGGTGGCAGTGGGGCTCCCTCCCCCCACACTGTCCTGGTTCCTGTTCCTCCAGCCTCGGTCTTGAGGATTCTGGGAAGGAGATGGTGCCAGTCTGCTGGCTCAGCCAGCCTGGCCACTGACCTTCAGAGCACCCAGGCTGTCAAGGCCGCCTGACTGCCTGCCGGGCAGCAGTGGGGAGCGCCAGCCAGCTCCTCGCCTGCCGCTGCCCGCCCCTGCTCCCACTCCTCTCCCTCTCTGCGCCTGTGTGTGAGCTAATTAATCTCAGCCCCTTTGGGAAATTAGAACGCCGCAGCCTCGGCCTCCTCAGCCTGGCGGTGCCTGTGCTGCTACTGGGCCATGCCAAGACCCACTGTGGTTTGGGGGTACCAGGATAGGGGGCGGGGGACAGTAGGATGAGCTGAACAGGCTATGGGTCTTCCTGAGCCCCCTGCTTTCTGACTGAAGGCTCTGGTCTCAGCTTCCTGCCTTCTCAATTTCCATAGGATGCCAGGCAAACACCCTGCTATGGTGAAACCAAACCCCCAGCAGCCTGTCTGACCAGCATAGCTGGCATGGTCACACTGCGCCCCATGTTCACCTCGTTGTGGGGTCCCCTTGCCTGCCCAGCCCTGGCTGATGGAGACAGATGTAATTATGGAATTTTGCTTGGGAAATTAATTTGAAAAAGTTAATTAATTGGTGTTTCCGGGGGTGGCGGGCTCAATGCCTAGCTGTCCTTGCTGACGTCAGTGCTGACCTGACCCACTGGAGATGTGAAGCTTCCTGGACAGGCTGGGGAGAGGGACCCCAGCGACCTGGCTGAGCAGCCCTGGGACAGGTAGATGGACAGTGAAGAGCAAAGAACAGACCAGTGTCCTGGCCCCAAGTGAGCACCTGGGTAGGTTTGTTGGCTAGGCTTTTTGAGAATGGGCTCCATGCCCTAAGAACTTGTATGTGTATTCAGTAAGCCATTGTCAGCTTCCACTGCACACTGATCCCAGTGCCTCAAGTGCCCCCGGCCATCATAGACCACTGAACATTTGTCCAGTTCTTCTAAATCCCTTTTCTCAAGAAAAACCACTAAACCTATTCCTACAGTTCCTTCCTGAGAACAAGTGGGACATGACTGGGCCATCATACAGACTTGAGCAGATTATTAAACTGAATCCTCCAGCAAGGTGGGGTAGGGAGTAGCTTAGTCTTCTTCCCAAGGGATGAGCACCCCAGCTGTTGAAATCCCACAGGCAACCCCTCCCTTAGGTGAGGGTGATAGAGGTCTTAAAATGAACCCTGTTTCCCAAGAAGTTGGGCCACAGGACATAGCCCTTCCTTTCTAACCAGGGGTTCAAACCTGCAAAAAATTGGGTTCAGGTTCAGGTGTGGGTTCAATACGTTAAAATTTAGAGGGTGCGGGTTTGGGTTTAATGTTTTGTTTTATTTTGGGTTTTTTGGTTTTTTGCAGTACTGGGGCCTGAACCCCCACATACTTTGCAAGCGCTCTATCACTGAGCTATACCCCCAGCTCCCCCCCCCCTTTTTTTATTTTGAGACAGAGTCTCCCTAAGTTATGCAGGCTACCTCTGGCCTTGAACTTGACATTGTCCTGTTTCTGCCTCCCCAGTTGCTGAGATTATAGGCATGCACCACTGTGCCTAACCTCAGGTTTAAAATTTTAATCCTCTGTGTAGACAAATACTTGTTTTGCAGTACTAGGGGGTTGCACCCCAGGGCTTCACACATACTTTGCAGGTGCTCTACCACTGCGATGCACTCTTGGCCCATTTTTCACTCTTTTACCTTGAGACATGGTCTCCCTAAATTACAAAAGCTGCCTCTGGCCTTGAATTTGGGATCCTCCTGCCTCAGCCTCCTGAGACACTGGGATTATAATCATGAGCCACTGAGCCTGACTTTTTTTTTTTTTTTTAACCAATTTTTAAATAGCTAATAATACCAAAAAAGTAAAATAAAATAAAATAAAAGCTGAGCCCACTCAATTTTTCACTGAGTTTGGGCTTAGGTTTGGGTTCAGAAAAATTAAAAATTTTAAAATGTTTAATTAAACCAGAACAGGTTCAGGGTTTGGGTTTGGGTTCTGCTTGAAGCCCTATTATCTACACATAGGATTTAAACCCAAACCTGCTAAATTTTAACATATTGGTCCTGCACCCAAACCTAAGCCTGATTTTTCACAGGTGTGAAGCCAGACTTCTGTCCTCCAGCACCATTTTGCTGCCTTCTTTCCCCATTCCCCCTCCCCATGGACATATTTGTGGTGTCATGTGTGCATGTAGGGGCTTCCCCCACCATCCCATCTAATTTCATGAATAGTCAGCTGGGATGAGGAAAGGACTCCCCCTGCCACCTTCAGGCCCCTTGTAGCACCACTGACCACTAGCTTTAACGGGACCAAGTCCTAGTTTCTGGGGGAATGTGGGAAGTTTTTATCTAGAAAAGGGAAGAGTCAGGGCTGGGGCAAGAGGTTTCCAGGCCTGGGACAGATCATAGATACTGCCCCCCTACACACAGGAGGTGACCAAGACCCGCCATATGGGCTCTCCAGATTGTTGGGCCTGGGTTTCCCTAAGCTATGTGATTTTGGACAGGTCCTTTAACTTTTCTGGGCCTCATTTTCTTCCTCTGGGTAGTGATGATGATCATAAATGCCATTCAGAAGGCTGTGGTGGGGTTCAGGGAGGCATAACCACCTGGAGTGTTTGGCCCTGGTCCCAGGTGGTTTCACTGCCTGGCAGAGGTAGGCTAGGCAGGAGACTCCCAGGGAGCTGCCTGGCACTATAATGCCACTGGGGCTTAGGGGCCAGAGAGTTTTGGAGGGAACAGGGTATGTAGATTGGGACAGTTGTTGTTGTTGTTGTTGTTGTTGTTGTTAGGTGCCGTCAAGTCGGTATCCGACTCATAGCAACCCTCACAGGGTTTTCAATGGCTGACTATTTCAGGATTGCCTTGGGAGTGGATTGCCGGGCCCTTCTCCCAAGATTGGGACAGAGTAGCTAACAAATGCAGCAAAAGGAGGTGATGTTTGTGAGGCACCCAAGAACTAGGAGCACTGACCCAGGGGGAGTCAGTCCATCCAGCACCCCTCACCCTGCCACCCCAAATGTGTTTAGTGTATCCCTTCACCACCTGGATTTCTAGGGATTAGCATTTAATTCTGTAGGCCTCAATTCCCACCGTTATTCAGAATACAAGTGACTTTCATGGGCAGGCCGAGCTGGGCGCTTTGCATCTCATGGCAGTCTGATGTGGTCTGTAGTTCAGGTTTTTTTTTTTTTTTTTATCTGATCCCTAGTCTTGGATTGAGTGGGCCACACCCACTCCTGGGCATCCTATGTGGGTTGGGTCCGGGAGTCAGAGGGAAGGAGCTTCCTGTTACTGTCTTCCAAGAAGCCCTCCATGGTCCTGCTGCTGGCATGTTAGCCCACTGGCTGAGTGTTCAGGGGTCTCATTACAAACTGTTCAACGCTTCTGTGTGTGTGCTTGGAGTCTACAGCATCCCCTTTCTGTATCCCAGTGTCCAGCACAGAGTTACCACTCCATAGGTTGGTCAGAGTGCCCATGTTCCCATTTTTCAGATGAGACCTTACAGTTAAAGCCTCATGAGGACATTGCTCAGTCAAGGTCACACAACCTGTTGAGGGGCGGAGCTCTTCTGGCCCAAGTGGGTGTAGGGCCACTTGGAGCCCTCTAGAGACTTCCTTGAGCCCTTGGCCCCTGGGAGCTTGGGAAGTAAAGGGTTCTGGGATCAGTCCTCAAGCTCTCTGAGTCTGTTTACCTATAAAACAACTCCCAGTACCTCTCTCCTTGTGGTGTTTGGAGCAGAAGGTGGTTAAAAGAGGTAATGCCTACCTTGTTCTTCCATTCTTGTTGTTAGGTGCCATCAAGTGGGTATCCGACTCATAGCGACCCTCATAGGGTTTTCAATGGCTGACTGTTTGGGGATTGCCTTGGGAGTGGGTTGCCAGGCCCTTCTCCCATTTTTGGGGTGCTGGGAATTGAACTCAGGACCTCAGAGACTGCAGCACAGCGCTCTACCAACTGAGCTAAATCCCAGCCCCTTCCATTTTTAGACCTAGTAAAATGTCTGTAAGTGTTTCACATCATTATTATTACTACTCACAATGTTATTTTGTTATCATCCGGTTGTTATTCATGCTCCCAGGGTCCCAGCAGCTGTGGTGGCTGGGCCTGGACCCAGAGCTCTGGTCTGCAGAAAAGAAGTTGCAGTTCCTAATTAGCGCTCCAAGGAGAAGGCCTGGGTTTTTATTTTTGCTGCAGGGTCCCACCTGCCCAAGGCTTCACCAGGCCCTCTCATCCACGCGGCCACGTCCCCCTCCCCAGCCTCAGGTAGGGGGGCTGGCCCTGAGCAAAGCCTCCCCAAATTTCCCCTGCCACTCCCTCCGCCTCCCAGACCTCTGGGGCCATGAATCATTTATGAGGCAAAAATGAAACCAATTAAGGACAAACTTTGAAAGCCTCTAATTGCTGCGCCTGGTGGCACCGAGGAGCGAGGGGAGGCAGGCCTGCTCGCTGCGGAATCTCCTTGGCTCAGGCCTTCCTTCCCAGGCCGCCTGCCCGCCGCCGCGTCTCGGGGCGCCCGGCTCCCGCCGCCTCCTGGCCGGCTGCGGACGTGCCTGCGCGGCTCGGGCGCCCGCCCGGTCCCAGGCCAACTAATTAGGCCCGGCTCCCTCCCTGCGCCGCCCGTGTCCGCTCCAGGCCCGAGGTGATGGCGACTGTGCCTGCCCTTCTGGGGCCTGCGCCCCAGAGCTGGCCGCCTTTCTCGGGCAGGAGCCAGCTCCGCTTGCCTGGCTTAACTCAGAGAAGCCCAGGACACCCTGCATCTGAACTGGAACCTGGGGTCCGCACACATCCTGACTCCTGCCCAGGGGGGAAAAGGGTTGGGGGCACTGATGAGAGGGAAGCTGGGAGTCAGAGGAGGGGCTCTGTCAAGCTCCTGGGGTGTTGTATTAGATCACAAATTGCATTCACTTTATGCAGAGTCCTTAGCCTCAGTTTCCTCACTTGTAACCTATCAGGCCTGGACAGCTTTCTCTTGGATTTGGGAAGTTGGGCTTCGTATGCTCCCCACTTCCCTCTCTTGGGAGCTGCTGAGGGAGTGCAAGTCAGACTCTGGACCCAGCAGGCCTGGAGCCCTGGCTCCCCTATGCCAGCCCTGCTAGTTGTGCTGGGAGCCAGCGAGCCCTGGGCACTCAGGCACGTTGTTTGCTGAAACAGAATTTCCGTGCTTGTGTTTTTCCATAATTATATTAGCAGGTGGGATTTTTCCTCAGGGAAGCGGTTTGAGGGGGAGCAACGCGGCTGTGTCCCCACCCGCTCCAAGTGTGAGCTCACACTCGGCTCTAGCCGCCCGCCTTAATGATTTTTTAATTATGCAGCCAGTGCTCGGAATTGCTAATCCACCTCTAGCCCAGCATCCCCTGCTGCAGCTCACACCCCAGAGTGGCAGTGCCTGGCCCCTTGCTGTCACCTCAGAGTGGCTTCTCGGGGGACACAACCACTATAGTGGGAGAGAGGACAGGCTGAGCAGGGCCATAGGGGCACGTTTCCTCCATCTGCAAATGACAGGGCTTGGGGGGGGCCATGGCTGTCTTTGTCCCCCACCCCACCCCCAGCCCTAGCATGGCCTGTACCAGCAAGGACAGCTGTGGCCCTGGAAGAGCATGTGGGAGTGATCAGTACTCATCCCCCAGTGATGTGTCCACACCCATTTCAGGAACATTAGCCTGTCCCTTCAGTCTTGTGTGACCCTGAGGACATACACACAAGTGCAATCTTTGTCCCTGTCACACCCACACTCACGCTTTGCTTCCCGTTTCCACACATACCCAGCTGCACAGCTAGGCTACACCAGCACAATGGCCAGCACTGTGTTTCTCACACACTCAGCCACACCTGAGGGCTGGGGCACCTTCAGGAGGCCCCATGGCTGGCGCCACCCCCCAAGGCCCCTGCTCCACCCCCACTCGCCCTCCTGGGGAGTGTGCTGAGGTCTCCCCGCTCCTGCCTGCTGGGGGGCAGCCTGTGGCTGGCCTGCTAGAGCCTCCATCGACCCTGGTGTGGGGGGGGCTGCGGCACAGTGGCGGCGGCTCCTCTCCAGGCGCCCAGCTGTGGCATCTGTCAAGGTCAGATAGCGACTCCGGAACCAGCCAGCTCGGCCCCATGGCCCCTCTCGCCTCATTATTTTTGTGTTCCGGGGCTGCGGCGACACCTCCCTCCCCCTCCGCCTCCCGCCTGCCTCCCCCACACCTCTACCAGGAGGGCCTGCGGTCTGGGGGCTTTTGTTTTCCAGTTTTTCTACACTCAGGCCAGGCAGGCGGGTAGACGCCAGCCAGAGCTGTTGGACCTTGAACAGCAGACAAGACAGGTGCCTCCCTCTTGGCTGGGACTGGTTCTCTACTAGTTGAACCAAGAGTTGGTTTCTCAGGGGGACAAACTGAACCTGGGTGGAGCCCAGCCCCCACCACAACCTGTGGGCAGCTTTCTATTTCCATAGGGGCCCTAGCAGCTGGCACCAGTTCCTACCTGCACAGTCCTTATCCCTGTCAGACCTCAGCCTCATGCATCCCAGAGCGCTGACATGGCTCACGGTGCACGTGCACTGGCATTCTCCCAGCTAAAACACGTTGACACACACAGGCAGACAAACCCGCAGACATCCACCCACCACGGAAACCACTCTCCTTGGATAGCACACATCTGCACCTTACATACAAGGAGGTCACCCAGCCAGGAGGCATCTCTACCTGTGCTGGGGTATAAGCCACATGTGTACAGCAGTGCTCCAGTCCATGGAGGGTGGCATTTAAGACTCAATATACGCACCTGGGCGCACCCACAGCCCACCAGCCATACAAGTGCATATATACACACAGCATGCAGTTGTCTGTCGCTCCTGGGAGCACATATAAATGCACTTGTACATAGTGTTGCTCCTCACAACACACTCCACCCCAGTGCTCGCTCCCAGGTGCCCTGTGTTCCTTGAGCTGTTGTGTACTCAGGGAGCTCTTGTCTCCGGACATGCTGGGAAGTGAGCTGGGATGAGGCCTCTGTTTGGTGCGCCCTGTGTGTCCAGAGAGTGAGCAAGGGTGGTTTAGCAGATGGAACTGCCCCACCCTATTGGCCCAAAAGCACCAGTGCAGAGTGGGGTTGGGGTTTCCAGGTGGGTCATGATGGGCTTGGTGGCTACCAGCAGACAGGCAGGCTCAGGGAGATGACTGCTTAGGCTCCACAACCCCTGATTAGGGGGGGTAAATGTTTGGGGAATGGGGTGTAGGCAGACTCTGGGCCCCCCATGGTCTCTGGGGCAGCCCTGGCCATCTACTCTCTTCTTCCTCCAGCCGTGGACTGCTGTGACTGCCCATGAGAGGGGGAGGTAGCTGGAGGCTTAGTGGTGGCTGGGTCCCCACCCCCCAGGAAACTCAAAACCCTGGGCCAGCCGAGTGGCGGGTTGGGACAGGCACAAAGAGGGCCTCTGTGCAGCCTGGCTGGGCTGCCCACAGGATTCTGGGGGAGGCAGCAGAAGCCGGTTTCCGTCCCGTTCTGCTTCCTGCGGAGGCCGCCGGAATGCCCGGATCTCTGGCCCAGGCCAGCCCGTCTGGCCCACTCGTAGCCCCTTCCTCTGTTTTTCCTGGGCTTTGGGGTACAGCTGCAGGCTTCTCTGCAACTGTACCTTAATGTAATTTGCCCAGAGCCTGGGAGCCACCCCTCAAATCCCTTGGGAAACTTAAAGGTTCCCCCAGGCTGAGAGCTGAACTGTGCCACCTTCTCCAACCACTGGCCAATATTGGAGAGCCTGGCCCTGGAGTTACATAGACCTAGGTTCAAATCCTGGCTCTGCTGTCTACTGACCTACTAACCTTGTGACCTTGGGCAAGAGACTTTAACTCCAGGAGCCTTGGTTACCTCATCTGTAAAATGGGAATGGTAATAGATAGTTAAAGAGTTATAGAGAGAATCCATTGATAAACCCCATGTAAAATGAAGCCGGTGCGGTGGCACACACCTGTAATCCAAGCGGCTTGGGAGGCAGAGGCAGGAGGATCGCAAGTTCCAGACCAGAGGCAGTCTGCGTAATTTAGTGAGACCCTGTCTCAAAAAATTAAAAAATGGGCTGGAGGTGGCAGTTCAGTGGTCCAACACTTGCAGAGCATGCAATCGCAAGGCCCTGGGTTCAACCCCCAGTACCACCAAAAAAATAAAAATAAAAAACAAACATGTAAAATGCTTAGCACTGTGCCTGGCAGAGTGAATGCCCATGGTCAGGATCTGCCGTTGTCATGCCCTCTAGGGAGATAAGAGCTGGAGGGACAGGTGCCCCAGTAAACTGTGCATCCTCTGTGGTCTACTCAAAGCCTTCTTTCGCAGTCTGCTTCCACACCTGGAAATCCTATCACTGACTGATCAGGCCTCTAGGACTCAATTGGGTTCCTGGGGATACACTACTTGGATTCTTTTGTGTGTGCATCTCTTCCTTCTCCTTCCCCATGGCGTCCTCTGGGAGCATGACTCCTGCAGTTTGGAGGGAGGAACAAGAACCATTCTCCATGTTACAGATAGGAACGGAGGCTTAGTGTGGAGAAAGGGCATGATCAAAGTCCACAGTGAGGGAGGGACAGGGCACAGCCACAAACCCAGACCTTAGGACTCATTTCTAGTCAGGCTTGTTGATACGTGCTGCCACCCGTGCAGACACAGGCATGTCTCACACAGACCCCTTCTCTCATTTCTTGGTTAGGTGTCTCTGGGCTAGCCTTCCCTGGCTTGTATGTGAGCTTTGGTCTCAGATGGCTGTCAGCTCACCACTGAGCTCCTCTGACATCACCACTTTGGGAAATGTTTAATCCAAGATCCAGGGGGGTCCTTAGTGGGCAGGGCATCATTTTGCGTGTAAAACAGCTGCTTGTCAGATTGCCTGCTCTTAAGTGAGTAGTGCTGGTTCTTCCTTCAGAAGGGGGCTATGAGGAGTCTGTAGGATGAAGCACACGTGGTGTGTGGTACAGAGGATGGGCTCTGCACCTCTTAGCTATGATCCTCATGGTCCCAGGTGACATGGGGCAATGGGCTTAGAAGGCATATGCGTAAGTCACAAAAACAAGGCAAGCCCTGTGGATCCTTTGACACTTTCAGGGAAGGAACCTGGCCTGAAGGAGGTGCTGACTGAGGAAAGCCCTGTCTTTATCAGAGTGTCCTAGGATCTTGTCTCATTTGCTAAAATCCAGGTCAGAGACTACCTCCTGCCATGCACCTCAGTGTGCCAGTCCAAGAATGGACCGATCCCCTCCTCCTCTGCTTTGGGAACTCTGTTGGGGAGTACAGAGGCCTATGTACTCAGATGATTTTCTCAAACTTTTGTGTCTCAGCAACATGTTCCAGGCCAAGGAGTGGCAACTGCCCTGGGAGGAGTCAGAAATATGACTGCAGTGCCCCTTTCTGTGCTTAATAGTTGGTCTTGGGGTGTTAATCTTGAGGCGCCCCTAGTGGTGTTGAGGGCATGTCTCACCCCAGGCCATGTCTGGGTGCTCAAGTGGTCAACATGTCAGTATATGCCAGGTCCTGTGTAGCTGGGCGTGTGCCCTGAGTTGTCCAGCTGGGGCTGCATTTCCCACTGCCTCCAGGATCAGTGTCCCTGTGTGCATCTCTTAGGCCTAAGCAGGACTTTTCCCCCTTGGAAACCTCCTGGGTTGAATCATGGAAATCAGAGACAGAACCCCCCACCCCCCATTGCTTAGCGCAGTTCAACCACTGAAGCCTGTGGTCTGCGTTCCCTGCCACCACTGACCCACGTACGCCATCCCCTGTGCGTCTCACCTCCTTGAAGACCAAGGAGACCCACCTACCAAGGTGGGCAGAGAGTGTGAGGGGCTGTCAAGAGTATTGGAAGTGTGGGCAAGGTGCACTGAGCTGGGGTGTGCAGATCTAGAAGGCCAGTCTGCCCATACCAGGGGCCAGGGCCTTGGGTCCCCAAATGCCAGCCCTCTTCAGGAGGCCTGCCTTCCCTCTTCAGGAAGGCCTGGAAGGCTGTTACAGCCAGCAAGGCATAGAGGAGAGATGGTGACCTGGGCAAACTCTGCCATTGGGCAGGGTAACGGTTGCACAGTTTTGAAAATTTATTCAAGTTTATTGAATTACACTTTTAAAAGTGAGTAAATTTTCTATGTAAGCCATATAAAGCTGTTCAAAAGAATAATCCTGCACTTTAAAAAAAAAATACTGCGCTGGGACCCAAAGCCCTGCCCAGTTGGAGCCCTGCCAAATTCATAGCCACCCCTCATACCTCGTGTCCCCTCCTATAACTTCTCCCTGTCTTTAGCTCTAAACCTGGCAGCCCCTTCCTCCAGGAAGGTCCCCTTGCCCTACTCAGTCCCCTGCCAGCTCTTGCCTCACACTGACTCATGTGGCCACCAACCTGGCTCCCCTGCACTCCCTTGGACAGGGCAGGGTCTGTGTCTTCCAGCATCCCCCCAATACCACAGGACATGAGGTTGTTATTGGGGTAGGTGATGGGGGGTGTGCAGCCAAACATCTGAAACATGTAGCTACAGGCCTGTATGCACACAGCACCATTCCTTCCCAGATGGAACCTCTCCGTACTGCCTGGCCTGCAGGGTTCTGGCCAGAGGCTGCTAGGGGTGAAGTGAGGCTCTTCTGAGGCTCAGGGTGGAATGAGGGCACTACCACCACCTCCGGTGACCTCATTGCCAGCTGTCATTATGATGTCAATGGCCCAGCATTCCAAGTTCCTGCCCCTGCATCTCCAGGCCCCTGTGTGGGCACTCCCCTGGGGTCTGTGACAGCTCGCCCACTGACCATGGAGAAGTGACAGGCACGGTAACAGTGGGGGCAGCAGGGTAACTGGGTCATCATGCCTTATGCCACTCAATTAATTTCGCAGGTAGAACAAAGGCACTCCAGAGCAAGGTGGCTAACACCTGGGCTCTGGGTTCAGGTTCTACTTCTGCTGAGCACCAACTGTTTGACCTTATCCTGACAGCTTGAACTTCTGCAAGCCTCAGTTTTTTCATCTCTGATGTTGATTAATAGTTCCTGTCTCCTTGGGTTCTGTCTTAACATGTTACACATAAGAACACCAGGACATAGTAGGTGCTTAAGAAACGCTAGCTGACAAAGGTAGTTAAGGGAATGTGAGCAGGTTGAGGGGGTGGGGTCTGCTTGGCTGGCGAGGGGAGCAGGGTCTGTGCCTTCTGCAAGTAGGGAGTGGCCCCCACTGCCCACAGGTGGCCCCCATCTATGACTCTCCTCTTGCCTGCTCAGCCAACGAGTGAGGTATTGGGCCCCACGGCCAGGCCCTGAGACAACAACTCACTGCCCCCAGCCCTTCTCCCTTCTTCCTGTCTCTTCTCCCCAAGCCTGGCTGCGCATGCCCCCATGTGTCTCTTCTCGTCCACCTCCCTTCTGCTCCTCCCTCTGCGGTCATGTCTAACTGCTTTCTTTTGGTCCCCAGGCCTCTGGGTCTGGGGCTTTATCCTCGGTATTCTGTTCCAGGTCTCAGACCCTCAAGTCTCCAGGGCATCATCACCACGGCCTCTGGTCCCCTATGCACCCTCTGTCTTCTCACCTTGATGCTCTGCCCGCATCTCTCCAGGTCCTGTTTTCCCTGACCTACCCCTCGAGCTCTGTGTCACCATTCTCTGTCCGTACCACCTGTCTCTGTTCTGCCCTCATGTCCCCCTGTGCCCCCCAGCTCTCCACGACTAGTTCCCTCACCCCTGGGTTCCGTCCCCACCCGTCAGCCCCTGGTCCCAGCTCCCGGCCGCCCGGCTCCTGCATGGACAAAGGGGTCCTTTGTGGGCTGACCGCGGCTGGCGGGGCGGCGGGGTGCTGGCTCCGCATTGCTGATGAAACGGAGCCCTTTGTTGTCCCTCCTCAGGCGCAGTATTTCTTTTTGGGGGCTGGATGCGTTCCTGGCAGGGCCGATGATGGATGCGCCCGCTGCCGCCCGCCTGCCCGCCAGCTTTCCCTCCCGCTCATTCCCGCTCCGCTTCAACGCGGCCCCAGCTCCTCCCCTGCTGCCTGGGCACTGCCAGGCCCTTCCTGGCCTGGGAGGGGTTGCTGTGTGCCCTGCAGTAGAAGGCTGGGGCCTAAGAGAATGTCACCTCTATGTCCTCCTGTCTATGAGTAGAGGATGTGAGGCCTGTTGTCTCCGGCGTCCCCTGGGACCAGGGCATCAGCTTTTCCCAAGGTTTGAAGGTGATAAAGCAGGTACAGAGGCAGGTTTGGAACAAGCTTGAGACCCAGGCCCTGAGGATTAGATGTAGTTTGCCTGTCCTCTCTGGGATTGAGGACGTTTGCCCCTGTGGCCAGTCCCCTTGTGTATCCTCCCCCACCATCAGCTTCAAATGCTGACAAACCACAGTGTTCTGCCTGCAGCACCTGTTCAGTGACATATCACGTTCTCTGTCCCAAGCTCAGCATGTCCCAGGACCTGGGGTGCTGGGGGTGGGGGGTCCCTGAGGAAGGATGGAAAGGTGGAAGATCAGAGAAATTCCAGGAGGGGACCAGAGATGAACAGAACATGAAGTCTGTTCCCCGACCAAGAGAGACTAGGGAGGAAGACAAAAGCAGAGGCTCAGCCTCAGCGCGCCAGCCCTGAACCAAGCTGGCCGTGTTGGAGGGAGCTGACTTCTAATTGACCTGCCCGCCCCGCACGCAGAGCCAGATCCTGGAGCTAGAGGAGGGAGGGAGAGCGAGCAGAGCAGGAGCAGCGTTAATGCAGCTATTGATTTCTGCCACTAGCCAGCGGGCCGCAGAGGCGGGGGACACACATGGGCCGGGGCGCAGGCTGCTCCCCTCCCTACCTCTCCAGCCATAGACCCTGCCTTTCCCCCTTCCCCTGGACCTGGGGCTGCTGGGCCATGGCCCGGGGCAGGGTAATTGAGCTCAGATGAGCAGAAGCTAGTAGACATAACCTGGTAGTTTCTGGCCCCTATCTCACTAGCCCTGGGCCGCCACACTTAGCCATGAGACCTGATTCTTGGAGGGGTCACCAGTCTCTAAGGAGAGGGGCTGAAAAACTAACCTGGGGTTGGCCATTGGAAGTGAGACAGTGCAGGGACACAGTGGTTCCCTTCCTCTGACCCCTGACCCCCAGCCTGGCTGGATGCTGCCTATCCCTCCAGGGTCTATCCTGGTAGACTCTGCCATGCCCAGCTTCCCCAACTCTGCCTTTGCTAGGAAGGAGCCCTGGGTGGGCAGGTGCCTGCTAGGGGACCAACGCCTTCCAGCTGCTTCACCCTCAAGATTTTCCCTTAGCCATACTCGCCCTGGTTTGTGACCATCTTTGGCAGTCCTGGGGCAGACAGCCCTGCCTCCTCAGGGTCTCTGTTTACCCCTCTGGAAATGCAGAGGCTTGGACTAGATGATCTTCTGGGACAGGCTGAGTGTCCAGGGCAGCCGGACTGAGGGATGATGGGGTTGTCTGGGGACAAAGATCCAGCATGTTCCCGCCCTCGAGCCCAGGGCGGGACCTGGTTTGCCAGATGTGCACCTCCCCCCTTGAACCACCAGCTGCTCAGGGCTGGGCCCTGTCCTCCCACCCCTCTCCTGGGGACTGCTGGGCCACAGCAGGCAGGGAAGACATGCTAGGGAGCCAGGGCTGAGGAGGAAACAGCCACCCCAGTCCATCTGGACCAGTTCCTTCCAGCCCAACAGATGGACTGCTCAAGTCCTCTAACCTTGAGGCCCAAGCGTGGCAGCCTCTGTCCTGGGAAGAGGCACCTCAGAAATGTGGAGATGCCCAAAGGACAGGCTTCCCCTCCTGCCTGCAGCCTACCCCAGCTCTCTAGGTTCTCAGCGGGACCTCCATACAGGCCCTACTCTGCAGGCCCTGTGAAGCCTGTGCCCCCTCCCCATCTGGGATCCTGGCCAGAACACAGCAGAGCCCACGTAGAGATGAGAGGAGGATCTGAGAAGGTAACGACTGTGTTTGGGAGCTGAGGGAGAAGTGTGGGCTACTGTGTGCACATGCAGGTCCTCCCACCCTCACAGGGGAAGGGTTGTCCTCTGGCCCAGTGCTGCTTGTCCTGTAGCAGGAGGCAGAAGCTTCCTGAAATAAGAGTTCTGTACCCTATCAGCAGACTTTGGGTTAAAAAAAAAAAAAAAGTGACCAAGTTCCTCTTTACCTGCAGGACTTACCAGATCCTTTGAATAACTGATGTGTATTAGAAATCTCCAGATGAGGATCCAGGGGTACCTCCCCAGACTTTTTGGTCTATACTATCAACCAATCCTCTCCTTAGATGGTCAGGGGAAAAAAGATTAGGAAGAGAAGGTGATTGGTCCTCCAAGGCTAGCAAGTATCTCCAGCTCTCTTCCACACAGCCAGGAAGGACAGCTTGCCTCCATCAGGTCTTCCTAGATCCTAGCAGGGCAGATTGGGGCTGTGGAGACCTGGCCTGAGTTTCTGTGGTGCCACTTGGTGGCTATGTGTTCATGGGCTAGTAATTCTCCTAAACCTAAACCTTTTTTCCCTTGGTAGAGCATTTGCTTAACATGCCCTCAGACCCTAGATTCAATCCCGAGCACCACCCAAAAAAAAAAGAATCTTGTTTTCTTTACCTATGAAATAGAATGTTACCAGCCACTGCTTCATAGGGTTTTTCTCAGTCTTTTTTTGGTGGAGGGGGGGGTGGAGTGAGATGCAAGGAGGAACTTTGAGATAGGGTCTCACTCTGTAGCCCAGGCTGGCCTTGAACTCGCATCAGTCCTCCTGCCTCTTCCTCCTGAGTTGCCGGGATTACAGGCGTGCACCACCACGCCTGGCTTCTTCTGGGTCTTAAGTGAGATAATACAAATAAGAAATCCTACCCCTGTGGGTTTGTCATGCAGCAAATCAGGCTTGTGTCTGTTACCATGGCCATATGGGTAATGATGTTGAAGGAGGAGGAATTTAATGCTGCCCTGACTCTGTACCCTCTTGTCCTGACAGAGTAAAGACACTTCCACCTGGACACCTGACCATGTGCCTGCCCTGAGCAGCAAGCCCACCAGCCATCTCTGTTGTGGGCAACCCGGCCAGGCGTTCACCTGTGAACCCCCAGCAGTTGACAGGCTCCCCCAGCAAGGGGTCTGGGCCTCGGCCCCACCATGTCAAGCCTCAGCGGTGGCTCCCAAGACACCAGTGGGAGTAGTAGTAGCAGCAGCAGCAGCAGCAGCAGCACCAATGGCAGTGGTGGCAGCGGCCCAAAGGCAGGAGCGACAGACAAGAGCGCAGCGGTGGCAGCGGCTACACCAGCCTCAGTGGCAGATGATGCCCCACCACCAGAGCGTCGGAACAAGAGTGGCATCATCAGCGAACCCCTCAATAAGAGCCTGCGTCGCTCCCGCCCACTCTCCCACTACTCTTCCTTTGGTGGCAGTGGTGGCAGTGGTAGCATGATGGGCGGGGAGTCTGCTGACAAGGCTGCCGCAGCCGCAGCTGCAGCTTCCCTGTTGGCCAATGGTCACGACCTGGCAGCAGCCATGGCAGTGGACAAAAGCAACCCTACCTCAAAGCACAAAAGTGGTGCTGTGTCTAGCCTGCTGAGCAAGGCAGAGCGGGCCACGGAGCTGGCAGCCGAGGGACAGCTGACGCTGCAACAGTTCGCACAGTCCACGGAGATGCTGAAGCGTGTGGTGCAGGAACATCTGCCGCTGATGAGCGAGGCGGGTGCTGGCCTGCCTGACATGGAGGCTGTGGCCAGCGCCGAAGCCCTCAATGGCCAGTCCGACTTCCCCTACCTGGGCACTTTCCCCATCAACCCAGGCCTCTTCATCATGACCCCGGCCGGCGTGTTCCTGGCCGAGAGTGCGCTGCACATGGCTGGCCTGGCCGAGTACCCCATGCAGGGAGAGCTGGCCTCCGCCATCAGCTCGGGCAAGAAGAAGCGGAAACGCTGCGGCATGTGTGCGCCCTGCCGGCGGCGCATCAACTGCGAGCAATGTAGCAGTTGTAGGAACCGAAAGACTGGCCATCAGATTTGCAAATTCAGAAAATGTGAGGAACTCAAAAAGAAGCCTTCCGCTGCTCTGGAGGTAACGGCGCCTTAGAGGGAGGTGTGTGGGCTCTTGCATCCAAACCCACTCCCCAGCCCTGGAGCCCACTTTTCTTACCTGACAAATGTCTGGGGGGTGCCCAGCCAGTCCTGGTGTCTGGGAGTCTGGCTGTGAGATACCAGTTCACTGCCCTAAAAGTCTGAGCCACATCCTGAGATCCCATCAGGCTACAGTTTGCAAGGCAGTGACCTAGCCGCCTCAGCAAGGCTCTGGGACTCTGGTTCCCCTCCTAGGGTCTGGGTCAGGTACTGAGATTCCCACATAGGTCCTAGTTTTCTGACATTCAGACATGTCCTAAAGCATCCAGTCCATAATCTAAAACGCTGGCACTATTCCTGCCCCATTTGAAAAGTTCTGTCCCATGGCCCCTGTGCCTGCGCCAGGTCCCCCTGAGGGTAAGCCTTTCATTTGCCCTCCAGAGCCCAGCCTTTCCCCAGGGCCACCTAAGGATAGAGCAGCTCCAGTGCTGGCCACCCTGCCCTGGCCTGTGAGGAGCCTGGGTCTCTGCACCTAGTTGATAAATTTGAGGGCCTAGGTTATGGGTAGCCATGAGGCTGGGACACAAGCAAGGGCCTGTCCACAACATTGACTTAGAGAAGGCAATGGCATTGCCATGCTGCTTTCTCTCCACCTGTGGCTCAGCCTTTCCCTGCTCCCCCAGATGTGGCAACCTCGCTGGAGTGCCAGGCCTGGGCACAAAGCATCTTTTCAGCTTGTTGTCCCTGCCCCTGTTGTCTGCTCCTCTACCAGTGGGCTTGACGCAAATGTCCAAAATGATTGGAAAACAACAATAGTATCCCAGCCATGACCGCCTGGCTACCTCGCCTCACCCTGGCCCCTGCTCTCGTGTGTCCGTCTGCCTATGTGCACACAGAGGCACCCACCTTCATCCAGTGTAGAAACACATGTGCACACACCTGCCCAGTACGCATCCCCTCATTGTGGACACAGCTGCTTGTTAAACGCCAGATATCCCTCCTCCCTACACCCCACGCGGCTCCTTATACACTGCACATTGCAACATAGTGCAAGGCACACGCCTATGCACACAGCCAGTGCACACGCTTATTTGACAAAATACAGACACGGCCCCCAGGTGCACTGCGGCCACCTGGGCCTGGTACCTCTGGGCCTGGGGAAGGGGTTTTCCTATCTGGAAAGAAGGTTCCTGGGCACAGTGGCTCAGGAGGCCTCGGTGCGCTGGGCCCTCCAGCGGCCCCACAGGTTGCAGATCCTTCTCTGGCCTGGCCTCCCCAGGATAGCAGCAGGAACTCGAGGGGAGGCTGCCTGTACTCCATGCCCATCCCTGCGCCACGAGGCTATCCACGGGGGAGCGTCTTGCACCAGGCCCACCTGGACCCTGACTGAACTCTCTCCTTGTTTTTGTCTCTCGCCCCGCCAGAAGGTGATGCTTCCGACGGGAGCCGCCTTCCGGTGGTTTCAGTGACGGCGGCGGAAACCCAAAGCTGCCCTCTCCGTGCAATGTCACTGCTCGTGTGGTCTCCGGCAAGGGATTCGGGCGAAGACAAACGGATGCACCCGTCTTTAGAACCAAAAATATTCTCTCACAGATTTCATTCCTGTTTTTATATATATATTTTTTGTTGTCGTTTTAACATCTCCACGTCCCTAGTATAAAAAGAAAAAGAAAAGAAAAAAATTAACTGCTTTTTCGGAAGAAGAACAACAACAAAAAAGAGGTAAAGACGAATCTATAAAGTACCGAGACTTCCTGGGCAAAGAATGGACAATCAGTCTCCTTCCTGTGTCGATGTTGATGTTGTCTGTGCGGGAGATGCCGTTTTTGTGTAGAGAATGTAAATTTTCTGTAACCTTTTGAAATCTAGTTACTAATAAGCACTACTGTAATTTAGCACAGTTTAACTCCACCCTCATTTAAACTTCCTTTGATTCTTTCCGACCATGAAATAGTGCATAGTTTGCCTGGAGAATCCACTCACGTTTATAAAGAGAATGTTGATGGCGCCGTGTAGAAGCCCCTCTGTGTCCATCCATGCGTGCATAGTTGCTGGCTGGAGCTCACCAGGGTAGAGAGCTGCCCAGCCCAGGGCCCAGGCCAGCAGTACTGCACCCACCGTTCCCTGACTGGGGCCCCCCACCCCACCAGTGATGATTTTGGAAAAATGAAAGTTCTATTTGGGATCCACCGAGATCCGGGAGCCCATGTCTCCATATTTCTGATCCTGGCTACTTCCCTTAGAGAAAATAAGTCCCTTTTTTCAGCCTTGCTAATTGCAGCAGAAGAAAGGGCTTCTTTGCGCGGTCCCCTGCCGATGGGGGTGGGTGCCCAGGGGGCCCCTGCCCGTGGCCAGCTTCCTGCTGATGAACATGCTGTTTGTATTGTTTTAGGAAACCAGGCTGTTTTGTGAATAAAACAAATGCATGTTTGTGTCACGAAGCACCGCTGGCTTCTTGCTCTCTGGTTTTGGGGGACTGTTGCTGGGCAGGGGTTGTGTGGGGACCATCTTGAGGAAGGAGGATGTGTCAGAGACATCTAGAGTGGGGATCTCTTGGGAAAAAAGGCCTTCTAATCCAGCAGGGGCAAAATCAGGAGCCAGTATAGAAGCGCTCATCAGCTGGTACTGGAGCACCCCATCTGCCTGCTGGTACCCCACACTTCAGAACCCAGACCTCTCAAGATCTTCCCTTGCCTGAGGCCACCTTCTCTGTTCCCCTTGATTCGTCAGGCCTGACCAGAGCAAAGCAGCTTGCCGTACTGGGGGTGGGGCCTGTGCTGCCTATTAGCATCTTCCTTGTTTCTTCTTGCATGGTGGGGTCTGGTTCTCCCCCAGCCACTGATGTGACTCCTCAGGGAGCAGCTTCAGCACAGGTCCTGGGGGACAGTCAGAGACCCCTCCCTCCCTCCCTCTTCAGGCCTGAGGTGTCAGGGCATCCCTTGCTTTGGCTCCCCCCACACCCAGAGGTTTGTTGGTACAGGTTCTCTGGGACCTCAGAAGCCAGATATCTAGGGAAGTCATCACATAGCCACATGGTCTAGGCCAGGGAAGCCGGAATAGAAGGGGGTGACACTGACATGACCCTGCACATCACGGAAGCCAGCCTGAAGGATGAGGCCTGTCCATCCACTGGGGGGGTGGGAGGTGTCCTTCCTACCCAGCTGCTTCGAGCCTGATAGAGATGGAAGCTAGACTTGGAGGAAGGACTTCCTGACAATGTCGGAGCCTGATTTCAGGTGGATGAGGGATTTCAGAACAAAGGACAGGAGGAATATCTGAAGCTGAGTGGGTGGTGAGGTTGCGGGGAGATGGGCTATCTCTGCCATTGTTCCTGAAGGAAAAGGTGGGGGGTGGGGGTCCTGACCCCCAACCCTTTCCCGGGTGTCACAGGCTCCCTTGGAGCACCAGGGGCTCAACAGCCTGGCCTGGCACAGCGGGGGCAGGCGGGGGCGGGGAGGCAGCTTTCAACTGCATCTCTGCCTGGGAAAATTCCCTTTCATGTGGCTGCCTGTGATCTCTCCAGGCGGCTCTGCTGAAGGGTTCTGTCCAGCAGGGAGCAGGAGGAGGTGTTACAGCTGGGGGCACCATCACCCCCAGTACAAGGCAAACTGCAGCATCTCTGGAACCTCTAGGTGGTAGGAGGGTGCCCCTGGATGGTGGGGGGGGGAACCTGGCCAGCAGGGGGCACCGGCTGGAGGCCCCTGCCCGCCCCCACCCTTGCTGGCAGTGCACAGGCTGCAGATGGCCTCGACCAGCCCACATTGGCACGCCTACAGGTGTGGGGTGGATGGCTCTGGTGCCAGGCCCCATGTGGGGGTGCTGTGACTCAGCCTGCCTGTGCCTTAGTGTGCCAGCCCATGGCCCAGCCGAGTCCCTGGGGCCCACCCCCAGCATAGAGACACCCAAAGTTCAAAGCCCCTCACCTCTTATAGAGTCTGCCTCTTGCACGCTCTGCTCTGTGGAAGTGGCAGCCAGCCATCTGGGGGAAGCCAAGAGAGAGGATGGCTGTGAGACTGAGTGTGTGGTGGGGACTCAAGTTACTTTGTCTGGGAAAAGGGGCAATAACTGTCTCTTCCTCAGAAAGTGGCCTGAGAAGCAACTGAGATCACACGAGGGATAGGCCTGGCTCATAGCAAGCACTCAGTCAGTGGCAGCTGCTGTTGCTATTTTAAAACTATTATTCACCTAAGTCTCTCTAAGATGTCTGCCACCTTCTGACCAGGTCCTGCATCCTCCCCCAAGCCCTGCAGACCCACCGCCCACCTACCTAATGCAGACCAGCCCTGCCCCAGGCCTCCCTACCCGGCTGTCCCTGCTACTTCAGCTAGATGGTCTTTCATCTTGGTCTCTTCCATGTCCTTGTGTGTCTTCCCCTCTCCGCACCTCTGAGCCTCCGAGTGGGGCTCTGAGTCTCCACCTCTCTCTATCGCACACCTCCATCCTGTTGCAGGCTCTCCTTGCTGCTCTCCTGCCTTCCAGAACACTGACTACTGAGGGAGAGTCCAGAGCCCAGGTCTCCCCCTCTGAGGGGTGCAGTGGTGACCTGGAAGCCCTAAGCCAGCATCCTGTCCCCCAACCTGGGTGATCTGGCATTCAGAACCAGTTCTGAGGGTGGCCAGGTAGGGATTTGAGAGGCTGGGCATAGACTCTCTGCTGGAGACAAGTCCAGCCTACGTGCAGCCTGTGTGTGTGTGTGTGTGTGTGTGTGTGTGTGTGTGTGTGTGTGTGTGTGTGTGAGAGAGAGAGAGAGAGAGAGAGAGAGAGAGAGAGATGCTTCAAGGTCCTGAAAACTCTGTGAGGCCTTGTGCATGAATGTGGCTGTGTGTGACATTGAATGTGACATGAAAATGGGCTTGTGACTGTGTGGAAGACTGTGATATAAGACTTTTTGTGGCCATGGATTTGTATGTGATGTCAGTGGCCACACTTTGGGATGGTCTGTGACATTGCTTGTGTGATCCTACAACTTTGTACAATCCTATAACAGATCCAGTGTCATACTGAGCTATATAACCAGATGTGTGACACGGGCTGATTTTGTGCATTGGACATTAGATATACAACACTGTTGTATGGTATTGTGTGGTGCTGTGACAAAACTGGACTACCATCATGGATGTGGCCCTGAGAATGACATCAGGAATTCCCTGTGTGTGTGTGACATGGTGTGACAGCATGCTGGGCAAAGCCGCATGTGCATTCAGGATGCCACTTGTCGGTGTGCACCTGGGTCTTCAGTGATGCAGACCCCTGGCCTGTGTTCTGCCTATAGCATCTCTTGGGGCTCTGTGCTCCCAGCTGTGCAACTCTGGGGAGCATGGGGCGCTGGCAGCCTCTCTTATCCCCAGCCTGTCCCCTTGCCGGGTCCTGAGGCCCAGTCTGCGTGGGGCCAGTGGCGTGGGGGCAGCAGGAACGGTTCCCACGGCTGCAAGGCCCTTCTCCCAGGCCCATCCCCACCAGTTTCAGCTCCACAGAATATCCTGGCAACCCTCGCCCCTTTGTTCTCTGTGGCCGCCAAAGGCCTCCCCCTAGCGCCTGCCAGGCGCCCCCTCCCCGCCCCCACAGCAGTGAGGCTTGGTATGACCTAGTCTCTAGCCACCCTTATCCCCCCACCCAGACTGAAGTCCCTGTCTTATGTCTTTGGTCTGACTCTGGACTCCAGTCTGGGTCTTTG
Organism: Pedetes capensis; assembly: GCA_007922755.1. Classification (NCBI taxonomy): domain Eukaryota; kingdom Metazoa; phylum Chordata; class Mammalia; order Rodentia; family Pedetidae; genus Pedetes; species Pedetes capensis. Next base: position 232,678 of record VMDO01000238.1, on the reverse strand, counting down.
GCCCTGTGCTGTGAGCATGCTGAGAGCACACTGGGCAGGAAGAAGGAAGCAGGACTGCTCTCGTGGCTGCAATGAGTGAGTGTGAGCCAGGGTCTGGGCCTTCTTGAGCGGTACTTCCCCTCAGCCCATGGCTAGTTCTAGAAGCTCAGTCTTCAGTCTGGGATAGTTTTAGTTTAAGAAAGTTGACTTCTTTGGCTCTGTTAAATCTTTTTTTTTTTTTTTTTTTTGGTACTGGGGGTTGAACCCAGGGCCTCACGCCTGCATGCTCTGCAAGTGCTGGACCACTGAGCTGCACCTCAGCCCATTTTTTTTACTTTTTGAGACAAGGTCTCACTAAATTACGTAGACTGCCTCTGGTCTCGAACTTGCGATCCTCCCGCCTCCGCCTCCCGAGCTGCTGGGATTATAGGCGTGCACCACCACGCCTGGCATCTGTTAAATCTTCAGGACAGGGATTGTGACCCATTTTATAGATGAGAAACCCAGAGAGTATGTGACTCGCCCAAGAGCAAGATGATGGCAGGGCCTGATTAGAACCCTGGCTCCTGGCTGCCTTGAGAGGACCAGCTGCCTCCTGGAGTACAGGGAGGGCTCTGGCAGTCTGGACATGTGAATTCCTCCTCATTCTCGGCCATTATGTGTCAAAGCCACGTTTTATGTTTTGTGTGCCTGTTTGTGTCCTTGCTGCATGACCTTGGCCAAGCGCTCTTGCTTCTATGTTCCCAGGAAAGAAGGGTGACATGGCCAGAGGTTGTAGAGGAGGACGCTTGACAGGGTGCTTTGCAGAGCAACCAGCTCCCCTCAGAGTGCCAAGACCCACAGCAACTCCAACAGGGACAAGAGACTGGTGGACCGGAGGGCAGAGTCTGCTTTGGCAGCCCAGCCTCCATTTCCAGGCTCAGCCCAGCTCACTGCCACAAAGAAGGACATGGAGGTGGCCGCACAGCTTGGCTGTTCAAGGCTGCTTGGATCTGACCTGATTGCAGCACCAGCTCCCAGTCTCTCCCAGGTGCCAGAGACGGATAGATGGAGGTCACTGCACATTCCTCCCTGGCCCCCTACTGCCCACCCACAGCCCTGGGCAGACAAGCCACTACTAATGACAGCCAAGGTTAGGGAAGGGAGGGGCAGCCACAAGCACAGTAATAATATAGACCTTGGCCCCATCACTCTGCAGACAGGGAATTGGGCACAGAGAGGACTTGCTGTCCTCCAAAGTCACACAGCCATGCAGGAAGTTCTGTCCCCAGAGGGCCACATCCACCTAGAGGACTTTGCATTCTGAGGAGGATGATGAGGGGAAGGAGGGTCCCCTGAGGCTGCTGGCCAGGCTGACAGAGCGGACACTTTTATCTCCCTCCACCTGTCTATCTGCTGTCTTGTCTCTCAGTGGCATTCATTTCCCCTCCTGCCAGAGAACAAGGGCTGCCTCAGATTCCAGGCAGCAGGGTGTGAAGATGGGGCGGGCCCAGTGCCTGTGATTTGGGTCCTCCAGGACTCCAGGCCTGGGTGCAAAGTGGCTTGGCTGTTGGGACTTGATCTGGGGCACCCAAGTGGCCACTAGCCCAGCCTCTGGTGCGAAGCTCTGTGAGATGAGATTCAGGTCCATTTTCTGTGCCATATATCCCATGATGCCATCCTCCCTCCCAGCAGGTAGCACCTCCTCCAGACCCTTCCCGACTCTGTTCAGTCAGATGTCCCTGTGTCTCCCCCCATCACAGTGCTGATCACGCTAGGTGATGTCACCTTGCTTCAAGGCTGTGGTCTACAGCTCATTAAAGGCACCTGGCACATGGAAGGGGTAGAAAACATCTGTGGGGCTGGGTGTGGTGGCACACACTTGCAATCGAAGCACTTGGGACGCTGAGGCAGGAGGATCGAGAGTTCAAGGCCAGCCTGGGCTACATAGTAAGACCCTGGCTGAAAACAAAAGCAAACAAAAAAGCAAAACCTGTGGACTGAATAAACTAACATTATCTCCTCTTTCTGGGCACTTTTTTTTTTTTCCTGTGTGCATTTTCAACCCTAATTGTCATGCTGTCCACAGGTGAGGGAAACTTTACTGAAGAGCTTCCTTGGACTAGAGGAGTGTCTCAGTGGTACAGCACGTACCTGACATGTGGGAAGCCATGGGTTTAATCCCCAGTACCACAGACACACACACAAAACCCTCTTTTCTCCAATCCCTGGAACCTCTGTAGCCTTTGCTTGGAGGCTTTAATGAACTCCTCCTGCCTCACAGGGCACAGGGAGGGGTAGTGGGCCAAACATCAGGCCTGTTCATTGCATTCTCATACCTAAGGGAAAGCATTGATCAGTTATCTCCCCCTCCCCTGCCCACTACCCACCTCTGTTTTTTGGTGTTTTGAGATAAAGTCTCCTGTGTACTGGCTTTGAACTCATAATCCTCTAGCCTCAGCTTCCCAAGTACTGCTATTACAGGTGTGTGTCACCATATCCAGCTAGTTATTCCCATTTTATATATGAAAAAGTTTAGGCTTACAGATGTATACAAGGTAGAACACCCAAGTAGGTTCCTCTGCTTTCTAAAGGTAACCTTTAAACCCCTGGTTATGCTTCAGGTTTTGGCTGGAAGGAATCCCCTACCCCTACCTGACATGCTGCCTGTGATCATGCCCAGACATGGGCTTTCAAATATTATTTACTTCTTTAAACTTTTCTGTATTCTCTGACTTTTTAGGGCTTTTCATTACCCCTTTCCCATCCACTCCCTTTTTATTTTTTTTCTGTAAACATATATTACTTCTCAAATCAGAAAACCCAATAAAAGGAGTTATTTATTTTTTGAGACAGGTTCTTGCTGTATAGCCCAGGCTGACCTTGAACTCACAATTCTCCTGCCTCAGCTTCCCAAAGGCTGAAATTATAGGCATGTGCTACCATGCCAAGCCCAATATATATATATATATTTTTTTTTTTTTTTAATTTTTTTTTTTTTAATTTTTTTTTTGCAGTCCTTGGGAGTTGAACCCAGGTGCTCTATCACTAGGCTGCACCCCCAGGCCCTTTTTAATTTTTATTTTGAGACAGAGTTTCTTTGAGTGGTACAAGCTGCTTCTGGCCTTGAACTTGTGATTCTCCTGCCTACACCTCCCAAGATGCTGGGATTACAGGCATAACCCACTACGTCTGGCTCCAATAAAATTATTTAACCAAATGCTCTCAAGACCAGAAAGGTCTAGAAACAAAGAGCACTGTGTGAAGTGAGGGTAGGGGATAAGAGGGTAGCCTAGAAGGTCAGGTTTGGGTCATCTAGGGGCCTCACATGGGCACAACCCGAGCCCACGATCTCCTGCCCTCCACCTCCCCAGATCCTCCATCCAGCCCCCAGACCTTCCCAGCTCTCCAGCCTGCTCAGGAGGGGCATCCTGCTGCAGTGGGATCGACAGGCAGCTGCAGGGGGCCCAGGGAGAAGTGGCTTCCAGGGTGAGGGCATAGGCACTGCCCGCCAGCCACTGTTGATAAGGCGACAGAACCCTCAGGAGCAGGGACTCAGTGAAGCCATGGAAACCAGGAGAGGTGTGAGGCTGGCTCAGCCACTTCCCCCAGGTGGCTGCCTCCCAGGCTTGGCAGGAGCCCAGTAAGACAAGTCCAGCCACTGGCTGAGTCACTCCCTGCCCTCCGGGGGGCCAGGCCTGGGCCAGAGGCTGGGCAGGCTCAATATCACACCAGCCCACTTCCTTAGGACCAAGCTGGAGTCAACCTTTGGGTCTGAGTAAAGAGAACTGAAGACAGAGGCGAGATCCTCCACCAGGCCCCCTTTTCCCATTTAGTTCCTCCTAGCCCTCTCTCCTTTCCTATAAATATGCGTGGATTATTTACCTTAAGCATTTTGATAAATCATAATAGCAGAGACATCTGCTGTCAAAACTGCAAACTGCATTTGAGGCTCAGCTGGTAGATGACCAGGGTGAGAGGCCAGAGGTATAAGGGCTCTGATGGTCAGAGGGGAAACTATGGATGTTCCCCACCCCTTATCCAGAACTAGGCCCTGCAGGGGAGCTAGGCCCCATCCTTTGGGACCCCTCTTCACCAGCTGCTAATTACAAAATCTTCCCAAGGAGGCTGTCCACTACTTAACCGTGTTCCTCCTTCCTGTCTCCCTCTGCCTCAGAATTAATGCAGCAGTGACAGTGGCTGAGAAGTCCCTGGAGCAGAGATTAACTCCTGGGGCAGTGAGAGCAGGCTCGGCCACGGGAGGCTGGGGAGTAGGGGCGGCTGACACTCAGGCCTCACAAGATTAATCGCCTTGCAGCCGGCCTCATCACGAGGGCACCCAGTGCGCGACCCCCCCACCCCCAAGAGGGGAGCTGGGTCCTGTGTCAGGAGGCTGCTGTGCCTCCCGCAGCCCCCATGACCCCAGTCCAACTCGTGGGAGGATTTTGGAAGCTGAGACCAAGTTCCTTTCTCATTTTCTCTTCCCTTCCTGTTGGCCTCAGGGACCTTGAGGACTGAGTGGCAATCCTGTGGTCTCCTTCCCTCCCCCGGTTCCGGCCCTGCTCTGCCGCCCCAGGGGGAGAGGCTCTAACCTTGGCCTGCCTGCCACCCTCCTGCTGGCCCCGCAGACTCCCATGGCTGCACTCTTCCCCAGTGTAGAGCTGGGAGTGAGGGTGCTGCTGGAAGTCCCTGGATCTGTTTACATGGCGGTTCAAAGAGGGGTGTGATGAATCTGACATCTCTGCTACCCAGCTAGCCCATTGTACTCAGGATGAGGGGCCTGTGGAAATGGTGGAGAGAGGGGACCTGGGTAGAAACAGAGTAAGGGGGTGGTTGATAACTCCAGGGATCAGATGCCTGGGGCTGGGTACTGGCCTTTTGCATTCAAGAGTCCCCCATTTTAAAGTCTTTGAGTGGATGAGGCAGGTAGGATTGAGGTTAACAGGGAAGTAAAGTTCCCTAGGCAGGCAGGCCCCAAGGGAGGCTGCATCTGCCTTGATCCAGTATGACTAGGTCATAGGACTTCCTCTATTCACCCATTGCCCCAGGTGCTCCCCCACCCCAGTGGGTGAACTCACTTATGCACTGGCTGGGCTTCCCAGCCACCAAGAGAGTAGGAGGAGGGGCCTGTCTGTCTGCCAGGTGGATGTCAGGTTCTCACTGATGTTGACCAGTGGCTGCCCTCAGGGAAGATTTGGGTTGGCCTGTTGCTGACAAGGGGCCGGGGGAAAATCCCTTAAGTCTGAGCTTGAGGATCCCAACTGCAGTGACTGCCAAGAGGAGGGGAGAGCAGCTCCTGAGAAGGTCCAGAAAAAAAGGGGCCTAGCCAGAGGTGGTGGCATATACCTGGAGGCTGGCATCCCACTGATTGTGTTGCCTTCCACAAGGGGCTACTCTCCCTCAGCCTCAGTTTACTCATCAGCCAGTGACATCACTTCTCTGACATACAAGGAAAGTAGAATGAGAAAGGTCCTTTTGAACGCCAGTGTGAAAGGTCTTTGTGAACCGAGATACCTCATACCATGTGATGAGCAAGAGATATGAGTGGCTGGGAAGAACCAAGCAGGCTTCCTGGAGGAGGTGTGAGGGAAGCTGACCTGAAGGACCTAGGAACTTCTATGGGAGTGAGGCATCCACACGAGACGGTGCCCAAGGAACTGCAGGGGTCAATTTCAAGGTCTAGGATAAGTGGGTGTATTTTATACTGGAGCCAGTGATAGTTTTCAAACCTGGACAGCTTTTGGAGATCTAAAATCCAGAATGACGCCTTTAGTCCACCCTGGTATGTAGGATAACTTCCCAACCTCACTCTGGGCTTCTGAAACTGAGGTGAGGAGTTAGCCAGAGGCTCTGACCCTTGCCGTATCTCCTTCCAGGAGAACCAAAACATACTCTATGTTGGGAAGTTGGGGGTTAGGCTTCTAGGAAGTGATCTGTCCATTTGGAGGCAATCTGAGTTTCAGAATGGCCAGCCTAGTTAGAGAGCTTCAGGACTCTTTTACTTCTTGGAGATGGAGATAAGAGGACATCTGGGCCCCTAAGACTTTAGCCTAGAAGCAACAGAGTCTTGGGGTGGGAGGCAGGGGCTAGAATTCCCATGCAAGCCCTACCCCTAGCTGGCTTCATTGTCTGGTGACTAAAGGCAAAGCCAGCTCTTCCTGTGCCCAGTTTTCCTAATCAGTACTGTGGAGCAGCAATCAGCAGGGTCTTAGGCTTTTCTTGAGGTTTCAGGGCTCAGGAGGGGGCTGCAATTTTGGGGTCCTTCACGCTAATCCCCCCATCACCCCCACACGGGGTTACCTCTCTTCTGCTCGTCCACCCACACCCCCCTCACTCCTGACCTTGTGGCCAGCAGCCTCCACTGCTGTCATCTGTTGTCATGGGAACCTTACAGCTCTGACCTGGTGCAGGCGTAGAGCTGGCCTGGAGCTCCTAGCAGGGGAAGCTGATGGTAGCAGGGGGCAGATGGGGCCACCTGCCTGTCTCTGCCAGCCTTGCTTCCCTCTTGCAAAGGGAACATTAGAAGGATGACCCAGATAGGGGTGGGCCTGGGTGCCTGAGGTCAGTCCGTGGGTGCCTGCCCCCTTCAGGCCTACCCTCTGTCAACCTAGCTTCAGGCTGGTGGTGATAGGGAGGGGTAGTGGGGACCGTCCCATATCCCTCCCTGTTGATGGGAGCTCAGATCCCTGAGCTCAGCTCATTCTGGAGGCTAAAAATACCAGGGAGGCGGCAGCAGCAGCTCCCCCGACATGCTGTCCACCTCCCCCTACTCCTAGCAACACACACACGCACATGCACACACACACACACACAGGCCTAGCCTGGACTAGATGCCAAGGTGCTGCTTAGCCACACAATACTGTGGTCTGTGGAGCTTTCCAGAGTCCCTCTCCTGGTGAGACCAAGATCTGAATTCTTCCAATTCTGACCCCAATTTGCTGTGGGATCTGGGGGTAGTCCTTTGGCTTCTCTGGACCTTGTTTTCCCTTTTTGTGTAATAAGGGAGCTGCATGGAAGTGGGGAGGCTCAGGACTAGAGCAGAAGGTCAAGGCCCTGGCTGCCCATCTCTAATTACCCCACAGTCCTGACAGCTCCCCAAGCGGCTGTGCATGGGCCAGGCTCTCCTTTCTGTAGATGAGCACACTGGGGCTGGGGAGGTAAGGAGGCCTCCAGCGATGCTACTCCAGGCCTGTGGGTTCCAAAGTGGCCCTCTCTTGTACTCCAGGGGCCAGGTGAGCTTCTAGAACATTAGGCATTTGTTGAAAAGTAGTTCTGTGCCCACAGCAGGGCAGGAATCTAGTTGACCAAAGCTCAGAGTTTTGGGGTCTGTGAGCATGACTAGGAATGAGGTGGGGAGTCCACATTGCCCTCTGCCCAGGGTCTAGCTGAAGCTCATCCACACTTCCTGTCTTCCAGGAGCCTGACCAAGGCCAGGGTGAAGGTTCACAGGGGCCTCCATGGTGTGGTTGGGGCTCACATAAGTGTCCCCACTGTCCATTTGGCCCAGATCTGGCTACCATGTGGAATGATGTCCATATTGCTCATTCCCGCTGACTGGGGTAAGCCTCCACGTTGCCTGCCTGGTCCTGGCTGAGGTTGGGTTGAGGGTTCACACTGTGTTCCTACAGCTGAGGTGAAGGTGCATATCCACACTGTTCATCTGCCCCAGGCCTGAGTTTTCTTTCCACCAGGCCTGGGCTCAGGATCTCACGTTGGGTTTCACATTCTCTCTTCTGTCCTGGAAACGTGCTCATCATCTCTGCTTTGAAGGAGACCGAGTTTCATCTTAGAGCCAAGGAGGAAAGATGGAACCTCATGCAACTTTCGGGGCCCTCCTAGGGGTACCAGGGAAAACCTACCATGGAAGTTACAGCCACAGGTTACTGAGAAGCCTGAAAAACTAGACCCCCCAGGGAGCCTTGGGGGCCCACTACTGTGGGACCTGAGTCAGACCTGAGTCACTAGGTTCCCATGCTTCTCCTCACTACCCACTGACATCTTGAAAACCACAGGGCACACTTGTCCACAGACCCAAGGTCTCAATGTTTGGACCTGATGTCTATAGGACCAGAGTGTGGACTTTCTGATGAGACCATCCAATCCTGCAGGGCAGAGTGGGCTCTGAGTCACACTCCTAAATTGGCAACGCAGGTTCTTCATTTGGGTGCCCTGTGACTGGGCAAGACATTTTGTCTTTCTGTCTACTTTTCCATCTGTAAAACGGGTGTTTAATAGTACCTGCCTATAAGGGTAGGTGCAATGATCAAATGAGATAGTGTCACAAACTGTTTGGCAGAGCAATTATTATTTCTGGAGACTGGCAGGGAAGTAGCACACTCTGAAAGAATTCTGGTGCATTTGTTCATTAATCTAGTCCAGTGCTGGTAATTGTGTTGGTTGCTGGATGTTGGGGCTCCAGCTGGGATCCCCTATTCTGAACTAGAGTTCTCCTCCAAAAAGAGAAGCAATGCCCATTAGTTTTGTGAATGTGTTTTCAACCCATGGATGGGTGCTTTTAGGTAAAACATTAATAAAGTGAATCATATTGGTGTGGAAAATTAAATGTAAATTAGATAATTAAAAATGAAGCTGATGCCCGCTGCTTGGTGCTATTACCTCTTATTAAAAGTTATGAGAGGTGGCCCATAGCAGAGGCTGGTTGCAGGGTTTCAGATTGGGGTAGGGTGACAAGGGGCCGCTTACTTGAGCCAAGTTTTGTCTTTGGAAGAAACAGACCTAGATGTTCTTGTATGGGCTCTGGAGAGCTAAGGGGTGACAGTAGGGATTGGGATCATAGCTCTGGGTGTTGGCCTAGTTTCTGCTTCATAAGTCTCTGGGTCAACATTTTCTACTTACCTCTTTCTTTTTTTCTCTCTTTCTTTCTTTTTTTTCTTTTTTTTTTTTTCAGTACTTGAGGTTGAATGCTAGGCAAGCATTCTACCACTAAGGATCACCACCAGCTCTTAATTAATTTATTTATATTTTGAAATAGGGTCTTGCTAAGTTGAGGAGGCTGCCTCTAGCCTCAAATTTAGCATCCTCCTGCTCCAGCCTCCTGAGCCTACATGGCTCCTGGCTGTGTTTTTTTATCTGTAAAAGGAGGGATGATAACAACACCTACCTCATAGAACTGAGACAGGAATTAGGTGAGATAATGTCTAGAAAGCATCCAGCTGGGGGCCTGGCACATAGTAGGTGTTCAATAAATAGCTCTGATTCTTAGTGATATCATCACCACCTCTTCAAGATGGAGCCTCTCAGTAACAAACCCCAAGCTGAGGGTTATAGACATTCACTTTCGTATAGGAGATAGGTACTGTCCTTCCATCATATAGGATGAAGAAGTAAGGCTAGGACAAGGGGAATAAGGTCCAGAGGCACATGCCCTATGAGGTAGGTGGCAATGCTTTATTATTCAGAAAAGAGAGCCCTGGGAACAGCACTCCCACGCAGAGCTCCGCTTCCCATCCTGAAGAAGTTTCATTGCCATTTTTTTTTTCCCTTTGCACCTGCCCAATGCTCCAGGCCCCGTGTTGTGTGGGGACCCCAAGGTGAATCGTTCTGGTGTGAGGGAGACAGCCAGGGGAGCTAAGTCCCAAAGGATTGTTCTAATCAGAGCGAGTCCAGAAAACAGCCAGGCCTGTGGTTAGGGGGAAGGACACCCCAGGAGGTGCGACGCGGCTCAGTATTCTAAGCCGCCAGGCAGTGGAGGAGGGGCGGGGCAGGTAGCTGGGCCTGCGGGAGCAAAGGCAGGGAGGCTGGGCGGCGGGGCCAGGCACGCGGTGGGCTGTGGAGGGTGCACGACGAGGGGGTGGGAACACGGAGCGGGTGAGTCACTGTTTCTGGGCCAGGCAGGCGGCGGCTGCGGAGCGGGGGGCGCATTCCTGGCTGGCAGGGCGGCCGGCACTAATGTCTTTCCCACATGGCCCCGAGTTCCCCGCTCGGCACGATCACACGGGCAAGACGCTCCCGCGGCCACCCCCGCCCCAGCTGCCTCCTTCCCACAGAGGAGGAAGGGGGAGGGGTGCGGCGAGGCAAGCGTAACTGGGCCTCCTGGGGTGGCCCGGGTGTTCGCACGACCTCGCGGGGGCTGCGCCCCGGTGCCCGGCACACGGGAGCGACTCACAGGGTGGGAAATAAGAGCAGGCCCGGCCTGGGAAGCGGGAGCAGGATCCTTCGCCACGTCTCTGCTTCTCTGGGCCCCTTCAGCCACTCTGGCCCCTGTCTGCGCAGGGGGTGTTGGAGGCGCCCAGGCCCGACTGGCGGCGGGATCACTAGCAACCTCAGCGGCCTAGGATCCACGCCGCCTCCGCCTCCCCACTTCTTCCCGATCTCGGTCCCGGTTGGGGCGGGAGACTCTCTGAGGCTGCTGTGCATCCGGTGGGGGCCCGGGAGGGTGGTTCCCGAAAGAGGCCACACCCAGTCCTTCATTCCATGGGGTGGAGGACAGCCTTGCAAAGGCCCAGGAGGCTCTGAGCGTTGCTCTCCCACGCAGCCCTTGTCTCTGAGCCAGGACCCTAGGGGGAAACTGAGGCCGCAAGGGCGGCCACCCAGAGCTCCCTGTCTGGTGGAAGAAGTTGGCGGTTGTCCCTCCAGCTGGGCTCAGAGGCACTAATGACAGTTAAATGTAGGGCCTGAGTCACCTCAGAGGGGGATGGGGCCACCCCTAGATGTGGAGCATGGAATGGAGGTTTGTCCAGACTGCTCAGCCTTTCTCCAACGCCTGCATCTCACCCACTACCCCTTGTCAGGGTGACCTTGTCACTCTGGGCAAGCCTCCCCCAAGGGGCTGGTTGCCTCACCAGTGGGGGCTGTGGGATCACAGAGGGACTCCAAAACTGAGGACGGGATCCAGAGCACCTAGAGGACTTGGGGATGGGCCAACATCTGGGATCCCTCTGGGCTCTCTTGGGGCTGTGAGCCCTGGGTTAAGGTCATGTGTCTTAGAATAGGGGCTGGGCAAAGGTCCTAGGCCACCCTGAAGATCTTCCTATTCCCTATGGCATGTCTGTCTTTGCTTAGGCCACCAGGGTCTGACCACATGCCGTACCTTCCCTCCACCCCAACTCACACCCTTTCTGACCTCCAGCCAGCACAGGGACTTCTGCAGTCCTCATGACAGGGCAGGCAATGTGTGTATGCACCATGCCTCTGTGATGGGGTTGGTTTGTGGCCCTGTGTGTATTTGTGACTGAATGTGCTCTTGAGTATATTTACGTGTGACCAGCTGTCTCTGAGGGGGTCTCAGAGTGGCAAGGGCTTGGGAGGGAATGCATGTGTCTGCATGTCTGTATCTATTTGTCCCTCTATGTCTATGTGTGGGTCTTTCTGTGTGACTGTATCTGTGTCAGCTTCACCCCATCTACAAGGTCCCTTGTTCCTCCTTGAACCCACCATCACCAGGAGCCTCAGGATTAGGAAAGTGAGTCTGGGAGGGAGCTGGGGGGGTTAAGTGCCCTGCTCCCCCAGTGGAATGGCCTGGTTGGGTGGCCAACACCCGGGGGTGGGTGTGGACAGCCGTGGGAGAGAGAACCCCCCCCAGAGGAGAGCCCTGCTCAGCAGTCCCCTCCCTGCTCCTCTGCTCCCAGCCCAGCGCCTCCTGGCAAGAGCTTATTTGCATGGTATTTACATTTCATTTGCATCGCGTTCAATTAAAAACCTGACCAGCTCCCGCCTGCCTGGCGCTGCCTGCCCAGCCTGGTAAAAATGTTGGTTGGGCACTGCTGCCTCCCCCCCACCCCCCCATGGACTGACCCATGTGGGAAGGGTCCTCCCATCAGTGAGATCATCCAAGTCACCCTCTCTAGCAGTGAGAGACCCAGAAGGACAAATCTAGAAACTGAGGTTCAGAAAGGGCTACCTTGAGCTGCAGGCTGAGGGCCAGTCTCAGACAGAGCTAGAGGAACACTGGTAGCAGTCACTGTTCCTCAATGGGACAGCTGCTGTGCCAGGAGTGTGGCCAGCACCCTGTGTGAAATATCTCATTGGAAGGTCAGTGTCTTTGAAGTCAGGCCATCCTCCCATTACCCCCATTTTACAGATAAGAAAAACAAGGCTGGAGAGGGCAAGCCCAAGTCTACTCTGCCAACTCAGATTCCAAATCTCTGTCGGTATGATTTCCAAGTCCACGCCCCACACCCAGAGCAGGACCATGGAGAGGCCCCTGCTTTCCCTCCTCCTGGTAGGCCTCACTGCTTAACCTCCAGAGTTCTTAGCTTCTGACGGGCTGCTGCCGTTCTCAGCGGAAACCAGGAGCTAGCCAGGCTGTTGTCTTTTTGCTTCCTAAGACTGACAGCCATACCTACTGGCTAGAGGATGGAATGCTGTCCTTGTGAAAGTCTTTCCTGGGACCTAGCCATAGTCTTCCCTGTTGCAAGGCTGCCCTTCTTGGGCTCCAATCAGAGCTGCTAACTTTGTAAAAGGCAAGACCCTGACAATGGCACAGACTCTAAGGGACAGAGCTGAGCTAAGGATGAAGGGTGGATGGAGAGGTGAGGCAGCCCATGGAGACATCCAAGGCACCAGACCCAGCCTGGACAGAGAAAACTCTCAAGACACCTCCTGTCCTGACTCAGGAGCCGTCCTGGAACCCCTCTCAGCTAGTGAGTGCTGGGCTGGTGGATATTATCTGGTTATTTCTTCTTTAGTTGGTTTGGTTTGGGTTTGGTGGGTTGTTTTTGTTGTTGTTGTTGTTGTTGTTGTTGTTGTTGTTTTGTTTTGAGGCAGGGTCTCATTATGTAGGCAAGGCTGGCCTAGAGCTCTCCATGTAGCCTAGGCTGGCCTCGAACTTCACAATCCTCCTGCCTTTGCCTCCTGAGTGCTAGGATTACAGGTGTAAGTCACCATGCCCTGTGGATGTTATCTACCTAAGTGGGAACTCTCAGAAGTGAGGAGAGTGGGGATTTTCAGGTTGCCCATGAATAGTCTTCCAGGGCCCAAAATTGAGCCCTGGGATTAGGGCACCCTGGTGTTGACAGACACCCAGTGCCCACTCCCTCCAGAGGGACTACATATCCCTAGCCTTAGGGTTCTAGGGGGGCTCCTCTTACCCTTGGTTCTTGGGGAGGGGGACCTGGTCAATCAGCAGACCCCTCCTCTCTGACCACACTAATTGGTTCAGAGGTGAATATGCGAGTTGGGCTTGACCAATCAGGCTGAATCTCAAGGCTTTGGCCGAAGGAGTTGTCTGATCTGGTAGTGTACGTAGTGTAGGTAGGTAGTTGGGGTCTCAACCCCTCCCCTATTGGCAGTACTGGGGGCTGAACCTAGGGCCTTGTGCATACTTTGCAAGCTCTCTACCACTGAGCTGCACCCCATCCTCTTTTTATTTTTATTTTTTTTAATCTTGAGGCAGGGTCTCACTAAATTACACAGGCTGCCTCTGGCCTTGATCTTCCTGCCTCTGCCTTCTGAGTTGCTGGGATTACAGGCATGCACCACTGTGTCTAGGGTCATCACCTTTTGAGCAGAGCTACTTATGAAGCTTGTTGTTGTTTGTTGTTGTTCTTGTTGTTTGTTGTTAGGCGCCATTGAGTCGGTATCCGACTCATAGCAACCCTGCATACAACAGGCGAAACACTATTGTCAGTGCTTCTCTGCTGCTCAGAATGTTTTCAATGACTGATTGATTTTTGGGAGTGGGTTGCCAGGTTGGTCTCCCAATTATTGTTCTTAGGTGCTGTTAAATTGGGTCTGACTCATAGCAACCCTCACAGGGTTTTCAATGACTGATTGTTTTGGGATTGCCACATCCTTATCCTGTTTTTTGCACTGCTGGGGATCGAACTCACTCTACCAACTGAGCACTCTACCAACTGAGCTAAACCCCAGCCCCATCTATAAAGCTTGTTGTTGTTGTTAGGTGCCGTCGAGTCGGTATCCGACTCATAGCGACCCTCTGTTCAACAGGGGAAACACTAGTGTCAGTGCTTCTCTGCTGTTCATAGGGTTTTCAATGGCAGACTGATTTTTGGGAGCGGGTTGCCAGGTCCTTCTCCCAAGCCTACAGCTTCTGGTGTTCCCAGGTGGTCTCCCATCCAGTTACTAACCAGGCCCGACCCTGCTTAGCTTCCGAGATCTGACGGGATCGGATGCCACAGGGCTACCGCTGCAGGCATCTATAAAGCTAGCAAAGGAAAATTGATCTAGGGTTGGGGATGTAGTTCAGTGGTAGAGTACTTTTGTAACAAGTGTAAGGCCTTGGGGTTCATCCTTAGCACTGGACCCTACATGCCCCTCAAAAGGGAAACTGATCTCCTTGTACTCAAGCCATATACTCTTGTACTTGAACCTCAGAATAAGCCAGTAGGTTCCAATCTTGCTTAAACTAGTGTGTTGGGTTTCTGTCACTTGCAGACTGAGGTTCTGCCCACATAGCATTGGCCTTGCCTATTTCTGCCTTCAATCCTTTATCCATGCAATTCTCCTCTGTCTGGAAATGGAATGCCCTCTACTGACCAGCCACACCTGTTTAGAGGCCTGCTCACCTCTTCTCCAGGAGGCTCACTTCCATCTGTACCCCTCTTCCTCTTCTGGCTCCACTCTCCTGAGAATGACCTAGAACTTCTAACCCCCAGTCTGGTACTCAGTGGCTATGCCTACAAGTGCTGTGTTAATTTCCCTTTTCTGAGGCTTGCATCTCACAGCCCCAAAGTGGACTATAAATTCCTAAATGGTATAAGCTGAGTCAACTCCTAAAGAGAGGAATGATACAGTATCGTAGTACGAAGTTTGGGGTGTTTATAGGGCAGCCTCAGTTCAAATGCTAGCCCATCTGTGTGCTCTTTGAACCAGTCCCTTCTCTAGGTTTCCTGTTGTTGTTGTTGTTGTTGTTGTTGTTATTATTTGGAGGCAAGCTCTTACTCTGTTGCCCAGCCTCGCCTGGAACTCACAAACCTGCCTCAGCATCCTGAGTGCGGGGATTACAGAGTTTGTTCTTTAAAATGGGGTTGTTAGCTGGGCGGGGTGGCACACACCTGTAATCCCAGCTACTTGGGAGGCAGAGGCAGAAAGATTGTGAGTTCAACGCCAGAGCCAGCCTGCAGGTAATTTCGAGAGATCCTGTCTCAAGATAATAAATAAATAAATAAATAAATAAATAAAGGGTTGGGAGTGCAAACTCAGTGGTAGAATGCTTGCCAAGTATGTGCGAGGCCCTAGGTTCAGGCCCTCAGTAACAAATGAATGAATGAATGAATGAATGAATGAAAATAAAATGGAGACCTCACAGCCAGGAGTAATAGGGCGAGCCTATAGTCCCAGCTACTCAGGAGGCTAAGGTGGAAGATTCCTTGAGCCCAGGAGTTTGAGGCCAGCTTTGGCAATATGGGGAAACTCCCATTTCAAAATAAATAAATAAACAAACAAAAACAATAAAAAGCAAAACAACTCAGTAAAGCAGGGAGGTTGGGAGGACTGGATGAGTCTGTGTGAAAAGTACCTAGCCTAGTGAGTCCACAGATACTTAACTGGGTACCCACCTGTCCTTGCAGGGATCATCTGTGAAGCATCCACAGCCATGGTCCCTGCCCTCAGAGAAGCTGAAGGGGGAAATTGAGGATGCGGCCCGGTTCCGGTTCCGAGCAGCCAAGCAGGAGCGCGGGGTGGTCTTAGCAGCCACCAGCGCTCCTTTGCCGGGGGCGGGGCGGGGCGGGGCGGGGAGTGGGGAGGAGGCCTCCCAGCCTCCACCTTTGCTGGGGAGGTCTGGCCATTCCTTCCCCCTTCTCTCTTTCCCTGTCGTCCCTTCCTGCCTGCGCAGCTCTGAGTTAATCTCCTCGCCCGTCAGGGGGTGACAGGAGGTGTCTGTCATTCGGAGCCCAGGCCGTCAGCCTCGCTGGCTAATTGGGGCGCCGGCGCGGCAAGCACTGGAAATGGCCGGAGGGAAGGAAGGAGAGGGAAGGAGGGAAAAGAAGCCTCTCTCGCCTTCTTCCCGCCAGCTTGGGGCTGATCCACCTGGCTCCTTGGAAGAGTAAGGGTCTGTGGACAGGGACTCTGTGATCTTAGAAAAATAGGTATTTCTCTCTGGGCTTCATATTATTCATAATGATAACACCAAGCCTTTATTGAGCAATAACTGTGTAAATCAATACACCCATTGAAAACCTCCAGTGGTTTTCGGTAGCCATTGGAATTCAAGCTAGACTCTTTCAAGGACCTGAGGACACCATAACCATGCCATGCCTCTGCCCTCCGGGCTCCCTTTCTGCAGCCACTCCAGCCTCTCCACTACCAAGCTCTTCCTGCCTCAGGACCTTTGAACTTGCTGTTTGTGCTTTTTGGAACATCTTTATCACTCCTCATTATTCAGGTCTCAGCTCAATGGCACCTCAGAGACAGGTTCCTGACCACCTTATCCAAGATCACTTTCTCTCATCTCCAGTTACCCCTGTTACATTATCCTATTTGTACTTTTAAGGGCATTTGTCATAATGTGAAACTATCTTATTTACATATTTTTGGCTTATATTCAGTGTTCCCCTTTAGACCGGAAACCCCTGTGAGCAAGGGCTTCATCTGTAATTTGCTGCTAGAACCCCAGTGTCTCAAACAATGACAGGTGCATAGAAGGCTCTCATAAGTAATGACTAAATAAGTGAAATTAGGTACTTTGTGCAATTTCATCCTCACAAGCATTTGAGAAACTCGGTAGTATGCTCATTTTGAGGTGAGGAAACAGGCTGATTGTAAGATTGTAAGACTGTAAGTTCTGATAACTGAAAGGAACCCCAGGACTGTGGGACCTAGGGTGTAGGGTATGATTGTGAAGATCCTGGGTGGCCTGGCAGCTCAGATGCAGGCCAAGGTGAGGGGAGTATGCCCAAGCAGCAGCCTGGGGCTAGGAGGACCCGCCCTGCACGGGGAGGTTTCCTGGGAGCTCAGCTCAGAGCAGCCTAGGGAGCTTCTCCTGGGTTTGGGGCTGAACCCAACATGCTGTATCATGTTGAGAGTGGGCAGATGGAGCCGACGGTGTCCTGGGGCCTTCCCACAGATTTTGCCTGCCTCACGGGCAGGGGTAAGGGAGTGAGTGTGGTGGGCAGGCTGGGGGTCTCAAGGCCTCTTCTTCCAGTCTGTACCTGCCTTTCATGCTCCTTCCTGCTGTGCAAAGTGCTACCTCCTGGGCCTGGCATTCAAGGTCTGGCACAATCCAACCCTCGATGCCCTCCTCTTTTCTCCCCGTGCAGTCCTCCAAACCCTGGAGAAGTCCCTGCCCACTTTGCCTTCAGCCACGTCTTACCACTTTCTCTACCCATCCTTTGAAGCCCAGCACCTGTGCTGCTTCCTCCAGGAAGGGCTCCCAGTTAGTGCTGTGTAGTGGTTGTCCGCAGGTATGAGGCTCCCAGCTAGGAGGTCAGAACTGTGTGTTAGCCTCAGTGTCCATGGCGTGGCTGGGACAAAGTCACTCAGAAAGTATTGTGCTGGCTCCCATCCATCTGTGGACCCAGCTGAGCCCACTGTTCTGAGTCCGTGGGCCTCTGGTTCTTCCTCATGACCTTCTAGGTGCCTCCAAACCTGAAATTTCAACCTGCAGTTGGGGAAGGGAGTTGAATGGGTTGCAAGATATTTTTACCAAACCCAGTCCCCCAACTGTGCACCTCTCAAGGCCAATCAGATCCTAAGACACTCATTACAATGATGGAGGATCCAATCAGGATAAGCTATTGACCTCTGTTAACTCACATGGCTCACACCTCATCTGCAAATCGCAGGAGCTCCCTCCTCCTACATCCCCACTTGTCAGGGTATCTTAGGAAGCCCTGCTTGGTCAAAAGACCAGGCTATGCCCAGACTTTCCCCTCTTGCCCCAAAGATCACAGAATTAGCTTCCTTCTTTCTAGACCTTGTTACCATCCAATAACTGGCATTGCCATTTCTTTCTGTTCCCCCAACCCTACCCCTGTGCAGCCCAGTCTGGCCTATCAGAAGGTATGTGGGAGGGAGATCCTGGAGAGGCGACTCTGTGAGGACAGGCAGCCAACCATCCTCAGCCTCAACAGCAAGGCAGCAGTGCCTGCTTTTCCTTTTGTCACCCTTGGCAGTGAGGCGGCCAACACCAGGCATTTCCTGCAGTGTTGCCTGGTATGCGTGCGTGCGTGTGTGTGTGTGTGTGTACTCGCACGTTGCTGCAGGTGTGCACAATGGTGTCTATCTGCTGGCTGGCTCCCATGCCTGACCCACTATTCCTCCACCTTCCCAGGAAGCTATGGAGGGAAGGGAGCAAGGGAGTTGAGGACAGGTAGCAGCCTTCCCATCTCCCTCTCACAACATTGGAAGTAGATGAGCTCCTAAACCCTCACTCTTTGCTCTGGGTCAGCAGGTGGGTTGGTGGAGAGGCCAAGAGCATCATGGTGTCAGGGCCTCTGTGCATTTTGATGTTATGTGAACAGCATACAAAACAGATGCAAATATTATGCAAAGTAGAACATTTTTTTTCTAGTCAACAGCCCTTAGGTGCTTTGAAATGGGATGTAGGGGGCCCAGAATCCGTGTGGAGGTGAGGCTAGGGATCATAGCTGCTTTGTGGCAAGGATGCCACATTCAAGCAGCACCTATGGTAGCTGGCTCTAGGCTGGGTGGCTCCCAAGGGCTCAGATGAAGCCTGAAGCCTCTGTCCTTGAGGAAGTGGAGGGAGGAAAGGGCAGATCCATCTCCACAGGACTTTGAAGGCCTTTCAGAGGCATCCTTCCATTTAATGTCATGTAAGACATTGCAGACTGGTTCTCCTGTCCTGGCCTCAGCCAGACCTAGGTTTGATTCCCAGTGCTACCACTTAATTGTTGTGTGACCTTGGGCAGGCAAGTCACTAAGTCACCTCTGGAAGCTTCTGTTTATTTGTTAGTAAATAAAGACAGTAATTGTACCAATCTCACAGGGTGGTTATAAGGACTCAGTGACACATGTAACATGGATGGCCATGGCTAGGTGCATGGTCCTGGGTAAAGGCTCTATAAATGACAGTTGTAGGTGTAATAACTGCTTCCCCAAGGGAGCCCCCCTTTCCACCTCACCCCATATCCTCTTGTGCCTGCTGGGAGCTCCCAGAGGACAAAATGCCATAACCAACAGCAATGGAGTGGTCCAGGGATCTGCCTGAGGATATGGTCTAGGTTTGCTTTTCTCTGCTCTCACTGGCCCTCCCTGAGAGAGGGTTATTCAGGTGATTGAATGAGATTTAACAGAGTGTTCTCCCCTCTTCTGGAAGGCACTGGGGAGGGATGGCATGGAGACCATCTAGTGACTCAGGGTTATCCCAGGATTGGGAGTCAGGGTCCTAAGATAAGGAGGATGCCAGCAGACAGTTTAGTGAACTAACTAGGTGGGTACTTTTCTAATGATCTCCACTTCCCAAACAAAGATGGGGATCAGTGGGAGGAGTAGTAGTTTCTGCCTTCAGTAAATGAAAACAAGGTAGGTGTGTGCGTGTGTGTGTGTGTGTGTGTGTGTGTGTGTGTGTGTGTGTGTGTGTGTAAAGGCCAGATAGTGTTGGGGAAGGTTCTAGTGCAGAGGCTGGTGTACAGAGATGAATGGAGTAGCAATAACACCTAAAATAACCAAAATTAATTAATTAATTAAGCAGTATTAGGGAGTTGAATCCAGGGCCTCCTGCATACTAGGAAAATCCTTCATCACTGAGCTGCACTCCCGGTACCTCTCTCCTTAATTTTTCCTTTTTACTTTTTTTAAATCTTGAGACAGGGTTTTGCTAAATTGTACAGGCTGCCTCTGGCCTCAAACTCGAGATCCTCCTGCCGGAGTCTCTCCCAAATTGCTGGGATTACAGGTGTGTGCGACCACACCTGGCTATGAGCTTGTTCTTCACCAGGCTTTGTGCTAAACACTCCACATGATATATCATATTCAAACTTCACAATCTGGATGATGGTGCAACTCCCTTTCTTTTTAAATGCTTGAGGAAACTGATGGAAATGTATGCTCAAGGTCACTCAGCTAGTAAATATCAGCACAAGGATTTGAATGATGGTATTCTTGTTCCATAGCTATACCTCAGCCTCTAAGTAGCTCCTCCACGATCCTCAAGGCCAGCCTAGGTTCAGCCCTGCTCCTCTCTACCCTCAAGCTTCTGTTACTCCACCTCATCTCTTGTCCAATTTACCTGCCAAAAATATACCACTAAGCCAGCAACCTCTCCTCCACATCCTCTTGCACATCCACTCCACCCTCTCCACCCCATCCTTCTCTCCTGCTCTCTCTCCTCTCCTCACTGCTGGAAACTTCTGCCTTCTTCTGGTTTATTTAGTAGCCAGTAAGATCTCTAAAAATTTATATCAGATCTTGTCATTCCCAAGCCTCCTGTTGGACTTTGCACAAACCCTGACCCCTCACTGGGCCTGCAAAGCGCTACTCTGACTGCATCACCTTTGGGGCTATGGCCATGCCCACAAAAGCCTTCCTCTACCTAGGTCAGGGTCATTTCTTTTCATCCTTGGAGCCTGTGCATCAGTGGTGCCCCCACCTGGCATGCACTACGGCCTCCCTCTACTTTGCTTGGGTGGTTCTTCCTGGTCTTTCCTGCCTCAGCTCAGCTGTCACCGCCACATGGAGGCCTTCCCTGACCACAATAGCTAATATATCCCCTCCCTGAAGTCAGTTTTCTATGTCCTATTTTAATATCTTCTTTGTTCCTCAGACTCTGTACAGTGATCTTGTTCAACTATTTGTTTACTCCACTATGGTCTGCCTCCTGGAACTAGAATCTAAGTTCTGTGAAGCTGGAACAGACTATCTGTTCTCCGGTGTCCCCACAGTTGAAATCGTGTCTGGCACTTAGTAGGCACTCAGTAAACAGTACTTGACGTGACCTGGATGAAGAAGTCCCAGTTGCTCTCTGCCTCAGTTCCCATTTTCTGTTGGGTTTTGCCTCCTTCTCCCAGTCTCCCAGGGAGGCACTGGATGAGATCAGAGATGGCAAAACGCTCCTGCTGGGGGAGGGAGGACACGGTGCCGAATTGGGGATGATGTCAGTGCAGGAGGCAAGCGTAGCCGCAAAGATCATCTTGGCCAGATCCCTGCCCTGGCATGGCACGGGATCCCAGGCCCACCAAAGAGGGCATGCAACCCTTCCTCGGGTGGAAAGCTCCTCCCGGCGGGGCCTCCTCTCCCCTCCCCTCCCCTCCCCTCCCCTCCCCGGGGAGGCAGGTGGAGCTGCGTCCTCATCTTTGTTCCCATCTGGAGCGCGTTTGGCGCGGCGTGGCGGGGGCGGGGCTGCGCCCCCGCGGTGCCCAGAGAGACGGGCCCGCCCGCTTATCTGATCTGCGGCTAATTGAAACTCCCTGCTCGCGAAGGTCAGCTCGGTCCCCTGACAGCTGCCGAGCCGAGCCGGGCCGGATGGAAAACCCGGGCTGTGCAGGGCCGGCGGGGCGCGGGGGGAGGGTTTGTGGGGGGCTGCCTCTGCCGCAAAGTAGACAAAGGCGGCCCCTCCTTCCTTGTGCGCGCTGCTGGGGGTCGCCAGAGGTAGCGGCCTTCGCCCTCACCCAGCAGGGCGCTCCAGCCGGAGTCACATGGCCTGAGGCTACAGAGGAGGGGGGCGCCCTTAATCCCTACGCGCCCGCCCATCCCGCTCCCACGCCGAGGCCCAGTCTGGGGTCTCTGGGAGAGTCACCCCCAGCTTCCTGCCCACACCCCGCCTCCACGCCCCGGCTCTGAGACTTCCTGTCTCCCCTGCTCCGGGCAGCTCTGGCTGTGGGAAGTTGGTGGGGCGGGGGCAGCTCGGTCCCCTCCCCCTGCGCACTCGACGGGGCGCTAGGGGTCCAGGAGGAAGTGTGCGCCGTGGGGGGCACGGCCCGGCCCGGGGCCGCCATCCGGTGGGGCAGGTGCGGCTTCAGTCCTGGGAGGAAAGGCAGGCCGGCCTGTTGCTAATGGTTCTGGGGCGAAGAGGAGGGAGGGAAGGAGGACGCCGCGGGAGGCCCCGTTTCCAGGGTTCCGGGTGCGGATGTGGCGAGCCCTGGAGATTCCAACTCCGCCCGCGCCGTCCTAGGCGGGCCCAGGCACTTCTCAACCCGCACACGTCCCCTCGCCAGTCGCCTGTGCGCCTAGGCAGAGGTGCTGAGCTCTCGAGGCTTAACTCCCAGCCTCCAGGCTGAGCGCGCGCCCCTCAAAGCCTTTAGAGCCTTGGCTTTCCCAGCCAGGAAAAAATAACCCCAACCAGATTTTCAGAGCCACTTGCCAAACACTGTTAAGCATTAAACATACTTAATTTAAGCCTCACAACAATTCCATTTTGCTGATGAGCAAGCTGAGGCGCAGAAATGTTGTGACTTGGCCAAAGTCAGCGAGTTTCCGAGGCAAGGATCGGGCTATGACGCCTGTGCTGGCCTTCTTAGCCACGGGCGGTCTTGACTTGGCAAGAGCCCCAGAGTTGTGCGCCATATAGGTCGATTCCCTGGGGCATACACAAGTGTAATAAGCCCCTCGAAGCGTCTTGCCGCACACGTTCCCATCTTGGGGTTGGGCACGTGTTTCGTGGCGCAGTCCCGCGTGCCAGAGCCCGGAGACAGAGGCATAATTTAGCGCACTTGTGCCCAGGTGCGATATTCCCGGTTGGGCCTCGGCAGAGTCGTGTGGCGGGGGCCTGAGCCGCAGGCAGGGAGGAGCGGGGGCGGAGAACTCAAAGCTGGGTCCACGCGGGCCACGGCGCCTGGGAGGCCGCAATCCGGGCGCCTGCAGCCGGCGAGGCGCGGGGTGACGCGCGGGGGCCCAGCTACCGTGACCTCCTCCGCGGTTGCCATGGAGACCGTGGACTATAAATAAAAAAAAAAAGGAATTTCAAACCCGTTTTCTACGGAGCTTGGCGGGAGGTGGGGGGGGGGAGGAAAGCTCCCTTTGAATCGAGTTTCCCATTTCACCTTCCCAGGCAGCAGGAGCGCTTCCCCCGCAGCCCAGCCGGGAAATTGCCGCCCCTCACGCCGCGTGGCGCCCCCGGAGGAAGCTAATTAGCGCAGCCCGGGGAGCTGGAGACAGGGGACCTGGCCCCGGGGGGCCAGCGCCCGCCTTTTGTGGGGAGGGGAAAGCGCCTACAACCCGCGCCCCCCTTCACCCTCCGCCGCCCGCCATCTCTCCAGGCGCGCGCGCAGCCCGGCGCGGGCCGGGGCACGGGGCGCAGGCGGGAGGTCGCATCTGCAGCTTTGGCGCAATGAATCAGGCGCGGCCGCCGCCGCGCCGCCGAGCGCGTCTGGCATCCGGAGTCTCCCGGGATCGAAAATAATTTGGGCAAAGCGGTGGGAGGTGTGTGCGCGCGCGCTCCGAGGGGAGGGCGGGGGAGCAGGCGGGGCGGGGGGCGCTGGGCTGGGGGAGGTGCCATCCGACAGCCCCGCTGTGGTGAGAACAGAGTTGACACTTCTTTCCTTTCCACTTACTGCGGCAAGTACCGCGAGGAAGCTTAACTCTCTCGCTGCTTGGAGGATTAGAGGCGGCACCAGCGCCCTCCTGAGGGCGCACCAGGCCGGGGAGCCAGGTGTGCGGACTCCATTGGGATGGATCATTTTGGCCTGCTGGATCAGCTCTCCAGCTCCTCAACCCAGCTCTCACACTGGGACATTATTCAAAGCGATTTCCCTGGGGCCTTTCTCAGTACCTCCCTTTGCCTTTCCCAGATCTGGTTAGTGTCAGAGCTATGGCCTCAGTTTCCCCTCCTGTACAAGACTGTCGATGGTTCTTCCGAAGCAGCTCCCCTGTTTGTCGACTCTGGTTTTGTGACCCTCTGGTCTGGGCCCTGGGTGTGGGGCGTGGAGGGTGGGCAGTTAGGAAACAGGCGGCAGGAGTCCAAACCGACCTTCCTTGTCTCTTGCCAGCCCTCTAGGCATCCTTCATCAAAATGGCCGGGTTCCTGTTTTTTTGCCTCTCATGGCAGAAATGTCACCGCCACTGCATTAAGCACGCTCGGCAGGAACTCGGTTTGGAGCGAGGAGCGGGCGCTCAGCCCTGCCAAGCTGCCTGCCGCAGGGGGAAGGGGGTGGGCTGGCTGGCCAGTCGGCCTGGCGGGGGTCAACCTTTGTGAGGAGTTCCCACCTTCCGCTTGGTCCAGCCTGCCACTGCCTCCCCCCCTCAAGCTGTGCAGGTTGCTCCCAGCCCACTCAAGTTTGGTGCAAGGGAGTGAGTCTGTTTAGTCCCTGGGCTTGTCTGGCACAGGGAAGATGGGAGATTATCGGTGGGGGGAGACTCACGTTTTCCTCCTCCCCACCCCTATAATCGGGAACATCTCTGGAATTCATGGATCTGCTCTCCATTGGTATTGTCCACTTGGTGAGGATGGGGTGGTAGCCAGGCTTCAGAGCATCCCCAACCTTAAGACCTGAAGTTTCCCTCAGGAGGACTCTAGGGGGAGTGTTTCCACATTCTCCTAGTTTCCTTCAGACCAGGGGGTCCCACCACCCCAGGTGTTCTCAGACCTTTCAGCCTTGTGAGCATGCAGATGTAGGGAGGAGGGAGAGGCAGAGTGTGGACAGTCTGCTCCAGTGCATCTGGGGTGGCCCTGTCATTTATATGCTTGACAAGATCTGAGGCGTGGTTCTGACTCTCACTCTGAGAGGCATGCTGGGTGCACCCCAGTGATCAGAGGTTGTGGGATCTAGCATATTTCTGTGTGGGCTGGGAGACTACGAGAGAAGGGACTGTAAGTAAGATCTCTCAGTAAGGTAGGGATTCCATGCTTAATAGTTTGGGCTCTGGACTTGAGAGGATCAAGCCTAAATCCTAGCTCTGCCACATATCACCTATGTGCCAAAGGGGACCTGACCTGAACTGTCCCTGTCTTGATTTCCTCAGCTGCAAAATGTGAGTGATAACTGATGTTCCCCAACCCCATGGAAACAATGTATGGCTTCAGTGGGGCAGTGCATGGAAAGTGTAGGGGAGCACAAATCCAGGTACTTAGTAACTGCCTGATAAATGTGAGCCCTATTATTGTTGTTGTCACTGTTAAAACCAGAATTGGAACTCACTTTTGTGGTTCAGATACTAGTTTGTGAGGGAGAGGAAAGTGGGCCCCAATTGTCTGATTCCCTAAGTCTTTAGGGGCCTTACAAGGTCCTGGGCAGGGGAGAGTAAATGTGAGGTAGGGATCAGTCAGACTCCTGGGGGTGATCTCATCTGTGGATCTCCATCCCCCAATCCCAACCCTTAGTGCCTAGGTCTTTTTCATTCTTGGGTTAACTATTGTCCCTCAAGGCTCCACCTTGGAGTTGTAGGTGCCCACTGGGCACTGGCCTATTTTGTCCTTGAGGGCTTGCCCCTCCTAGATCTGTGT
The DNA here is from genome assembly GCA_007922755.1 of Pedetes capensis. Classification (NCBI taxonomy): domain Eukaryota; kingdom Metazoa; phylum Chordata; class Mammalia; order Rodentia; family Pedetidae; genus Pedetes; species Pedetes capensis. The sequence goes on along the minus strand of VMDO01000238.1, from coordinate 207,462 downwards.
CCAAGATCACTTTCTCAAGCTTCAGGTTATGTGGTGGTAGGAAAGAGGCCCAGGTACCTTAACCTTTTGCCTCCCCCACCATCACCAGGTGTGTGTGTGGAGGCAGAGACTATTGATGTTGAACACTTAGGGGTCAGGAATTGTTGTTAGGTGCCATTCAGTCATGTCTAGCTCATAGTGACCCTCATAGGGTTTTCAATGGCTGATTGTTCTGGGATTGTTTTGGGGGGTGGACTGCCACATCTTTTTCCTATTTTTGCAGTGCTGGGGATCATATCCAGGTCCTCAGAAAGTGCAGAGCAGCACTCTACCAACTGGGCTAAACCCCAGCCCTGGGGACAGGAATTGGACACCCACATTGGAGAAGCCTTTGGGAACATGGTTCCCACTTCCCTTCCTTGGAAAAGTAGATTGGGAGCTGAGTGAAGACTTAGGTCCAGTGTGTGAGTAGAACTGGGACTGATGTCTGGTTCGTTCAAAGTTTTGGGGACTGCTGGTTTCTGAAGTGTCACCCACCCAGGGAGTATGGTCAGAATGCAGGAAGGACTTCCTGAAGACCAGGGCTTTGCACAGGGAAAGATACTGGGGGCAGATTCTTTGGCATAAGTGTATTCAAGTTGCACTTCCGCAAGAGATAGCTGTCTGGTTGAGGCTAATGGGTGGCTGAGATGACCTCTCAGAGCTCCTTCTTGGGGTGTGGGCAGCAGAGGGCACCAGCTCAGCTCTGGACTCTGCTCTTCTCACTTGCTCTTGCCTACACATCATACTCAACCAGATTCATATTGGCTCATATGTTCTTATGACTGCACATGTAATTCATGTGTATATGTGCTAGATCACATATAATACATGTACAAACATGCTCATGCATATTGCATACAAGTACACACTTGGACACCCAGGTGCACACATACTAGTATGCACACAAATACCCTGAGGCACACACGCACATTAACATCCCGTGCACACACACAGTGACACATGTACACACCTGGGCAAACCCACAAGCATTTGCTCTTCCATCAGCTAACTTGTATGGATGTATACTATTTGTCTCCCATGAGGACAGGGCTATCTTTGTTTATTGCCAAATCCCTCAAGAGAAGAGAGATTTATTCAACCTCAGGGCTCCAATGCCTGGTGCTCCAGAGGTGCACAATACAGTATTGTCTGGAATAATGAGAACAGTGTATAATAACCGTAATAGTAAATGCAGCCATCATTTATTGAGTGCATTCTGTGTGCCTAACCCTGTGCTACCCATATAAACTCATCTAAACCTCACATCAGCCTATGGGAACTGAAGCTTGAAGAGATTGCATTTAGGAGATGACAATAATGGATAACATTTACTGAGCACTTCCTAGGCTTCCTGCTGAATGCTAAATGTATTTTATTTTTCAGTGTAGAGGATTGAACTCAAAGGGCCTTACACATGCTAGGCAAGGGTTCTACCACTGAGCTACGTCCCCAGAATGCTCCTTCCCCTTTTAAGAGATAGAGGTTCACTTTGTTGCCCAAGCTGGCCTTGAATTCCTGAACATAGCGATCCTCTTGCCAAAGCTTTTCTAGTAGCTGGGACTACAGGCATGAACCATCACATTCCACTCTTAAATGCATTGTTTACTTGATTATCTCATTGAATCCTTCTAAGAAGTCTGGGGGTGGGGGCTGGGGTTTAGCTCAATTGGTAGACTGCTGCTGTATGCTCTGAGGCTCTGAGTTTGATCCCCAGCACTGCAAAAGTGGGAGGACGTGGCAATCCATTCCTGAAGCCATCCTGAAACAATCAGCGATTGAAAACCACATGAAGGTTGCTATGAGTCAGACAGGACAGCACCTAACAACAACAAGAAGAAGTCTGGGAGGCAGCTACTGTTACCATTTCATAAAGGAAGAAACAGATGGGGTGAGGTGCTCGCAGCTACAGTGTGGGGTAGTGAGGTTTGATCCTGCTTGGGGGATTTCACGGCAGGCCCTACAATTGTATGAAGCTGGATTTGAGAGTCTGGGAGTGAGGACTCCACCATTGCTGGCAGTGGCCTTGGCTCTGGGGTCCCCATCCTCTGTGTCCATACCCAGGCCTTAGGGATGGGGCCTGAGGAATGTCTTTCATCAAGGTGAAGCATGCACCTGCCTCCAAACTTTTAAAGGGTGAGAGTCATTCCTGTACTGTAGGCAAGACTAGTGAGATGCAGGGAATAGGATCCAGTCCCCTAAGCAAATCCACAGGGTAATGCAGATCTCAGACTTAGGTTTCCCACCTCCATTGTTGAAATTCTTTCTGCCAGAGGTAGAGGTCTTCAGGTCATTGCAGAACAAACGCCCTGTTTCGTTCCTTTCCTCACCCCTGGGTTGCCCAAATGTGACTGAGGGAAAGGGATGGTGAGGGGAGGATGCAGATCCTGATAACTAACTCCCAAAGGCAGCAGTAATGGTAACAGCTTACCTGGACTGAGCATTCACTTTGTGCCAGGTGTGGTGTGTGCTTGTATTTATTTGTGCAGCCTCAGGATCCTCAGCACAGGGCTCCAGGCAGCCACAGTCAGCCAACATGAAGAGACACAGGCATTCAGTACAGATAGGCCAATATTAGTGAGCACCAGCCATGAGCCAGGCACTGGGCTGGGCCCAGGGATGCAGCGAGAGGGAACAAGGCCAATGTCTGGGAGGCAGATGTGAGACGATTGTGCTAATGTAGCAGACGCAGACACAGGCTCCTAATGTCAAACTGGGGAGCTTGGAAAGGTTTCTTGGAGGAAGTGATGTTTAAGCTGAGGACTGAGGGTTTAGTAGGACTTGGGCAGGCAAAGAAAATAGGGTGAGCTGGGTGTGGTGGCATACGCCTATAGTCCCAGCTACTCAGGACGATGAGGCAGGAGAATCATTTGAGCCCGGGAGTTCCAGGCCAGCCTGGGCAACATAGTAAGACCCTGTCTCAACAAATCCAGACCAAAAACAACAAAAAAGTTAGGGTGGAAGGGAAGAGTTCCAGCTGGGAAAATAGCACATCAACCCTGAAGCGGAGAGGAAAGCAGCCTGTCTGTGGAGCTCAAGGAAACTAGATGTAGCTAAGGGTGGAGTGAGGATGGGCAGGGCAGGGTGTTCATTTAGGGCACTACAAGCCGGGAGAAGAGGCCTGGCTTACCCCTGTGACATGGGGTCTGCTGATTCAGCTTCCTGTCCCCCTTCCAGATGGCACTTTCCAAGACTTTCTCACATTAATCAGATTTACCTGATACCTCTGGGCAACAGCTTGAGCAGGGGTCACTATGCCCATTTTGCAGGTAAAGAAACTGAGTCTCAGCATTTGCAAGTGTGGTCCCTTTTACCTGGCTTATTATAAGGGCTGTGGGCCTGGACCCCAGACCTCTGTGGGCCAGTGCTGAGCCAAAGGCTAGCACTATTTGCAGGACAGTCTGTGTTGACTCTTGGATGATGGCATGGGTTCAGGTAGGGGCATAGTCTGGTTTGGGGAGACCCTGGGGTGCAGAGGGAGGGTGAGTATCCCCTACAGCTCCACACTGGAGAGCACTGCAGCTGCCCCCCTTGCAGTCCATTCGCAGCGGCTGGCTGGGGTGAGTCAGCCTGGATGAAGTCACCTGCTTCCGTGCAGCCTGTACCCCCTGACCTGGGAGGCGCCTGCCAGGGGCACAGCCGAGCCTGAGGAGGACTGGGCAGCTCTCCAGGTCACTCTGTCGCTGTTGATTTAGGGGGTCTGGAGGTGTCCAGAACCATCAGAAGTAGCTAGGCGTCTGCAGCTTGAGGCCTGTAAGTCACACAGTTCCTTACACTGCTCCCTGAGAGTCTGCAATGACTTGTTGTGCACTGGGCTCATCAAAATCAGTTTATGCCAAAGGAAATTAATTTCTGCCTCTCTGAGATGGGCTATGGACAGGGTGGGTGGCTCCAGAGGCAGGCCTGCTATGGCACTGCAAGGAGGAACCAGAGGGGTTGGGATCCTGCCGAGAGGCCATGGTGGCACTGATCCCTGGGTGGGGTCTGGAACCGGAGGTCCAGCCCCGTTCTTCAAGGCAGGTTCTTCTTCTTCTCCTCCTCCTCCTCCCCCTCTTCCTCCTTCTCCTCCTGCTCCTTTTTTTTCCCCCCAGTACTGTGGGTTTGAACCCTGGGCCTCACATATGCTAGGCAAGCACTCTTATCCCTGAGCTACACTCTCAGCCCCATTTTTAATATTTTATTCTGAGACAGGGTCTTGCTAAATTGCACAAGCTACCTCTGGCCTCAAACTTACCATCCTCCTGCCTCTGCCACCTGAGTGGCTGGGATTATAGGCATATGTCACTGTGCCCAGTGACTGGGGCTTCAGAGGTGCCTCCTAGGGTGCGTGGCACATACCTACAATTCTAGCACTCAGGAAGTTGAGATAGGAGGATCATGAGTTCAACACCAGCCTGGGCTATGTAGCCACTTCCAGGCCAGCCTGGAAAGTATGCAGTGAGGGCCACCTCCCCCACCTCCTTGCAAAAAAAAAAAAAAAAAAAAAGTCTCCCAGTGTTGGGGACAGAAACCCAGCTTTTTCTTTATTAATTCTTTCTCCCCACCCCCTGCTCCTTCTCTTCTTTCTCTTCTTACTTATTTCTACAAGTGTTTGAGTACCTCCTGCGTGCTAGGTACTGTCCTATGTGGTGGGGATACAATGTTGCACAACAGACATGTTTATGGAGCATACGTTATGGTTGGGTACAACTGACAAATTGGTAATAGATGAATAGGAACTATCATATTGGGAAAAGAGCCAAGAGAGCAGTGAACTAGAGTGTGTGGCCAGCTTACCCAGCGAGATCCGGGAAGACCCCTCTGAAGCGGAGCTGAGTAAGCTGGCATGAGTTTCTAAAGAACAATTGCCTTTCAGTTATGAAACATGTTTTCTGACCGTCCCACCCTGTGGTGGCTGGGGCAGGTGCTGGGGAAGGGGGCAGTTCATGTCTGGGAGAGGAACCAGCAGTTGTAATGGCTGGGGACTCTGAGCTAGAGCTCCTTTAGGAGGCCAGGCAGCCACCTGCAGTCACCTGTCTGTCTCAGCTGGGGCCTGTCTGGGTGGCATGATGGGGTTGCAGGCTGACATAAATGGCTCTGCTTCTTGGAATATATGTCTTACTAGGAGAAGACTTAAGTAATTTCATACATTACTTTTTATTAGAAATAACTGTGGGTTCCTTATAGGGGAATTCATAAGACTCTAAAGATACAACAGGAGATGTCAAAGAAACCTTAGGTGAGGGCAGTTGGCCCAGCCCAGAGAATCTGCTTTCACTCTTCTATTTTCTTTTTCTTCCTTTTTTTTTTTTTTTTTTTCCCTTAATGTAGCCCAGGCTGGCCTCTAAGTTGTGATCTTTCTGCCTCAGCCTCCCCAGTGGTAGAATTACAGGCGTGGGCTGCAGCACCCTGGCTTCTTTCACTCTTTTTGAGCCCCAGGGCTCCTTTGTGGTGAGGACTAAGCAGTCTTTTCCCAGCCCAGCTTTACTTCTGTCCTTCTCTCTGTCAGGAGCCATTAATTGCTCGCTAACAAGAACAGCCATTCTCAGTTCTTGAGTGATTACCTGTGTTAGTCAGCTGTTATCACTGACCAACCCAAACAAACTTATGGGAGAAGAGGTTTATTGGGAGCTCACAGTTACAGAATCAGCCCATAGTGTTGGCAGGGCAGGCAGGGCAGTGGCAGGGCCTGTGGTGGACAGCCTCACACCATGGCAGACAAGGAACAGAGAAAGCCCAGGGCTACAGGTTTGGGTAAAAACCTCCAAAGGCTCACCCCGGGAAGCTATTTCCACCAAAGGCCAGCCTCCCAAATTTCAGACCCTCCCAGGATAGTGCTACCAGCTGGGAACCAAACAACATGACCTTTGGAGGACAATTTAGGTCCAAACCATAACATTTCCTTAGTCTGAGGATTAGCACCTTTTTGTGAATCTTCAGATTAACCTTGGTGGGAAAATACCATTATTTATTCTCATTTTACATATGAGGAAACTGAGGCTTGGAGAGATTTTTTTTTCCCCAAGGTACCACAGCTAGTTGGTGGCAAAGCCAGGATACGGACGCACACCCTGAGCCATTAATTGCCACTGCTGACAGGAGGAAGTTCCGAGCATATCTTGTGGATGTAGCCTCCCTCTCATCTGCTTGGGACCTGTTTTCCCTTTGTCCTGTGCTCTGCAGCAGAATTGGGCAAGTGACCCCCTTGCTATGCCCCAAACATGCTACACAGGTTCCCACCTCAGCACCTCTCCCGCCCATACTGTTGCACCTGCAGTACCTTGTCCACCCCTACCCCCAGCCCATTCCTCATGGTTTTGTTCTGTTTCTTCCTCATCCATGAAATCACATCTTATTCCTATAAGTAAGTGGGCTCCCTCTTATTGCTTATGGCCCGCAGATCTATTTGTGGTGCTCTCTGGGCCCTTAGCCCACATATTTTGTGTGCCTAGTCATTGGAGTGTGACAGGCCAGGATTTAGGCTCAGGTCTTACTTACGACACACATTGGCTCTGTGATGTGGGAGGGCAGAAACTTGTGTAAGCCTCAGTTTCTTCATTAGTAAAATGAGGTGGTAGTGGGGAGCAGCTAGAGGATAAATTGAAAATGCTCAGAATAAGGCCTAGTCAGCACTGAATCAAAGGTAACTTGTTATGTAATTTCTTTCTGCCTCAATTTCTTTATCTATAAAATGGGGGGAAATAAATAGTAATTCCATGCTCTCTTGTAGATTGGTTATGAAGGATGGCAATGGGAGTCTAAAGTGTCTGGCACACAGTCAGCCAGCAGGTGTTCAGCTAGAGAGGGTTAAACTAGGGATTCAGTACATTTTCTTCTCCCAGGGCTTTGTGGCTGGGAGCATATTTTTTCAGTTGAAGTTGAGGTAACTTTATATTTCCAGAGGCTATATAGCCTCATTCAGCCCAGGCAGCCTTCACCTTGGTTAGGGAGAGGAAATGATTTGAAGTTCTTTAGTGCAAATGAAACCTCCACCATCATCATAATAACAATTAAATTTTGAAGCTGTGCACCATGAAAGAGCCCTGTAATCCCAGCAGTTTGGGAGGTACAGCTCAGTGGAGGGGCACTTGCCTAGCATGTGTGAGGTCCTGGGTACAACCCACCAGTACCACAAGATAGATAGATAGATGATAGATAGATAGATAGATAGATAGATAGATAGATAGATAGATAGATAGATAGATGGGGCGACTAGTATTTTCTTCAGGGGTGTGAGGGTCTTGAGCCTGAGTACCCTTTCCTGCCCATTCTTCAGGCTATTCTCTTACCCCAATTTCAGGGCTGAAGGACTAAGACTGGCATGCCCATGGCCCCCATCCTTGGGCCATTTTTTCCAGGGATCTATGTGAAGTGGAATTGACTTTGCTTTAGAAGTGGAGAGATAGCCAGTGGGAGGCAGAGACATAGTTGCATTTTTTTGGGGGGGGCCACAGCCCATGGACATGAGCTTCTAGAGGAAGGAGTCTGTCCAAAGGGCAGCCTGAAGTATAAGGGCCCCACAGTCTGGCCAGTGCCCTGGGTGGAGATGCCCCCCTCCACCACATCTCATTGGCTGGGGGCCGAGCAATAGTTGGAAGCATTGGGTAGACACTCAAGAAACTAACCAGTAGGCTGGAAAATTGGGTGTAAAAACAAGGGGCTGCAGACCTTTAGAAGGCCCTCCTCTTTTTGCTTCATGGTACTCAAGGATTTCAAGAGACCCATTTCCTGAAGGACATGGAGACCTGAGAGCAGCTGTGCCTCCCGAGGAGTCTGGTAGCTCCAGGAAAAAAAATATACACTGTCAGGATAACTCAAAGGACCCCTGGACCACTGGCTACACCTCAGCTGGATTTGGCATCAGAGGTGCTCACAGCAAAGGCCTTTGACCTGGTCAGAGAGTCCGGGGAAAGCTGCCTGGTGGAGGTGACTTGCTGGGTTCCAGTTATAGATCCACTTCCTAGCTGTGTGACTTTGGAAGTGTTAACCTTGCTGTGCTTTACTTTCCTTGTCCTTATAATGGAAATGGTCTGGCTGATGGTGTGGCTCAGTGGTAGAGCACCTGCTCTACTATGGTTAAACATAGTACCTATTTCAAAAGGTTGTAAGGATTCAATGAATTGGAATAAGTACATCTCTTAGAACAGTGCCAGGCACACAGTCAGTGCTCTGTAAGTGTTAAGTGAAAAGCAAAAACAGCTACCACTTGGATGAGTAGGACTCATCAAGCAGATGGACAAGAGAGGGTCCCAGGCAGAGAACACAGGTCTGGGTGGTAAAAAGCAGGCCCTGATTGCTGTGACTGATGATAATCCTGCTCTATAATTTGGGCTGACAACTCTCTCCCTTCTGTTCCACCCATTCACTGGTCAGGCCTTGGCATAAGCACGCCTATTGTCTGAAAGTACTGTGCATCCCTGTGCTGTGGATCTTCCCATGAGCATCCCAGTGAGTAAGGAAACACAGAGGAGCTACCTGCCTGCTATGGGCCTGGAGGGCTTCTTGGGGGAAGTGGTCTCTGAACAATGTCCTAAAGGAAGATGAGAAGTTCTCCAGACAAGGGGAGGGGAGGGAATTGCAGGCAGAGGGAAGAACCTGAGCAAATGTTGGGAGGGAAATGGAACCTGCCCTCAGAGGAGAACCAGAAAGACCTCTGGTGGAGCAGGGGCTCTGGGCCTGGGAGCCCTCTTTGCGCAGGTTTTGTCAGGAAGTTAGGATTGTCCCCTCCTGGGCCTCTGGCTCAAATCCTGGCGGTAGCCTAAGAACTTAAAGTCCAGTCCTGCTCCAAGGCCAGCCCAGGAGCTGGGGGTAGGGATGCCAGTTGCCCAGGTCCCTCCCTCCCACTTCAGAGCTGGGAGTGTTTGGCAAAGTAACAACGCAGCCTTTGTGTCCCTCTGTGGGTCCAGGCACGTCTGGCCCAGCCTAGGCAGCTGCTGGTTTCAGTGCCCTGTGATGCCAGCCAGGCAGTATAGGGTGGGGTGGGCAGGGCCTTTGTCGCCAGTGTCCCCAGTGTGGCTGCCCTATGTCCTCTGTTCTCATGCTGGGGCTCCCCAGGCAGAGTCACCTGTGCCATGGAGCACTTTGGTATGTGTAGGGCTGGCAGTGAGGACCCAGGCACTTAGCAGAGGTGGAGGTCTGCACAGAGGAGGGAGCGGGAGCCAGGCACATGCCAGGGCTCCTATGTGCCACAGTCTGTGCCTGAGATGTATCCCAGGGTGAGTCTAGGAGTGTGCATTTGGGTGAGGATCTGAATAGGGGTGTGAGGGGTCTGAGCTTGAGCTCAGGAGCAGCCCCCAGCCTGTTCAAAACAGAGCACTGCTGTCTCAACCACACCAACAACGAGCCTCTTTCTCAGTGCATAATGTCCCCTCTGTATTGTCTGCTGCATGCCGTGGTGACGATAATTTTAAGGCCTTTTCGTGGCCAGGGTGGGGAAGGAGGCAGGCCTTCAAGGGAGGGTGGGAGCTCCTGGGAAGGTCTCAGCCCCTGTGTGAAGAGGTCTGGTGTGTGTTCAGGGCCCCTGCCACAGACTCACAACCCCTACAGGGGCAGCAGAGGGAAGGTGGGGCTCCCAGAAGCCTCTGCCAGACCCCCGCCCCCCTAAAGTCTGAGATCCTGTTCTGCTCCAAGCCAGGCCTTGCTCGCCCTGCCCATCCAGACTTCAGGGCCCAGGGCCTCAGACTTCTTTAAAGAAACTAGCTTTGGTGGTTCCCTTTGGTTGCTGTAGGCTTCTGCTGACCCACACGTTTTCCACGTCTACCCCTGCTTTTTCCTGCTGGGGAAGTACAGGCCACTGGTTGTCACGCTTTTTGTAATAATTACTGAGGACTGCCAAAAGCCTTTATTTACATGGGTGCTAACCATTAGCAGTTACCACATTTGGTTAGAGGTGTTCCTCAGTGACAGGGCACATGGCCTTTGTTTATCTCCACAAAAAATAAAAAATAAAAATAAAAATAATACCATATTGGATATTCAAAGTGAGAAAATTTAAAAACATGTATTTGTTCACTCATTTAAAAAGTAACAGGGCTGCAGATGTAACTCAGTGGTAGAGCACTTGCCTAGCATTCAAAAGGCCCTGCGTTTGATCTCCAGCACTGCAAAAAATAAATAAATAAAAATAATAAAAATTCCATTAAATATTATAGATAATACATTTTTTTATGAAAATAACTTTATTTTCTAGAACAAAAAAATATTTGTTAGAATGGCCTTCTTTTTAAATTTTTGCAAATTTCATTAAGCTTAATACAGTAAATAGGCTCCTTGGGGTTGGGTTGGATTTTCATTTGCTTTTGCTTTCAATTTGTTGAAAAAAACCATATAATTACACACACACACATACGCGCGCATGCACATACACACACACACACATTGCTGTCGTTGAAGTATATGAAGAGAGTCTGGGCTCATACCGATTTATAGTTGGAAAAGTGAAGAGTATTTTAATAGTCTTTTCAGATAAATTGATACTACACCAAAACTTGACAAATCATAGTTTTCTAAAAGTTGTTATTTGGAGTCTGAAACTGTATCAATGAACTTTTCATTGTTCCATATCAATCCATTTGTCTAACTAGCATTTTGAATAGATCGTTTATCCATGCATGACTTTGTAACATCATATATTGCTCATTTAGGAAAATCAGTTCACGATGGCTTAGTGGTGCACCTCTGTAATCCCAGAGACTTCGGAAGCCGACACAGGAGGATCGCAAGTTTGAGGGCAGAGGTTGATTTCATAAATAGTGAGACCTTGTCTCAAGATAAAAAGTAAAAAGGGGCTGGGGATGCATTTCAGTGGTATAGCACTTGCAAAGTATGCAGGAGTCCCTGGGTTCAGCCCCACAGTAACAGAAATAAAATAAAATAAAATTAGTTCACTGGGTTGTGTAGCTCTCTCAAATGTTAACACATTTCATTAGACTATGTTAAATAATTACATTCCTTGAAATCACCTCCAGTTCTATCAGAAATGTTCCAGAAACTGACAGCTTATGGTGATGTATTGTTGTTATTGTTAGGTGCCTTAGAGTTGAGTCCAACTCATAGCGACCCTGATAGGGTTTTCATTGGCTGATTGTTTTGGGGTTGCTTTGGGAGTGGATTGCCAGGTCCTTCTCCCATTTTTGTGGTGCTGGGGATCAACCCCGGGTCCTCAGGGAGTTCAGAGCAGCCATTCTAGCAACTGAGCTAAACCCCAGTCTATGGTGATATATACAAGTGCAGTATATATCGCGGCTGGGTGAGTTCAAATTTCCACTTAAAAATAGAAATTTATCATCAACAACAAATACTTTCAGTTGTTTTCCTGAAGTGACTGGCTCACTTCATTATTATTATTATTTGTGGTACTGGGGATCGAACCTAGGGCCTTGTGCTTGCTAGGCAGATGCTTTACCCCTGATCTATACCCCCAGTCCTCACTTCAATATTTTTGAGAGAATACCCAAATCTTAAGCTTGCTTATCAGTCTTTATTATTATTTTTTCTTTGAGACAGTGTCTTGCTGTGTTGCCCAGGTTGTCTTCTCACTCCTAGGCTTAGGTGACTCACCTTCCTTAGCCTCCTGAGTAGCTGGGAATACAGGTACATGCCACAGTGCCTGCCTTGTGAGTCTTTCTTGTCAAGTAAAAATGATGCTAAAAATACAGCACCTACTTCAGTTTGCAACTCAAACAATGGTACCAGGGCTTTTCTTTGAGGCAAACATCATACCCTGGTATGTTACAGAAGTAGTTTATGTGAATTTACCATATCATCCCATACAGCATTAAATAAATGTGTAGTTGTTGTTAGGTGCCATTGAGTCGGTATCTGACTCATAGTGACCCTAGTACAATAGGCAAATCATTATTGTCAGTGCTTCTCTGCTATTCATTGGGTTTTTAATGGTGGATTGAGTTTTGGGAGTGGGTTGCTGGGTCCTCCAAAGCCTACAGTATCTGGTGTTCCCAAGCAGTGTCCTATCCAAGTACTAACCAGGGCCAACCCTGCTTAGCTTCTGAGATCAGATGCTACAGTGCTACAGCTGCAGGCAAATGTGTACTTAAGAGTTGAGATTTAATAAAATGACACTCTCATTGCTTAGTTTCAACAGGGACATTCTAAAGTGATACCAGCTTTTTTTTTTTTTTTTTTTTTTTTTTTGCAGGTACCTATGGGCGACAAATACCATGACTCCTAGCATGGTTTAGTGTCACTGCCTTAATTTGTGCCAATTACCAACAGCAATACCCACTATTGCTTTTACACCATCAATGCAAATGTCAACACAATGAAGAAGTCAGATAATGCCTCTGTATTATTAGTAATTTTGACTTCACCTACCTCTGGAAAGGTCTAGGAGACTACCAGGGGTCCATGGACCCTGTTTGGAGAATCACTGCACTGGTTATTCTGGCTCCTCTCCACTTGGTGGTGATGGGTCGTGTCTTACGTATTTCATTGATTTGGACACTGACGTCCAGTGGAGGTCCACATGGGTCCTCATTTCTCATTCCAGCACTCAAGTGAGGTTGGTTGTTTTTTTTTTTTTCCCTTGGCAGGAGTTGGGATGGCTTCTCTGGGGACGTGGCACTGATTTTGATGGATGAGTGGGACAGCAAAATGTGGGAGCTGCAAATACATCTTGGCGGGGGGAACAGCATTGGCAAAGGCCTAGAGAAAAACACAGGATGAGGCAAGAGAATAAGGGGTAGTGGGGCACCACAGAGCAGTGGGGAGAGATGGAAGCAATTAATGACTTGTGCCTAGAGAGAGGGAGGACCAGAGAAGGGGGCCCTGATCCTTCATCCATAGAGAGAGGGAGGACCAGAGAAGGGGGCCCTGATCCTTCATCCACAGGTCCTAGAGGGCATCATGGCTGTGTTCTAGGGTTGGGATTGATGTGCAGCCCTCAGATGGACTTACCTTCCTGACCGTGGCTGGCAGAGTGTGGTCTCCTGCCCAGAATTTGGCTGAACCTGTTTCTACAGGTTTCTGCACTGACGTTCAGCTTCCCTTTTCCTTTGTGCTGATGTTTGTGGTGACAATGAGTAGCCTCACCCAATTTCCTGTGCCGTGAATGATTATCAGGGTGATCTGGGCAGAAGTGGCTACTGGGGAAACAGACTGGTAGTGATAACATGTTGGTGTGTGATTAGGGGTGAGTTTCTTGACTTCTTAACCACAAAAGACCTGTTTGCTGCAGGCCCTGGAGCCTGAGCCCTAGTCCTGTGAAAGGAGCCATTGCAGGGCCAACCCTCACCTGGGCCTGGCCTATACTTCTCTTTCCCAGGGTAAGCCCTGGGCCTCCACCCTAGCCTGTTGTCAAGCTGCTGGGACTCAGCCTGGAAGGTCTGATATGGGGTGAGGACCTTCTCTGGAGGGCAAGACTCATGCACTCTACCATGCACATCTGAGCTTCCAGGGCGTGAACCTGGGTCAGGCTGGGTTATGGCACATGTGTTCACAGCCATGCTGTGTGACTGAGTGAGTGTAGCCTGTGCTGCATGTGGTTGTGACTGTGATACATGACGTGTTCAGCAACACAGATGTTTATGAGCTTGTGTACCTTGCCATGCACATCAAACTGTGTGTACGTATTTGTGCCTTTGGCTGGGTGGTGAGTGTTTATGTATGTCTCTTCTGTATCTTTGTGGAGTGGGAGTGTCACTGTGGTGGGTGTTTTTGTGTGATGGTTTGTCAGTGTGTATCTTGGCTAAGAAGGCCAGCTGAGGGTGGGGGTGGGGACTACGCTGGGGTAGGGAGCCCACAGTCAGGAGGTCTGACTGGGAATAGACATGTCCTCACCTGCCCAGAAAACATCCCACGCTCTCAAAGAGCCCCTGTCCAGGTTCACCAGCCCTCGTCAGTCAGGGTGGGTAGCCCAAGAAGGAGGCCTGAGGGGACAAAAACAACCTCAGCCCAACTCCCACACCTTGCTGGCACCTGGGTCTGGTGGTGGGCCCTGGTGCCCTGGGCCTGTTCTCTAGGGCTGTAAGCACTTTGTGGTGGGAGGTGGGCAGCGGCTCAGTTTGGCTCTTGTGACAAACTTCAGCTTAGTAGCTTTGTTGGGGCTGAGGCTGCAGGGAGAACCAGCCCAGCTGAGCCAGTCTGATGCTAAACTCAGTACGTGTGTCACTCATTCAGTACATATTAATTAATTTATGTTTGCAGCATCAGGGTTCAAACCCGGGTCCTCATGAATGCTAGACAAGCACCTTGCCATTGAGCCACACCCCTAGCCCCAACCCATATTTATTGAGTATGTGCTGTGTTTTGGGCTTCCTTTAGGTGCTGGTAAGATAGCAGTTTCCTCACTGAATTAGGGGCAAAGCGGGCTTACTGCTGTTGTACATGTTACAGATGAAGTCAAAGAACCTATGAGGTTAAATGATTTGCCCAAAGTCACAGGAAGCTGAGATTTGAAACCAGGTCTGTCTCCTGCCCAAGCCCCTTTCCCCTGTTCCTCTCCATCCTGCCCCCAAAGCTCACAATTAATTATAGCTCTTGTGCCAGTACTAACCGGGCAAAAGGGTGGGCAGGTAGAGCTAGACCAGCCTTGTGCCCCAGGCTGCGGGCTGATGCAGGAGAGTGGGTCATACTAAAGCAAACTCCTAGAAGTCTGCATGGAGGCAGCTGCCTGCGGTGGGCACAGGGGTGGTGAGGTGGAAATGGAGGTGTGAGGAAGGAGTGGAGGCAGTGCTCTCTTGTCGCATTTTCTCTTGGGCCCCTGCTTCTCTGAGCCTTAGCTGCCTCATCTGTAAAGTGGGCATAGTAACTGCCTCTTGCATGGTGCAATGCTCATGTCCTGGTGGCTTGCACACAGTAGGGCAGTAGGGGGCTGGGAGTGGAAGTGGGCAGGGCTTCCTCAGGGTCCTCTGCTCAGCCCCAGGAAGTGGGCAGGGGGTGAGGAGGAGGAGGCACAGATGTGGGCTTGTCTCACACAAGCAGCCACATTTAGCCACCGAGTCGGGACTGAAATATTCCCGAGGGAGAAGAACCCTGAGGCTTCAGGGCGGCAACGCTCGTCAGTGGGGAGCGGGGAAGGGATGTTGTCACCATCTGCCTCGTGTCTGTCTGCGACTAAAATAATACTGGGGTGAGACTCGCCGCAGGCATGGGCCCAGCCGCAAGGTTCCCCAGAAGAGGGAGGGGCCTGGGGGGTGCTGGAAACCTTGTGGGGAGCAGTGGCAGGCAGGGGCCTCTGGGGGCAGCCCGGGTCCTGTTCCCCTTCTGGAGGCCACAAGAACTCATGTGGGGAGCACAGGCATGGACATTTCCTGGGGGGATCAGCCTCATGAGTGCGGGACCTGGGGACCCCCAGACCAGCCTGTGGTCTGTTTCAGGGCAACACCGAGCATGTGCTGAGATCCCAGTGAAGCAGGGCTACTGCAGAACAAAGTATGAGAGACAGATCAGTTGCCTGATTCAGCTTCCATGAGCTTATCCAGAATACTGAAACCAGAAAATATAACAAGAAGCTATTTTAATTTCAGCCGACGTATAAGTTTTGGGTCTATGGTTTACTGTGGTTTTTATTTTGAATCAAATATGGAAGATGTTCTACAATCTCCTCAGGGCTCAGGGCTCTGGGGACAGTGCCTGCCTTTCCCCACTGACATAGTGGTCACATGCCAATTGTTTCTAATTGTTGATACTCCTGGGCTTGAGCAGGTGACCCCTTGGGTCAAGGACATGGCTGGGAGCCCGACGCTTGGCTTCTGGGTGGAGCAGCCATGTTCTGATCTGTTGCTTAAGCAGCCACGACTAGTTGGGCATTTTTCTTTTGGCAGAGAGAACAGACCCATGACCTCAGTGGTTTATTTTTAACTACAGATGCACCTTAACTGCTGTGCTGACATGGCACAGGTCTGTCAGTTGAGCAGGTGGTGTTTGAGCACCTACTCTGCGCAGGCCCTGAGTTGGGGCAGGCTGGTCCACCCTCAGGTACGAGGTAGAGAAGGCAGTAAGACTGACAGGGGATCAACTTTCTGGGTGTCAAAGAGGGTGGTAGGATCAACCAGGGGTGCGGGATTTGGCAGGAGACAACAATGGTTGTCTTGAAGGAGGTAGCAGATACCCTGAGGAGACAACAGCAAAGGATAGCAGAGAGAATGCCCAGGCAGAGAGAGTGTGTCTGCAGACCACTGCTTTGAGGCTGGATGTCTTTGTGGCAAGAGTAGCCATGTCACAATTTTAGCCACAAAGTGGAGCCTTCCCACAAGACAGATTGCACACTGTTTTATGTGTGACTCTGCAGTCAGTCCTTACTAACATCCAGTTGGATCATTTTGCTTGATGCCCATGTTACGGATGAAGTAACAGAGGCTCAGAGAGGCCTGGTAACTTGTGTAAGAGTCAAAGGTGAGGTCTTGTATTATTCTGTGCTGCCCCCGCACAATGCCTCCATTCAGCAGACAGCAACTGAATACCTACTATGTGCAGGGCTGAGCCAGGGCACTTCTTGGATTTGAGTCCCAGCAGCACACTCCAGTGTCCTCAGATGGCTGATATTTCTCACCTCTGTTTGGACACAGTGACCAAAGGAACCTTTCTCTCTGAGTATGGGTATGTGGGGAGAGGGGTACAGGTGGGAGCCTGGAGGTCCCTGTTTTGCAATTTGGAGCCTGACTTTCCCCCGCTGTAAACAAGGCTGTGATGCCTGTGGTGCAGGTCCATGGTGAGGATTAAAAGAGATGGCTTGTGTGGGAGGTCTACTGTGGGTTCCATGAGCCTCCAAACTGGGCAGGCTCACCTCGAAGCACTGGGAGGGATCTTCCCAGAACAATCCAGCCACCAACCTTTCCCTGCAGCTCACAGGCTGCCGTCACCACAGCCGCCACTGCCCTGAATTATTCAGGAGCCTCCAGGCCTCTGTGGCAGCCCTTCCCTTTCCCTGAACACCAGGCCGTCAGCTCAGGCTGCTGAGCCTCTGCTGAGGAGCTGCTGACCTCAGGGCCCCCCAACTGCCTGTGATGGGGTGGAGCTGTGTGAACGTAGCTGGGGTGAAGGAGTGACAGTGAGTGCGTGAGGGCAGGAGGGTATGAGTGTGGGAGTGTCACTGTGTGAGAAGCGTGACTGTATATGACAATGTGAGTGCGTGTGAATGTGTGAAGGTGACTGTATGAGGTGGTGACTGAGTGTGTGTGAGTGTGACTGTGAGTGTGACTTGTGAGAACAGCAGTGCATGTGTGCGGCCATGTGAGTGACTGTGTGGATGTGTGTGAGGACCCAGCAGAAGAGTGTGGGAGTGAGGGTCGGTGTGAGTGAGCATCAGTGTGCACGGGCTGTGCTGTGTGTGAGTGAGCGTGTTAGTGTTTCTAGAGCCTGGGCTCTTGGATGTGGGGAAGACAGGCTAGAGGGGGTCCCTCTGGTTTGTGAATACAGAGATCTGAGGTTCAATTCCAGTCTGAAGAGGGAGGAGTCGGCTCCCTTTCCTTCCAAGCGGAGCCAGGCAGGGGCTGGATACAAGGGGATGCAGTGGTTGGATAGGAGCTGGGCCTGGAATCAACAGACTTGAGGCGTCCAGACCACTGTCAGTCAGACTGCCCAGGTGTGTCTTGCTTCCTACTGAACTGAGACTCTCAGAAGAGAGGTGATTCTCTCCCATTGGCCCCTTTCCTCTTCTGGGCCTGGGAATGCTGAGAGCCCCTGAGGGCAAGAGGTGTGGACTGTTCTCTTGGATCTGTGGCCAGGTGGCAGCTCCCCCAGGCCTTACAGGGGTGGGGAAGGTGTTTTCCACCATCAGGAAGGACAGGGCAGGTCTCTGTCAGCTTGACCCCATGCCTCCCTATATACTGGGCCTGTCTGCAGCGTTAGTGCTGTGTGTGGAAAGATGGAGTACCTTGGGGGCAGGAGGTGGGATTTAGGAATGGGGAGCCTAAGTGTGTGGAGGTTGGGCGAGATCTCTGTGTTGGTGTGAGGATGTGCAAGGCTGTGAATTTGCATTCGTATCTGTGAGAGTGTGTGTTTACAGGAGTGTATGTGACTATATGTGTGTTTATCTGCCTGTTTGTGAGTACCTGCTTGACCACACAAGCGTGTGTGTGTGCCTGTGTAAGGAATCATGCTGTTTGTTCAAGAGAGGAGAAAGATGAATGGCAGGGACCAGGGCAGGGGGGCCACACTCAGCAAAACAGCTTCATCCTTCCTTAGGCCTTGTTTTGTACAGCCCAATGTACCTCTGACTCTGTTGGGATCCCACTACAGAGAGTCCAATTGCCTGGCTTTGGCTAGCAGAACCTCAGAGCCCCATGAGGGGCAGAGCCATAGGTTGGGGGGCGTGAAACAGGAGGTGAGAACCGATTATGGGAAGGGTACAGAGATGTTCAAACTCCTCCACTTACTACAGTGAGCTGGGGAAGTCATTTGTCTCACTGAGCTTGTTTCCTCAGAACAATGGCCTGCATACCAGGTGCTACCCACCAAGTGTCCTGTGAGCCTGTTTTCTCCTGGCTGCAGAAAGCTGACCACTGGATGCCTGGCTGTTGGCCTGGCTGAGGAAGGTAAGGTGACTCCTTCTCCCCTTTCCTGGGCTGGCCCTGAAGCCCTGACTTGTCCTACTGTACTCTTCCCATCTGAGGGACGTGTGTGTACACAATGCAGATGGCAGGGCAGGGGTGTACCTCAGTGGTAGAGCATTTGCCTAGCATACAAAGGCCTGGGTTCAATCTCCAGCATCACAGAAAGGGCTTAGGGGATGGTGCCTGGGAACCTAAGATAGCATGTCATTCTTTCCATGGGGAGGGTCAACCCCAAC
This sequence comes from Pedetes capensis, assembly GCA_007922755.1. Taxonomy (NCBI): domain Eukaryota; kingdom Metazoa; phylum Chordata; class Mammalia; order Rodentia; family Pedetidae; genus Pedetes; species Pedetes capensis. The sequence goes on along the minus strand of VMDO01000238.1, from coordinate 188,717 downwards.
ACCAACCCTGAGAGTGTTCTCCATTCTTCTATCCCTTTCCATGGTCAGAGGCAGGAATGGGGGAAGTCCTGCCCTCCCCATCTATGACTTTACTTGCCCCCTCCATACAGCAGGGATATTCTGGGGTAGGAAGACCAACTGTCCCTGCTGCCTGGTCCTCGGAGCTGGCTAGCTCCCCTGCACCCGCCCGCCTGCAGAGCAGTGGCCTGGGCAGCTGTCCGGCTGAGCGGGTTAGCAACACAAGACAGATGGCGAGGGATTATCTCAGCTTCTCAGAGCACCACTGCGGCAGCAGTGGGGTGGGGGGAAGGCTCTCACACCCTCCCCATGTGTACGTACACACACACACACACACGCACTCACACACACACAATCTCACGCATGCTCACATAGCTTCCCACTCCTGCCCCAGACCCAGCCTAGCCTCTTGCTATTTATGAGGCAGTTAGGGAGGCAGGAGGATAGATGGGATTATGTGAAATCTGTGAGAACCGTGGGATTTGGCAATCTTGTCCCTGCCCCTCTCAGCTCCCAGATCACAGGCTGAACCAGCTGGGCTTCTGAGAAAGCCTTCCCAGGCCCATCTTGGACTCTTCCACTGCCTCTAGGATTTCTCCACAGCTGCCTGCACTGGGAATGGTAGGCTCAGGAGGGCACTGACTTACAGGGAGGCCTGAGGCCCAGAGATGTGTGAGCTGTGCCCAGAATCACAGAGCAGGTTGGGTCATTAGCAGGTTGAGCTCTGGTGGGTGGCAGGTGGTAGACTCTCTTAGATATTTGGGTACTGGCTGTGGGGTCCGTGAGTATCTGTAAACAAGGGTTCCACAGGGGTATGTCACAGGAGCAGCTGTACGCCCAAAAGGACTCAGGTGCAGCCTCTCCTTTGCATACACTGTAGGCTCTGGGAGAAGGCTTTGTGGAGTTGCAGGAAGGAGTGGAGTCTCCAGGCTCTGTCACTGGGAGAGAGTTGGGGTGGGGTTGGAGCCCCACTAGAATGAATTCTCCCATTGGTGCCTCAATTCACCACAGACTGGGAGGAGGGGCTTTCTCTTCAGCCTCACCTATAGATTCAGGTCCCCCAGACACTCCTTGATAGCCCCGGACTCCTAAGTCATCCATGCTAGGCCCTGGGGAGGTGTGTGGGCCAGGAAGCTGGGCCAGATTTGCCAAGAGCAACCCCAGGGGACACTTTTCCCAGCATCAGTGGGAGGGGCTGACTCTGTGTTGGGAGGAGGCCTCATGAGGGAAACTGGCTCTCCACTCAGAGTTGCCAATATCCTGGCCCCTCTCCCAGCATAGAGCAAACCCACTCCACTATGTCGCTGGGGCTTTAGCCTATCACTGGCCCCCAGGTGTTCATGTATGCTTGTCCCAGTTTCAGAGAAAATATCACAAGGTCAGCCTGGCCTTGGTGTCAACTGGGGAACCAACTGGGCCCATCTCTGAAGCTGCATTATTTGCAGGCTTGCAGAACTTGATGACACCACCCACATTGTTCCTGTAGCAGACAAGACTGAGCACCACGGGATTACCACCATTTCTCCACCCCAAGCCATTGGAGCAGACCCTCTCATGCGATTGGATGGCTTTTTGCATCATGCCAGGACGACTGCAGGTTGGCTCTTCCCAACCTGCAGTCTGAAATGACCCGTGGACGCACACCTGGGTATCAGAGGTGGGCACATATTGAGTGCTGGGTTGAACTTACCTGCTGGATTCTGGCGAAGATCTGCTTCTGTGTTTTTTGGGCCTGAAGACTGTCATTTGCATAGTGTGGGTTGGGCAAATCTACATCTAAGTCTCCTACCTCTTCTCAGAGCTTGGCCTGAGGGAGTCCTAGCTGAAGCCTGGAATGAATGTGCCTGAGACGCCCCGCCCCTGCCATTCCCTAGTCGGTGGACCTTTAGTTTTCTTAAGATTTCAAAGTAACATTCTAAAGAGGCAACATGAGAACCAATCAGAGAGCACATGTAAATAACGGCTCGCTGATTGGCTGTCTCCTTCACGCCCTTTACAAAACTTTAACTTCATCAACTCAGGGAAGATTTTTTTCCCCCCGGCGGTGCACGCCCCTCAGGAGGTGGGGCTGGGGGGTCACCTGGGCCATTCCCCAGCCGCAGGCTGCCTGATCTGCCAAGTGGAGCTGCACAGGAACTGGCGAGAGCAAGTGTTCCGCTCTGACCCTGGCTCTCGGAGGTTCATTCTGGCACAGAATCCCCTCGGGGGCGGCCTGGAGAGTGAACCCATCCTTTAAAGGACCGCCGCAGAGAGGGTTGCAGGCCGCGGGTATCGAGCTTGGCTGGGCCCGATCGATATCTGCCGGCTGGACTGATGCGCGGGGGAGGTGGTTCGACAGGGCGGGCTCTGCAGCAGAATGACGGCTACACAGCCCCCCACCTCCCCCGCCATCCCTTTCACCTCGCACTCCAAGGGAAACCGAGGCGGAGAAATGGCGCAGGGATCTAGTGCGAGGCCAGGGACAATGACGCTGCCTCGCTGGACCTCGGCTCTCACCGTGAGGGTGGGGGTAGCCCAGGGTCTTTCCCTACTCTCCAACCTCCGCTCGTGCCCAACCTCCACGGCAGCCCGCGTCTCGAGGCCATGCCGGCTTGTATCTCTGCCAGCATTTCGTCCCCCGACCTGTCCTTCCCCTTCCTCGCCTTTCATTGTGTGTCTCCTATCTGGTTCTGAAGTCCCTCCCTCCCTCCCTCCTCTCTCTGGGTGTCTCTCTGTATCTCTCCATCTCCATTTGTTTCTCTGCTTGTCTCTATCTCTGTCCCTCGGTCTCTGCTAAGGTCTCTCCCCGCCTCTTGAACATTTTCGCTCTCTCTTTGTCTGTCTGGCTCCCCCCGCCCCCCCACCTCACAGCCCTGTTTACGACATCCCCAGGGCTGGCAGGTGGGCGGGGCTGCAGCCGAGACGGGGTGAGAGAGGGAGACGCAGCCTACCCCCCAGCTGTTAACCTTCACGCTTCAGGCCTCTGCGGATGGCAGAGGAGGGGGAAAGCCCAGCTGCCAGCTTGGCGGAGGTGACTGGGCGGGAGCTGGGGGCTGGCCCTCCCTCTGGGCTCGTCTCTGGGGAGATCTGGGGCTGGAAGGAATGTGACGGAGGGCGCCCTCCGCAGAGGGAGGCTATTGGCTGAAAGGTGGCCTGCTGGAGGCTTGCGTTGGTCGGGCGGGTGCCCAAAAGGGACTCTGAGCCGCGCGGGCCCTGCCCGCGGCCGGGCCGGACGTGGGGGCCGCCGTGAGAATCCCGCCCATCTGTGAGCCGGCCTCACGCCGTCAGACCCAATTTATCTCGCCGCCAAAGTTTCACAGCCATCTGCTCGAGTGGAACGGCTTCCAGCGCTGGCCCCACTGGGCCCCCCAGCCAGCGCGGGGATGTTTTCCAATACGACAGCATCGCGGTTCCCCCCACCACCCCAAAGCAAGGAGGGGGTGTGGGGGAAGGCGGCAGAGTGCGGTGCGCGGGGCTGGCAGGCAGCCCTCTCCGGCGAGCGAGCCGACCCTGAATTTTAAGCGATTGATCAGGAAGCGCAGGCCGTTCCCATCACTTACAGCAGCCAAAAGCGAAGGCGCAGGGATTTCAAGGGGCCTTTGCGGAGGCGGTAATGAGGTCACCGTCACCACGGCAGCCCTCAGGCAGGAGGGGGCGAAGGTCTGCAGACATATGTGTACACATGCCTGTGAACACAGCCGCACCTCTACCCACGTGACCCCCGGACCCCAGCACTGACCCAGAGGAACTCATCATTTGGGTCCGAGCTGATGGACCCGCCGTCCCCCGCCCCCCCCCCGCCCCAGCCCGGGGCCTGCCCCACCACGCGCGAAATGAGAGAACAAGCTAGAATCTTAACGCTGCCTCATTCATGGATGCCTCAGCCAGTTTCAGCATGGGACTCCCAACCCTCGTCCCCTCCCCAGTATGTGCTTAAAACATACATTTGGGCACCTGGGCACCTGCCCATTGCACTTCAAAACAAGCCTGCCGAGACAGTCACACCCCAGACCCCCAGAATCACACAGGTGTAGATGTCTCAATTACACACCTGACCGCAGTACTCATGTCTTGGTACACTCCCACCCACCACCACTTGCCCTCCTCCGCACACAAACATGCACACGGGAACTCCCCCATTCTCAGCCCAGCACCCAGGAACAGGAGCCCCCACAGTCCCCTCCCCAGAACACACACGTGTGCAGTCTTGCTCCCAAAACCCTGAGTTGGCTGCTGTATCCGCGCGGGTGGGCGTCTCCACTGCCCGCCAGCAGCGAGGGTGCAGACCTCGAAGAGAACAAAGGCCGCGTGGGTGGGAGAGAGGAAGGGGGCCGAGCCCCCCCTCCGCCCCCAGCCTAGTCCTCCTTGGCTATGCTCGTCTGTCTCGGCTCCGCGGCCACCGCATCGAGCGACTCTGATTGCCGAGTAAATCACCGCAATGATCTGAATAATTATCGTCTCCTCAAAAGGGGGGGGGGCGGAAACAGGGAATAAATAAAGAGAGGAGAGAGCCGTCACCTGATTTCTCAGAGCCCTGCGTAGGGACAATATGTGGGAGGGTGTCAGTGGCCCTCTGTAGATTCTAAGGGCTGGGGTTGGGATGCTGTGCAGTAGGGGTGGAGTGGCCTTCAGGGCAGAGTCTTACCCTTGAGGCAGCAGTCAGGATCCAGCTGCCCCCTTTGTCCTTCTCCCCAGATAAATCAAGCTCACTGGGCTCCAGTTCACTCTAGCTGGCCTCTCTCTTACACAAACAGCTCCCCTCAGCTGCAGGGTACCCTCCTGTCTCTAGGGCTTAGTTCAAACTGGTCTGCCCTCTGGAATGCCCTCTGCCCCCAACTCCGTTTTGTCTGACTCTCTCATGTATGAAGGCCAGCCCCAAGCTACTTCCTGTGGAAACTTACTGTATTTTGCAATAGTCAAGGGTTGAACCTAGAGCCTCACACATGCTTTTGCAAGCACTCTACTATTGAGCCTCACCCCCAACCCATTTTTTACTTCTTATTTTGAGACAGGGTCTCAATAAATTACATAGGCTGCCTCTGGCCTTGAACTTTCAATCTTCCTGTCTCTGCCTTCCCCTCCTGAGTGGCTGGGATTACAGGCGTGCACCATTGTGCCCAGCCCTGTAGAAACTTCTTCCTGACTGCTCAGTCCTCCAGGATCCTCTCCTCCCAATGTTCCAGTGTCTGATTCCACATTTCCTGACTGATTTGAGTGTGTTCATCTGGTTGCCTCAGCCGAACGACAGCTTTGGTGGGAAACCCTTATGTTTTAAACAAAATAATGATAATAATGACAATAGTAGCAGCTAATGTCCCATCCTGAGTGTTACTGACGTGCTGGGACATGCTGGCCCTGTGTGAAAACATCCTCTCACCATGGATATTCCCCATTTTACCAATGGCTAAGAGGAAGCATGAATTCCTTTTCTCCAACATGGCAATACTTGTCGCCTGCTGCATCTTTTTTGCAGTTGACCCAGATCTCACAGGCTGGAGGCCTGTTCCTCTTCTAGTGCTGAGCACCATAACACAAATACCTTAACCCCATCCTGCCCTGCAGCACTGCCCAGTCCAGCTCCTCTCACTCCCCCTGCCATTTCCAACCTCAGGAGGGGTGCCATCCATACATTGTGACCTCCAGCCCCCCAAAGGGCACGACCCTTCCCCACAGCCCCAACATCAAAAGAGGGGCAGTTCAGCCCTATGCTTCTCCTGAAATGGTTCCAGATGTGGGGCCTGCAGGAGAGCAGGGTAAAGATGGGTATACAGCTAAGTTTTCTCCTACAGGCTACCCTGGGGGAGGCCTGTGCCTCTCTCACTCCTGGCGCCTGGTTTATACATGGGAGTAGAATGTAGCCACTGATGGGATGTTTGTTCAGGGAGGGTCTCCCAAGAGACTGAGGAAGGAGAACCCCTTGCAGGACCTAGGTGTCTAGAGCAGAAGAGAGGCTGAAACAATTCCTGGGTTTGCATTTTACCCTCTGTGGCAGGCAGGGTGCTGGATTTGGGGCCTAGGGGCCATAGCCATGGCTGGGTTCTTTAGGTTGTCCAAGGAGGCCCAGGACTTAACGGTTTAGATACCCCTCTCCTTCATAAAGAAATGCCATTGCAATGGAGAAACTGAGTCAGGAGTACCTAAGTGGCTCCTGGCTAATTGTGCGTTGGCAGACCTCTCCTGTGGGAATTCTGATTAAGAGCCCCAAGTATTCCTGGGGGGATAGGAGGGTCTAAAAATCTTTGTGGTTTGGGTAGAGGAGGGACTGTTAGCACATGAAGTTGGTCCATTAGTATATCCAAGTGATTCCACCTTTAGGTTGGGTGAAGACAAGGCAGGGTCCAGCCCAGTTCTGGGAAAACTTCAGCCCTTACTCCTCAACTTTCTCTGGTGCCTTGGGCAACACTTCCATCCTGGGAAAGAGGCAGAGGTGGTCAGTATCCACTGGGTGGCTCATAGGCATCTCAATCTACCCACCTACCCCCTTTTCTCTGCCAGCTATTCTTGGTTCCCTACTCCTTCCAACAAATAAATATTTCTTTGGTATCTACAGTGTGCTGGGAGCACACAGCAGCCTGCAGTTCAGAGGGTACTCAGGCAGATGGGGCTGCCTATCTATCCCCCTGCACACAGACTCTCCTCCCAGCCCCTCCTCCTGAGTGAGCCTTACTGGAGCCCTAGGGAAGCAGTAATGAATGTGCCAAGATCTTTGGAATTAGATAGATACAGGTTCAGACTCTGGCTCTACTAATGATTAGCTGAGAGCAAGTCAGTGAACCTCAGTTGCCATATCTGCAAAGCAGAATTGTTGTTGTTGTTGTTAAGTGCTTGAGTCTGGTCCAACTCAAAGTGACCTTCATAGGGTTTCCATTGGCTGGTTGTTTCGAGATTGCTTCAGGAGTGGATGGCCACTTCCTTCTCCTGATTTTGTGGTGCTGGGGATTGAACCCAGGTCCTCAGAGAGTACAGAGCAGTGCTCTACCAACTGAGTTAAACCCCAGCCCCAAAGCAGAATTGCAATAGTATCTATTTGCTAGTGTGTCTTTGAGGGTTCAAGGAGCTAATCCAGATATAGATACTTATCTCCATTATTATTAGAGAGGGAACAATGAATTCCAAGGCAGTCCTTCCATGGCATGGCTGGTGTCCAGCCTCCCTGCCCAGGGGTGGAAGTGAGTGGTCTTAGCAGGTCCTTTCAATTGACCAGACCCTCACATCTGAAAATGTGATTCCCCTTCCTGTCACGGTCTCTCCCTACTAACATTTACGGGTTCTTACTTCCTCTTCTGTTGTTAGGTGCCATCGAGTCAGTATCCAACTCATAGTGACCCTCATAGGGCTTTCAATGGCTGACTGTTTCGGGATTGCCTTGGGAGTGAATTGCCAGGTCCTTCTCCCATTTTTCCGATGCTGGGAATTGAACTCGGGACCTCAGAGACTGCAACGCAGTGCTCTAACAACTGAGCTAAATCCCAGCCCCTACTTCCTCTCTACCTGTCCATAATTCTATCCATTCGTTTCTCTGTTTCTGCCTCTCCCTAAATTCAGAGCTCTGCTCTCTCAGGAACCCTCCTCCTTCCTTCCCACACATCCAACTCAACTACTTTTCTGAGACAGGGTGTCGCTATGTAACTCAGGTTGGTTTTGAACTCACGACCCTCCTGCCTCAGACTCCCAAGTGCTGGGATTATAGGCGTGCACCACCACTTGTGGCTTCATCCAACTCATCACCCCATTGTACACCTCAGTGTGCATGGGCAGGAGTCATGTACAATGGCGAAGGGGTGGAGAAACAGCAGAGCAAATGTTCACATTCAAGTGTACACAGGCACAAGGAAAGGCAACCAACCTACACACACAAGTAATCATGCAGCACAAATAGGTACAAACAATTATATGCAGACACACCCCATGACAGACACACAGGACATACAGACAGGAAGCCATAGGCATATACACTCACCTCCCACCCAGGCAGACACAGAACAGACAGGCAACAGTAGGTATACACACTCCAATACACACATACAAGGACATGCAAGCACATTTGCACAGTAGGCACACACACACATACACATACACGCGCACACACAGGCACACACCAGCACTCACCCCCGCCCCTCCTCGGGGAGCTGGCTCTCTGCCAAGCACGGCGCTTTCTGCTGGGTGTGCACAACCTTTCACAGGCTCTAATTGAGTCGAGGGTGATTTATAACGCGGCAGCGCCCCTGCCTGCGTGGGCTGCCCCCTCCTGCTTCAGCCCTGGCCAGAGCTTTTGGCTCCCCCCACCCTGTACAGGGTCACACACACAAGCCCCTTTGAGGGAGAAGGGGGCTTTTATATTTTTGCCACCATCCCCTTTCTTCATTCTTGCCTTTCTCCTGAAGTTACACAGTTTCACACACAGTCACACACAGATCCAGAGACACAGTCACATACACAGTCAGCATTACACACACCTGGACACAAACCCCCAGCAGGGCTGCGGAGATGCTCACACAGACTCACCCAGAAGAGAGACAGAGACACACATGTCAAAGACAGACAGACAGACAGACAGACAGACAGACAGACACACACACACACACACACACACACACACACAAATGGGGAAGAAATTTACAGAACACAGCGATGTATCACACAGGCCTGCAGAGAGGGACACACAGATTGATACACACTAAGATCTGTAGACAAAAAACATGCAGAAATATATATCGACAGCCACAAACACATACAGTGTCCCCAGAACACCCCCTCACAGACACCCAAGCATGGGTCACACAGTGACACATGCATATCTAAGTACAAATGGCTACCTCAACAGAGTCTCTGGGACACCCCATTATGCCCTCAAGGCCACTTATGTCACACCTTAATTGCACATGTTCAAGTGTGTTCCAGGTCATTCTTAGGAGGATCCATAGCAGAGATGAAATGGTGTCACTCGGCTACAGAGCCCAGGATCAGTCTACCTACCTTACACATGACAAAGGGAAAGGGTGGGAGGGAGTGGGGCTGCCTTGAATCCATGAGACTGGGTCAGATGGCTTAAACTGTCAGAACCTCAGTTTTAGTCACCTGTAAAACAGGATTTCACTCCTCATCCATGGGATTGTCTAAGACACAACAGGCAAGTAGTGAATGTTGGCTGACATGTGGATTCCCTTAGGTAAGACCCAGACTCTCCACTGTACACACACACACACACACACACACACACACACACACACACACACACAGAGAGAGAGAGAGAGAGAGAGAGAGAGAGAGAGAGAGAGAGAGTGAGAGAGTGTTCTTGGTTCCCAATCTCTACTACCAGGGAGATTCCTCATTAATCTGAGTCCTTCATGCTGTAATCTAACCCCAATTTTTCAAAAAGGGAGGGCTATCCACTCCAAAGAGCTTCTCTTGTTCTAAAATGCTGCCCCTGAGCATCTGAGTTCTGGGGGCAGGACGGGGCTCTGTGGTGGAATCAGCCTCTAGGTCAGGTTAGACATACTTTGCTCTGCTGAGTTCACATTCCATATCCACTTTGAATCAGCTGTATGTCCTTGGGCAAGGACTTGGCCTCTCTGGGCTTTGGTTGCCTTCACTGTCAAATGAGTAAACTGCATCAGCATCAACACAAGAGGGAGGACGAAATAGCTCTTTGGCTGAGCTCTCATGGTTGGAGATGCCGGTCTGTGTTGGGGTCAGAGGTGAGGAGACAGGGCGCTTACTGTTTTCCCCCACCTCCAAGACAACAGCCGTCCCTGCAACTCCAGGGGTGGACAAGGGGACTTTATGAACCAAACCTCAGGACCTAATTAATGCAGTTAATCACAGACTCAGCCATGCTGGCTATGGGGACAGATGGGAGGGAAGGTCACAATCAGCTCAGTTACCCAAAGGATGGAGGGGGCAGGCCATGGCCTTCTTTGTGGCTTTCCCTTCTCCCTTGGTCCAGAATTCAGGTTTCCCCATTCCCTGCTAGTCAAAGTCCACACTCCATTCCCTGCTCACTGGGGAAGTCCCTTCTCATGTCTAAGTCCAGCGTCTTCTGTTGCAGCTGAGGAAACATGGGATCTACAGTGAGGGTCCTGACTGTTGCTAACCAGGCAGGTTAAAAAGGCTGTGAATGGTCTTTGAATGGCTGGGCTGTGTGACACAGGGTTTGATGGTGGTGGTGGTGGTGGGGAAATGTGGGTTGAGGCATAACCCAGTGTCGGGCCAGGACAAGTGCCCGTGAACACACTGAGCTTGTGACTAAATGGTGCTGTGTGTGACTGTGTGTGAGGACCCAGACTAGGATAGCACAAAATTTAAGAGGATTAAAAACAAAAACAAAAACAAAACTCAGTAATGAGGAAAATTTACATTTTAGTGTACTATTAAAATCACAATCAATGCAAAAAATAAAATCCATGATGAGAAAATAAATAAAGACAGGATCAGTATGCGTGCATGCGTGTGTGGCTACGTGTCGGCGACTCCAAGACCAGCCGCGTGACTGCCGCCCTCCCTCCCGCGCCGCGCCAGGTGAGCCCACCCCTGCTCCAGTCACGCTGCGCTGGGCTGAGCCGCGGTAATTTCCGAGTCGGCGGCGGCTTTGTGTGCACCGGCCGCTGTCTTGGGGGCGGGGATGAAAGGGCGGGTTATTTCTCCCCCCTCTTCCTTTTTATTGGGTCATTAACAACGGCCCGGACTGCCGCTGCGCCCCCCCTCTTTCATGTCTGCCGCGCCTCCCGCCATTATCTCCCTCTGCAGCGCGGCGTAATTCGATGCCAATCAGGTTTGGGGCGCTGAGGAAGCTGGATCAAAGCCTGGCTGCGGCACCGCAGGGCGTCGGGTGGGGGTGCAGGCTGTGCTCCCCGGGTCGAGGCACCCACCGTGCGTCCTGCTTAAGCACGTAGAGTCAGACTGAGAAGGACTGGCCCAACCTGTGACGGGTCTCAGAGAGCTGCGTGCTGGACCAGGCGGTCAGGGGCTGGGGTCCGGCAGGGCATCAGGGGCCCTTCCAGGGCTGGAGATCCGGGGCGGGAGTGTCCCGGAGGGCGCGGCATTTAGGCGGAGCTTTGAAAGATTTTGATAAACGAATGTGGAGGTAGCTCAGAAATGGCCTTCTCAGCAGAGGCACCAGCTTGGTCAAGGCTGGAGGCAGGAGCCATCAGTGTTAGGAATAGGGAGGCACTAGCTTGGTTAAGCGTTTATGTTGTATTCCACGGACAGGGAGCAAAGCCGTGTCCTTGGCGTGGGTATCTCAGTTGGCCTTTGGGAGGACTTACCTGGTAAGGTTCTCTTGCCTGCTAGAAGCTATGCTCTGACTCAGTTTCCTCCTCTGGGAAATGGTGAAGCTATCAGATCTCCACCGCCAAATGTTAGCCAAGTGATGAACATGATAAGAAATAACCCTAAGCCAGCACAAGGCACATTTCTGAGCACTTGCTATTGGCCAGGCCAGAGCTCAGTCTCATTCATCCACAAAACAACCCTACCAGGCTGGAGCTCATTTTACAGATGAGAAGACAGAAGTGGCGATAGGGAAGGTGACCTGCTCAGGTCTCTGAGTCTGGTAAGGGGACTGACTGAGGTTGGAATCAGATCCACAGCTCACAGGAAGTGAGTTCTGTCCTGGGAGGGTCCCTGTCCCACCCCACCTGAGTCAGAGGAAGGATGGGGGTGAAGGTTTTGGAGTCATTCATGTGTGGAGCCCATGGCTCCACAGAGTGGGCTGAGGCAGACAAAGACTAGAATCACCTGCCCAGATGCAGAGCCATCTCTACTGAGGCCCGCCCTTAGCCTTGGGTGAGTCACACCCCAGTGTGCTTCTTCATTTGCAAAATGGGGTTAGCAAGTTCCTTCAGCTTGTCCCTGAGGAGTTGGTACTTGAATGCAGCAAAGGGTGTCATGAATGTCAGATGTACTCTACACAGGAATGTTTGTCATCAGCTGGACTGGAGGGAGGCAGTACCCGATGCAGTCCCCATGAAGGAAGGTAGTCCCCTTCTTCCCCTAAAGAAAATGCCAGTGTCTAGTCTCAATGATTTTGGAAAGAGTCCTTCCCTACCCCCACTCTTGAAAGAGAGAGAAATAGATTTTCTCTTCCAAATAGTGCTGGGTCTTCACAACTCTAAATATCTCAGACCTGAGAATGTTCTGAGCAAGCCACAGTATACATAATACATGCTTCTATTCTCAACTAAAAACAAGTCTCTGGACCTGGAAGGTGCCAGCCAGCAAGGAGCCCCACCTCTGTCCTCTGCCCTGCCCCCTAATTCTGGGCTCTGGCAAGGGAGGGGGTGCAATGGAGGAGTAGAGGGTGGAGGTATTGCCCCAAACCCCTGTTTTCCTACACCTGATTTCTGGAGAACCTGTTTGGGTAGTGGAGGGTCTAACCTGCAATGGGCAAATGGATGCAGGAGACCCAGTCTGATGGGGGAGGCCAGGAGAGAATTGTTCCTGTGCAGGGTGATCCCTGGGCCCAGGAGCACCAGCACCCTCTGTTCCTGGGGGGTCAAATGACCTGGTAAGGGAGGCATGAATAGAGTTCATGATTGAGGGCTGGGGACAGGAAGTGCATTTCAGAAAGGCTGAAAGAATAATGCAGTGCGTGTCTCTGGAGATGGGGAAGAGAAGCAGGGAGTGCTGGCCTGGAAAGGGCGGCTGGACCCCCAAAAGGGCAGAGCCTCAAAGGGTCTTGAAGGTAGTTCTAAGAGTGCTGGGGAGCTGGGGCAGCTTTCAAGTGGGAAGTCCCTCTGCTTCAGCCTCCTCACTTGTAGTATGGACACAAGATGCCCTGTAGGGCTTGGTGGAGGATAAATGAGGTAGGGGAAGGGGAGCTACTTATGCCTTCCACAACCCCTCCCTCCACTCAGGGAACTGAGGGGTTGGCAGAGGAGGCAAGGAGGGGACTGTATCTGTGGTCCTCCAGGCACCAGGGGCCAGGCTAGGGAGCCTGGGATGAGCCTCCTCCCAAACCTCGTCTGGGCTGCCAGACAGAGACAGCCATGATTAGTAGCCACAGGTGACAGCGCCTGGGCTTTTGCAGTGCCTCCTGCTGGGGTAATGGGGTCTCAGTCAGGAAAGCTGCTCTCCCTCAGGATCCTCATCTGGCCACTGGGTGGCTCTGCAGTGCCCAGCCTCAGGCCTGGCTGGGTTCTGCCTGCCCACTCGTGGGGCCTCCTCATTCAAGCCTCTGTCTGTTTGTATTCTGTGCTTCAGGTGCAAAAAGGGGAGACCTAGGGTGTTGCAGGCCATACTGGGGGGGCCCAATTCTCTCATGTCTTCCTGAAGGAGGCCCCATGCCTCCAGTCTTTCATCTCTCGGGGAGCCCCTGCCTGCTGGAGCTGGGTGCCTATGTGTTGGTGGGGGTGTTGGCTGCATCGCACACCACAGATTCCAGCTGCCTCTGGACGCTGAAAAATCCAATTTTCTTCCTAATTGCCACCGCCCGCGCGCTCTCCCCTCACAGCCTACTTCTGCTTGGTGGAGCCTCATTTCCCCCCATGCTTCCCCCACTCCTGCCTCCAGCTGCCCACCCACGAGCGGCCACTGCTCCCCCCCATGGTCACCCATGTTGGGACGCACCATATATCATGTCTGCAGGAGGGGCCTGGGAGCCGCCTCAGAGCTGGCCGGCCCCCACCCGGGCTCCCTGACGAAATTGTCCTTTTCCTCGGCGGATGACAGGTTGTGGGAACAACAGCTTGAATTACGGAAAGAAGTTTCCCCACTGAGTTAATCTGCAGTGGCTGGAGGTGACCTTCTGGAGACGGCGATTAATCACGGGCCGTGGCGGGCGCCGCGCCATGCCGGGCCCTTTGGGGGAATACTAATTCCACTACAAGATAAATCATAATTTGACAATAATCATCTGCCCTAATCACTTCAATTCTTCCATTTAATTATTTGTATACACCGTGTTTCTTCAGCGAGGACCCTGTGTGCCCATGGTAGTGTGGGGATGGCCACCTGGGCACAGACCCTTCTCTGTCCTCTCAGCCTATTGGCCCTACTGGTGTGCTTGGGGAGGCCTGACTGAGGGTTGATTGGGAGAATGTTGGAGTTCAGAGTTTCCATAGGGAAAACTGGAGAAACTGAGGCTCAGAGAGAGGTTAGCCATTGCTCCAGGTCACAGAGGAAACTTGGGGCCAGCTAGGCTGAAGACTAAAGCCTCTGATATGTACTCCTGGGTTGTATGTTATTGCTCAGAATGCCTCATTTTCACCGCTCTCTTTCCTGACCTTCTGTCCTCAACCTCCTGCAATGCCCGTCCTTCGCTCTGTTTGCCAGTGTGGACAGGATTGCTGACTGTTTCCATGCCCCCTACCGGAACCTGGGTCTGGCTGTGTGCTTGGGATGAGAATCAGGTACTGTGAGTAGACGTTGCTTGCACCCACCTACTGGGTGCTGTGTGACCTCTACCAGCTGATGTGACCTCTCTGAGTTTGTAGCCTTTACTTGTAAATTGCTCTGGGCTCCCTCTCTCCTAAGGTAGTGGAGACCTGGCCTGGTGCCAGATCCACAGGGGTACCTGCCTGACAGTTGCCTGCCAGCTGCCTGCCCCTAGCTCCTTCCTTTTCTGTCAGGGCCTAGCCACCAGAGGCTTACATTTCCTACCTCTTCTTCCCCTCCCAGTTCTGGATCCTGGAGCTGTCTTGCTCAGCTCCATGCTCAGCTGGGTTAGAGAGTCCCAAGGTCCCAACTCTGCCTCTGATAGGAGGGCATGGTGGAGCTGCCACTGGATCTGGCTTCCAGAAGCAGGAATCAGTATAATTTTCTTCTTTCAGGATGCCTCCTGCCACTCCATGGTGGAGGGTGGTTGCCAGGGAGGTTGCAATGCGGACTGCTGGATCCAAGGGAGGGCTCATGGTGGGCTGTTGTGGCAATGTGATGGGGGATGGCTTCCCCACACAAGAAATAAAAGCCTGGCTGGGTGTATGCTGATGAGGTTCTGGCCACAGAGGAGGATGGCTGAGGAGGAGGACCATGACTGAAGACAGTGAGCATGATGGTATCAGCAGTGGTGATTGTCCCTGACAGCAGCTGGCTCAGGGGCTGATGGTGGAACACAGCCCTTGTCCTCAGGATGCCCATCTCAGGGAAGAAATGTGGCCCCTTTGCTTAGATCTACAAGAAAAGAAAGAACAGGGAAACATAAAAACCACAGCCAGCATGGTGGTGTACACCTGTAATCCCAGCACTCAGGCTGAGGCAAGAGGATGGCTGTGAGTTCGAAGCCAGCCTGGGATACATAGCAAGACCCTGTCTTGAAAAAGTAAAAGTAAAACACCCCTCCCTAAACAAAATAAAATCCTCCACCAACCAGAAACAAACATAGTTATGGAGCCTCTTCCCTGCCCCAGGTGCAGTGCTGTTTTTGCCTACTTCACAGTCCTGAGCTCTCACAACCACTTGTGAGTGAGGCATGAGCCAGCTCACTTAGGGAAATCAAGTCTCAGAGGAGTGAAGTCCCAGGCTGGGCGTCGGCTACTCAGGAGGCTGAGGCAGGAGGATCACCAGTTCCAGGCCAGTCTGGGCTACATGACTCCACCCAAGGAAAAAGGCAGGGGGAAGGAAGGAGAGAGAGAGGTGAAGTCCCTTTCTTTTTCTTTTTCTTTCTCTCTCTCTCTCTCTTTCTTTCTTCCTTTCTTTCTTTGAGACAGGGTCTTGCTAAGTTACACAGACTGCCTCTGTTCTTTTTTGTGTGTGTGTGGTACTGGGGGCTGATCCCGGGGCCTCACGCCTGCATGCTTTGCAAGTGCTGGACCACTGAGCTGCGCCCCCAGCCCTTTTATTTTTTCTTTACTTTCTGAGACAGGGTCTCACTAAGTTACACAGACTTCCTCTGGTCTCAAACTTGCGATCCTCCTGGCTCCGCCTCCCAAGTCGCTGGGATTACAGGCATGCGCCACCACGCCCAGCTAGACTGCCTCTGTTCTTGAATTTGTGATCCTCCAGCCTTCCCCTTCCGAGTTACTGGGATTATAGGTGTGCGCCACCGCCACCGCCACCGCCACCCCGGCCGGTAACCTTTCTTAATGTCACTAAGGGATTTGAACTTAATCTTCTCCTCCACTCCCTCCTGTAATAATTATTCTCCCAGAAGTCTTAGCTAAGTCACTTCACCAATATTGTGGAATTTCTGGTAGGGGCAGAGCTGACCCAGTCTATTCATCTCTCAGGGTCTCAGTCTTTCCAGATTATAAATGGGCCTTGGGGCAGTTGTACAACTGTGCATGTGAAAAGGCATCTGGTTCTTGCCGCAAGCCTGTATACCTTGAAGCCCCTCAGAAGGTCTAATTTCCCTCCTTTCCCATCACCCATTCTCTCTGGATGGAGGGCTCCCTTTTTCTTGTACTTGCCTAGATCCATGTCCCCACGTCTACTCCTCAGGGACCCCTGTCTGGATGAGGGGCCATGTGTGTGACAGGCAGTGTCTTAGAGCCCAGTGGCCTCTATCTGATGCTGTTGTCTGACAACACTAGGGCAGATCATCCGTGGTTTGTGGCCAGGGGGACCCTGCTGTGTTTTGTTCATGCACCCCCTGGCTCTCATAGCCCTTACGCCACCCAGCCTGCTTCAGCAAGTTTTCCCACGTACCAGGTTCTGGACAGTAGCTTGGGGTGAGTGTGTGTGGGGAAACCCCACCTAACTTTAAGGACTGGGCAGGGTCATTTGGCCTTTTTCAGTCTCAGTTTCCAAATTTGCAAACCAGGGGTAACAACAACCACAACCACCACCACAACAACACAGTAAGCACTCAATAGTGGTTACTTTTTGTTAGTGTAAGTAGTAAATTGCATGGTGAGGTCACAGGCCAGCCCTCATCTGGCCTGGCCTGTACGTGCCGTTTTGGGGTGCTCAAAAGGGGAGGGGTATCCCCCCTGCAGACTGCCCTTCACTGGGAAAGGCCCCATTTCCCGGTGGACTAGAGCCGGCCCTTGCTGTCAGGGGGACCCAGGGGTGGCAGACCTGAGGCAGCAGAAAGGGGAGGCAAAGGCTGGCCAAGTGTGGAGAGATGGCCCAGGGGGAGAGCAGCTGAGTCACAGGGGAGGGAGGAGGGCTGCAGCACTATAAATACCTCCCAGGTAACAGGACCCGTAAATGAAGGGAGGGAATTAGTCACATTCCACGGCACCTCAGAGAGAGGACAGGGAGCAATGACCTGAATCCATGGAAGGGAAAAAATCAGGCTAACCTTGGGAGGGGGAGGCTGGGAGACAGATGCTGTGTCTCCTTAGAGGGGTGCCCTGGACAGGCTCTGTGGGGAAGGGGCCAGGGAGGAGTAATCATGGCAGGAAGGAACTCTTGTCTGTTCCTATGTCTAGACCTGTGAGATTTGGGAGAGGCACTTTTCTTCTCCAGGGTTCCCTGGCCTCTGTCAGAACCTCAAGCCCATTCCTCTGTGTAAGTCCTTCCAGAGGTCTAGCTCAGGTCTTTCTTCATGTCAATCTGAAGCATGGTTCCACTTGCTGCTCTCATCCTCTTTCAGCCTTTCCCTTGGCCCCCACATCCCTTTGTGCATGCAGCTCTGGGCTCATTCCTTGGGTTTCTGGTTCAGACAGAAGGATTTTTGCTTGGGAGGACAAGCAGGACATGTCCTGCTTCCTTCCTTGCTGGACTTGAGCTGGCTGGGGCTGCGTGGTCCACTGCAATGATGGACCATGGCCTGTTCTCTAGTCTCCCGGTCCCAGCTTCACCCCCTCCAAGGCAGTCCCCACCCCATGGTTGCCAGAGCAACAGTGAGCACATGCCCTCCCTCACTCACACTCTCCTTGCTCCTGGGAGGAACGCAGTCCAGTCCCCTTGGCCCGGGGTAACAAGCTCTTCGCAGCTTTCTAACCACATCTCCTACCCTTGCTCTCCCTCACATCCAGCCTGCCATCTAATCCTCCAGCTCCTTGCAAGGGCAGTTTTCTCGGCCTAGGGTGCTTGCCTCTTGCTCTGCCTGGCAGATTTGCATTTTCTCCCAAGATCAAGCTCCAGTCTGAAATTCTCCCTGCAGCCTCCCCAGCTGAGTTGGATCTTCCCTCATTTATGCTCTGGAGACACATCTGGCAGTGGTAGTGCAGAGAAGTGGTTAAGATTCAAGTTAGGCAGCTCTGCCTCACGCTATGTGGCCGATGGTGAATAAACGAGCTCTCCCAGGCCTCAGTTTCCCCATCTGTAAAAAGGGGTTATCACAGTGCTTCCCAAAGGTTGTAAAGTCTAGGCGAGGCCACACCTGAGGAGGGCTTAGCATACAGACAGAGGATGGCTGTTGTTGGGGGTCACAGTATTGATCTCACAGTTTCTGTGTCTGCCTCCCCTGCGGGGTATGAGATGGGGCGGGGCGGGGGCGGTGCTGCGTCCCCGTGTGACTCGTCGCCGCAGCCGCAGTGGCCAGCTCGCGCCTGGCACTGAGACGGTCGGCAAATGTTTGCTGAATTAATGAGTGGGGGCTGCGGGGAGGGCTTGGTCTGCAGTTCCGCCTGGGCTGCTGCAGCTGGGGCGCATGTGTACGTGTGCGCCCCTGGGAATGAGAGTGAGGGGTGTTTGTGGGTGGGGGATCCGCATCCGTGTCCCGGGGGTCTGGCGGCGCCGTGGGCAGCCTGGCGCGCCCGCTCCCTGGGGTCCCCGCCGAGCGCCTGCCTGGCTGCGGGACCCCGTTGCCAGGAGCAGTCAGGATGCGGCAGCGTCTCCATGGCAACGCGGCATCTCGAGCTGCGCGCCGCCCTCCCTCGGCGCCCCGCAGTGGGCAGGAGGCCGAGCCTGGCAGCCCCTCCCGGCCCAGCAGCCAGCAAGCTGGGCCAGGAGGCCGAAGCTGGTGGGAGGGGCTGAGGAGGGGGCTCCTTATTTTTCTAGGAATGAGAGGCTGACCTGTCTACTTCCCTCTACACCTGGGAGAGAGAGAGATAATATGAGGGATCTGTCCTCCGTCCATATGCCTCGCCCCCCCCCCCCCCCGCCCCCTAACAGACCAGGAAATCATGAACAGGTTCTGGTCAGGGCAGACCCTCTTTGGCTAACGGACATCTCTGATCTAAGTCCTGGCTGTGAAAATGGCACAATGATCCAGGCTGGAGGGGCTGTAAAGAGGGCTACTAAGGCACGGCCAGGAAATGCCATCTTGTTCCAGGGTATGAATGCAAGAGCAGTGAGGTCATTAGCCTCCCAGTGCCCACCAGTGTCTCCACTTCTCACAGATAATGCCCATGTCCCCAGTACCTGCTATGACCCTCTCCATACCCCTTTACCTTCTCAGTCATGCCATGTCCCCACATCCAATCAGTGCTTCGTACTGTGGGCTCTGATGCCTGGTTCCCAACTTGTGCCCCTTGTATTTACCCAGTATCTTCCCAGCACCCCTACCTCAGTATGGATATGGTGTCTCTAGTGTAATCCAGGGTATCCCTAGTGTCCACTCATACTTTCAAATATCCATTCAGAGACCCCCAGATACCATTAAATAACCTCTCGGTGCTCTCCATCCAATCTAGGCTTAATGCTCCTTGGTAGTTCTCAGGGACCACCCCTTGGCTCCATTACCTGTCTGATGGTCCCCCTATCTGTCCAGTATCCTACACATTCAATGTAGCTCCCAGTATTTTCCCTGTACTCCTGTTCACTTACAGCTAGCCACTACAATCTCGTTCTCTAGAATATTCTCATTAGGCTCCTCTGCCCTTCTCTGCTTCCAGGTAAATCCTCTTTGGCCCCTTGTCTCCTTTCCACCCTACAGGCAATGTCAGCCTGTAGTGCTCTCAGTGGCCAGGAGGGGGCGGGCGAGTGGTCACCCGGAGGCCAAAGTGTGGGGTGCGGTCAGGGTGGAAGGTCGAGGGTCTGCGTCCAAGATCCTCCTCATATGGAGGCTGAATCCACGCCCCGGGTGCGGCTGCGTTCCGAGGCAGTTCTTCCCGAAGTGGCTGCACCCCAATCCTTCATCCTCTGCAAGCTCAGCCGGGTCAGCCGCAGTCGCCGTCGTGGTTTTGGTTCTGAGAGAGAGCGCGCGCCCTCTGGTGGCCGCGGAGCAAAGCAGCTCCCTGGGTTACTAGGGAAAGGATGCGTCTGGGGCACTTCACCGGCCTGGGCCTGTTTTCCAATTTTCAGGAGTCCTCAAGGGGTGGAGAACACTCTCTCTCCCTTTCACAACACGAGGTTTCCTCTCTTCTGTGTATGGGGGAAATGGATGGAGCTACAGCAGGAGGGATCCAGGTTAGATTCGTGCAACCTGACCTGAATTTGGGTGACTTTGGCCTGTAGGACCCTCCATGGTTGGGTCTGGCATCAGGACAGCATTCAGCAAGTCTCTGCTCAATGGATTAGTGACTGAGTTCCTTGAGACTCATAGGTCTTTAGAGATCCCTCTTCCTCCTTATTACCTGGATTAGGAGACCAAGACATCCGGCCTGTGAAGCGTTGACTCTAGGTCATGAAGAGTAGATGGGAAGGAGCAGAATAGCAAAGTGATGGAGACCACAGGTCTGGTCTGGGTTTGAGCTTGAGAAAATCACTTCCTTCTTTCCAAGCTTCAGTTTTCTCATTTATAAACTGAAGATAAAATTCCACCTACTGCCCAGGATAGTTGTAACCATTAAATTAGACAATAATGATGTTACTGGGGTAATAATAGCAATGGTCATAGTTATTAATAAGATGCCAGCTGCTGTGAAAAGTGGTTCAGAATTTGAGGTCCAAGAGGTTATTAAAACAGGTGGACAGAGGTACAACCCCTGGCTCAGCAGCCTCTGAAGAGGTTTTCTGTGACGATCTGCTCACCGGGAGTGAGAAAAAGCCCCATAAGGTCTGGGGCCTAAAGCCAGGACTTCAGGATGAGCCCCAGTGTCCTTCCCTGCAAGTGATGGAGGCAGAGAGAGGGAAAAGAGGGTGTTGGGCTGTCCCCTGCATAGTGGTCCCTAAGGATTGGATCAGATATCCGGCCCGCCAGGAGGGCAAAGGGGCTGGTTGATGGAGGAAGCATGTGTCCCTGGCTTGGGCAGCTGGACCTTGGGGGCCTTGCCCCGGAATCTGGGGCCTTTCCTGCAAAGGGACTATCCAAAAGCAGGAAGGAAGTGGGGAGGGGGAGGAAGAGGAAGGAGGAAGGAAGGATGGGACAGGCCCCATCTGGGAGCAAGTTCTCTCTGGGACTGGCCAAGAAAAGAGGCCATCTGCACTGGCCTGGCTGAGACGGCTCTGGGTTTGTCATCCTGGCTGGTTTGGTTGTGTGTGGTGGCAGGGAGGGGTCAAGGAAAGAGAATATGAATTCCACCCTTGGCTTCCTCCTCTGTGGAAGTTATAAGAACACCTCCTGGGCTGGATGGGAATGAAGGAGATCAGAAATGTAAAATACCAACCTGGCCTGGAACAGAGCTTGTCCCTCCCACTTGCTACTCCCCACTCCCCAGGTTGGTTGGTCTGTGTGAAAGTAACTTGTAGAAAGTCCAGAAGAGCCACTGCCTGTGATCTCACGCATTCATTCAGCAACCATTACTGGGCGCCTACCATGTGTTGGGGTCCAGGGCTGTCACTTGAAATGGGAGCCAGTTCCTGCCCTCATGGAACTTGTCTGTAGTGGAGGAGGAAGAAGAGTCATCAGGCAGCAATGTTATAGAAGCACAGGGCCTGCGACAGCCCAGTGCAGGTGTCTGACCCTAGAACGTGACGGAAGGTTTCCTGGGAGGAGGTTGATTTTCATGTCAAGACTCAAAGGAGGCGCATGTATCAGGCAGAAGAAGGGGCATGACGCAAAGAAGTTCTAGGGAAGGGCAGGTCCAAAGCCCAGAATTCAGAGTGAGCGGGGCTGTGGTTGAAGCAGAGTGTGTGGCGATGAGAGGTTGAGAGAGGAGGGTGGACCTGAGGCTCACAGATAAGGGCTGTGGATTTTTTCCTGAGAGCTGCAGGGAGCCAGAGAAGGTTCTGGGCAGGGGCAGCATGGTCAGAGTGGGATAAGGTTTAATGGAGGGCACTCAGGTCATGCATGATGTGGCCTAAATGACCTGCTCTCTCTCCGTTCCTCTGTGAAGGGCAGCCAGATGGGAGCATTTGTGGCCCTCAGGTAATTCCTCAGGGGTCTCACCCCGATGTTTGCAAAGGACCCTCTGCTATCTGGACTGGTCATCCTGTACTGAACCACATCCATGGCAGAGGACTGTAGTGGCTTAGGTCTTCTTCCATCCAGTGTTTCACCAGCCCTCCATGGGCATATCTTTGTCTCCTAGCTGTCTAACTAGGGGGCCTCACCTCCTCCCTGGCCTAGGATGGGCTTGCAACCCAATCCCTCAGTGTGCTTTGGACTCGAGGCACTGATGGATCTGGAAAGGGTGTGTGGGCTGAGTTGGGCCAGTCAGAATCCAGTCCTGGGATAAGGCAGCCTCACGACCTGGGGGCATACAGGGCCCTGAGCTCAGAAAGGCCTGCCTGGCTTAATACTCTGCTGTAGCTGTCTTCCTCTCCCCCCTAAGTGCTGGGGATCAAACCCAGGACTTTGTACTTGCTAGGCAAGTGCTCTACCACTGAACTACACCCCAGCTCTCTTGAAATTTTAATTTTTATATTTGAATTTGTGTTTTATAAATGAAGTCTGGTGGGACAGTGGAAAATGTGGGTGAGCAGAGATGTGTACAGCCAGGTGTCACGGTGCCAACTAAGGTTCCTTGTGGCCCCAGGGACGATACCCACAAGCATAGAATCTGGGGGCCCCATGACGTGTGGGACCTCAAAGCAAGTACAAGGTAAGTGTGGTGTGTCTACAGCTGCACAACCCCAAGGCCAGGGCTTCTGCCTCAAATAGAACTTGCAAGTGCAAGAAGGTAATGGCGTTCGGAGGCCCCTGAGAAGCCCAAGGACCCTGTCAGAGACCTTGTTACTTGAGTTATTTCCATGGATAAGCCACCCAATAAAGCTGACCACAATGATATAGGGCAGGAAAGACTAGGCAATGTATAGCTCCTTTCTTTCAGTCCTTTCCTCCTCACCAGTAATGGAGGGGGTGTGTGGGTATCAAGAAATAAAAGAATGTTGGGTGTGGCAGCGCACACCTGTAATCCCACTACTGAGGAGTCAGAGGCAGGAGGATTGAGAATTCGAGGCCAGCCTGGGCTACATAGCAAGACACTGTCTTACAAAATAAAAATAAACAAACAAACAAAAAAACCCCAAACCCCAAACCCAACACAGCAAACAAAAGTGGAAAGTAAGCAATTGGGTTACTTTGTGCGTTATTTCCACCATTCATGTGAGAATGAAACGTGAGCGTACAAGCTACAAAATACAAATTGTATAATTTTGATGATTCTTATGGGTTAAATGCCTTTACATTTGCATTTAAAAGCTGACATTGCAAAACATAAAGATGAATAGTAAAAGTATTGCTTGTTATTCAAATTTATAATTCTTCTTTATTTAGGATGACATTAAATATCAAATAAAAACTGCAAGTTGAAAGATCACACAGAAAATGAAAAAACTTTATGTGCATATAGATATGTTGTTGTTTTTAAGTGCTGTGACTCATAGTGACCCTATGTACAACAGGAGGAAACACTCCCTGACTTTGTGCCATGCCTGGTCTGTGTCAGTGCTTCTCCCCGGCCCAGAGAGTTTTCAATGACAGACTGTTTCAGGAGTGGGCTGCCTGGTCCTTCTCCCATTTTTGCGGTGCTGAGGATTGAACTCAGGGCTTCAGAGTGTGCAGAACAGCACTCTACCAACTGAAGTAACCCCCAGCCCCAACCTATAGATATAGATTTTTATAATTTACTGTTTTTAATATTAGGCATTTCTCCTTTGCTTTTTGACCAAGGTGCTCTGTATCTTTATGTGCCTTGACCTGCAATATAACCAGCCCTGAACGGAAGACCTCCAGTCTCTATTTCGCAGCGGAGAGCCCTCTGTGGATGGGGCAGCTGTGGTGGTCGCGCCACCATCCCTGTTCCTCCTGGCCACTGGAGGACGCTTCTCAGCTTCCCTGGGGTTGGCTTGCACCTACATGGTTGGCATTCCAGGATCTGGGGCAGGGCAGGGCAGGGCATCAGAACAAGGCCAGCCACCTCAGACCTGAAGATATAGCTTCCCTTGTCCTTGAGGGCATCTTCACTGGCCACCAAGCTGCCACCTGGCCTGACAACCCCAGTGGGGCTCCTGGTTCTTTCCCCTTGAGACACGGTGCCCCCAGGCAGGGCAGGCAGAGGGGCCTCAGAAACAGTGTCAGCCCTTTCCCTGTGCCCATCCCTAGCTAGGCCTGGCCAAGGGGGGCTTCTGTCTTGGCTTGCTCCTAGGGGACAGTAAGAAGAGAGACAGAGCCCTTGGCAGTGATCAGCCCGCGGTCAGATGAGTGCCTTCCTGCTTTGAGCATTCTATGGGAGAATCCACAAAAACCATTTAGTGTGGAGCTGGGTACTCTCTCCAATTCAGGCAGCTCCCCAATTGTTGAAAAGGAGACTGGTACCTTAGTGAGGCTTCCCTCCCAGCCCCCAGGAGGGTTCTGTCCCCTTTCCCTCTGCCAGGTCCTGCTCCTTTTCTCTCTAACCTACATTTCCTCTTTCTGTTTCTGTTGATTCTCTAGCATACCAGGCCCATGCCCGTCTCAGGGCCTTTGCACTTGCTGTTTCCAGCTCTCATCTACCTGATACTTGCTGAGTATCATTCCTTGGGTTACAGCATAAATGTCACTTCTTCTGGGATGGTGTGCCTTATTGCTCCAGGGGACATCCCCCCATCCTGCAGCCACTCTGTTAATTTTCCTGAGCAGCATGTAACAGGTGATAATGCTCTTGTTGTGGTGTGTGTTTGGTGTCTTTCTTCTTTCTCCTGGGGCTGGGAGCTTAAGTGGGTGGGCCTCTTTTCTGGCTTGTTCCCCAAGTCTTCTGTGGCTGATAGCATATGGAAAGTGCCCCAGACAGACATGGCCCTGCTGTGAAAGAATTCACACTTTAATGAATTGAACAAGCAGTATTTTTAATTGTGATAAAACATACATAACATAAAAATTCTACCATTTTAACTTTTAATTTTTTTTTCAGTACTAGGGGGTTGAATCCCCTAGTACTGAACCCAGGGTCCCACACCTGCTAGGCAAGTGCTCCACCACTGAATTGCATCACTGCCCCTTTTTTATTTTTATTATTTTATGTAATTTTATTTATTTATTTATTTCAGTACTAGGGGTTGAACCCAGGACCTCGCGCTTACATACTTTGCAAGTGCTGGACCACTGAGCTGCACCCTCAGCTCATTTTTTTACTTTTTGAGACAGGGTCTCACTAAATTACGCAGACCGCCTCTGGCCTCAAACTTGCAATCCTCCTGCCTCCACCTCCCAAGTCGCTGGGATTACAGGCGTGTGCCACCATGCCTGGCTTTTATTTTTATTTTGAGACAGGGTCTTACTAAGCTATACAGGCTACCTCTGGCCTTGAATTCTTGATCCTCCTGCCTCCACTTCCTGAGTTGCTGGGATTACAGGTATGTTTGGTGGCGCGCCTGGCTTCATCTTAGCTAACGTGTACAGTTCAATGGCATTAAACACATTCACATTGTTGTGCACCTATCATCCATTTCCATAACTCTTTTGTCTTGCAAAACTGAAACTCTCTACCTGCTAAAAACTGTACACATCTTCCCATTTTCCCCCCATGCGCTGAAGACCCCCCTTCTACTTTCTGTCTCTATGAATTTGATTACTCTAGCTACTCCAGGTGATCTTCTTTCAGTAAGATTAAGTAAAATAAGAACCTCACTTTCCCTGTCCTGAGAAGAGTCCATGGCCCAATGGGCTGGTGGGAGGAGAGTGGCGAGGGACAGGCTGTGCGCAATGTGGCTTGGAAGGAGAGTGCTGGGCACGTGCACTTTGCATGTTCTTTCTCTTTTCTGACTTTTTCAACTTGTACCTCAGTTTCTGACATACTTTGTCACCTTTCCTAAAAACTTATCCAATGAGAACTGCTTCTGTTTTCTTTTCCGACTTCCTCAGAAGTGGGAAATTGTTTGGTCCTTTAATAAATTCACATTTGTGTTTGTCAGAGCTTTGTCCAGCTGGTACTTCTCCCCAATATTTGAATTTCTGACCATTTTGGGCACATTTCTTTTATCAAGGACCTGGGGACATCCCCCCTTATCTCCTCACTTGAAGACCTCTCTGAGTTGCTGCTTTTGGCCACACATTTTCCCTGCTGAATACATTGTCCTATAAGAGATTTCATTCCAGGCCTTTTCAGTAAGATTAAGGCAGGGCAGTTCAGCTCATTTTCTTAGGATCCATGATGAGAAAATAAGGCACAAAAACACACAACATAACCACAAAAGCTGAGACAGTAAAGGGATGTCCACAGGGCAAGAGCTGCAGTGTGACTTTTTGTTCCCACTGGAAAAGGTAGTGAATCACACAAGGAAATGGACACTTACTTCTAGCTTGTGTGTTGAGTACCAAACAAATAATGACTATGGGACAAATTTTTTTTTTTGTTAAAATGTGTCAAGTACCAAATTTGATGAGTTTCAAAGCAGTCAAGTACCAAGGTATGATTATATCTTCCCTCCTTCCTTCCTTCCTTCCTTCCTTCCTTCCTCTCTCTCTTTCTTTTTCTATTGGGGGTTGAGCCCATAGCTTCACCTGTGCTAGGCAAGTACTCTATCACTCAGCCACAACTCTGGCTGGCCCTTTTAAAATATTTTATTTTGAGACAGGGTCTCACTAAGTTGCACAGGCTGCCTCTGACCTTGAATCTGTGATCCTCCTGCCTTAGCCTCCTGAATCTCTGGGATTACAAGTGTTCTACATGGCACCCCGTTTGGGATTAATGTATTTATCATGGGACTCACTTAATTTTCATTAGAAAGATGTTATAAAGGATCAAGATTGGCCCCTTTCTGCTCTCTGGCTTCCTGTCTCACCATATGATCATTTTTGCACCTGCTGCTGCCATGAGGCTGTCCACCATTATGTGATATAGCCAAAGGGGGCCCTCACCTGAGATCCAATTGATGGAGTTTCCCAATCTTGAAGGTTCAGCCTCCCAAAATTGAGCTAAATAAACCTATCTTCTATATAAAGTACACAGTCTCAAGTAGTCTGTTATAGCAATAGAGTTTGTTTGACTTGCCTTGCCTTGCCTTCCCTTTCCTTTTTATGGTATTTGAGGGTTGAATCCAGGGCCTCACACACACTTTACAAGTGCTCCACAACTGAGCTGCATCCCAACTCCTTTTTAATTTTTAATGTTGAGACAGAGTCTTGCTAAGTTACACAGGCTACCTCTGGCCTCGAACTTGTCATCTTCTTGGCTCTGCCTCCTGAATTTCTGGGATTACAGACATGTGCCACTCTATCCTGCTTGTTTCCATTTTCCTAATGATTAGTGTACTCATTTTGAAGGAAATGTACTTTTTGGGAATGGAGAGAGAGGAGCCTCTGAGGAGGTGGCACTTGAACTGAGGCCTACAAGAAGGGAAAGAGAACCAGGAGTAAAGTAATGTAATCCTATCCCTCAGAAGGCAAAGTCCAGTGGTGGAGCTTCTGAGTTTGAGCCCTGCCTAGGGCTATGTAAGGAGATAGTCAGTGAAGCACCTGGAGGAAGGACATGTCAGGGAGAGAGAGAGGGAACAGTAAATGCACAGGCCCTGAAGTATGAGTGGGCCCTGCATATTTTGTTGCAGAAATAGTGAATAACTGGCCAGTGGTTGGAAGGTGGGTGTGGGGTAGTGGTAGGACAGGGGGTTTGAAAGATGGGCAGGGTTGAGGGATGAAGGGCTTTAAGCCATGGAAAGGCCATTGTATTTGTAATTTCTTTTTAAATTCACTTCCAGGAAGCCAGATATGGTGGCCGAGGAAGGAGGATTGATACAAGTTCAAGACTAGCCTAAAAAATTTTCCTTCTCTTCCTTTCCTTCCCTTCCTTCCTTCCTTCCTTCCTTCCTTCCTTCCTTCCTTCCTTCCTCTCTCTCTCTCTCTTTCTTTCTTTCTCCTTCCTTCTTTCCCTCCTTCCTTCCTTCCTTTTCTTTTTGAGACAGGGACTCACTAGGTAGCCCAGGCTGGCTTAGAATTTGCAATCTTCCTGTCTCTACTTCCGCCTCCCAAGGGCTAGGATTACAGGAATGTACCACTACATCTGGATTGTATTTGTAATTTGTAGTAAGCACTGGTGTCCCTAGGTTCACAGGGGCCAAAGGAATGGACAGACAGATAGGAACTGATGGTAGTGATGTCATTCTGTGAGGTAGGGAGTATGGTGTGTGTGTGTGTGTGTGTGTGTGTGTGTGTGTGTGTGTGTGTGTGTGTATGTGCACATGGTGAGTGCTCATGGGGCATGCAGCAAGCATCTGAACACCCCAGAAGCCCTGAATCCTGATGTTACCTCAAAGAGTATGTTCCTTTTCCCCCTTCCTGCTTACAGTGCTATGGCCACCCTAGCTGGTGTTGCTGCCTGCCTCCCATCACTAACTTAGCTCTGGGAAGAATGATCTAGAGCCCATACCAAGGGGCTAAAGCTGGACTCTGAAAATTCCAACCATGGCTTCAATGGTCTGGAGATAGGGGCTCCTGGCCTAAGACCAGGAAAGGACTCCAGGCCTTGCCTGTGTGAGGCAGCAGGTGTACAGGGGTCAACGGCAAGAGAGCAGGGTACTTGTTGCAGTTCCAGGAGGGGCAGGTGGGGGCCCAGACCTTTGCATAGGAGGAAGAGTGGGGAGAGAGAGAATAGGGTGCATCTGGGAAGGTCTAGGGGCACCCATCTGTAGGGCTCTGTGGTTTGGCTGGGTTTCTGCCTCTGAATGGCTGTGTGTGAGAGAAGAAAATGAAGTCATGAGCTCACTGCCACTCTGGTGGCCTTTCATTTCATCCTCACAGCAACAGTCTCCCAGGCTCAGAGGAGAGCCATTTGCCCGAGGTCATTCAGCAGGGAGATTCAGACGAGGCTTGCCTGACCTCTTAGCCTGTGCTCCCACCCCTGCCCCTGCCAACAGTGACCTCATCTACAGAGGAGGCCCAATCTGCGCATCTGTCTGCTGGCCTCACCTCACCCCCCAGCAGAACGCACCCCTCCTGCCCGCCTTCCCCACAGGGCCAGGACCACCTGGGGAGGGCGGCTGGGACTTGAGACCCTTTGCTGACAGCTTGGGGAGAAGGGGCTCCTGGGCCCTGGGGTGAGCTCAGGATATGCCCTGCTGGGTGGTAGCCCAGACTTCCTTCCTGTCCTTCAGAGTACCTAGGCAGCCTGGCTGGGCTGTGGCCGGCCTCAGGACCCTGCCTCAGGATCCTGCCTCCTCTGCTGAATCTCCTCTGAGCATTAGACCTAAGTCCTAGGGACTGTGAGCTGGGATACATCCAGTGTCTCTCAAAAAACCAGCACCCTCCTCCCCTAAGAGCAGGACTGTGGCAGTTTGGCCAGCACTGGAGGAAAAATATGGATATCAGCTGAGACCAGTGAGCAGAGGTCAGGCTGAAGTCCAGAGAGGAGCAGGGACTTATCCAGGGTCATGCAGGGATGCAGGGGCTGAGGCTCTGTTTGTTTTAATCCAGAAAGGACCAGGTTTCTCCAGCAAAGGGAGTCAAGAAAGGGTTGGAGAAGGAGGGGTTGGAAGGGCAGTCATCTGACCTCCTGTTCCAGGTGGCTCTGCCTGGCCTTTCCCTCTGCCATCAGCATCACAACTGGCCTCAGAGCTCACTCGACACTTTCTGTATGATCAGGGAGGCTAGAGATTCACTCTGAGCTTTGTTAAGGGACCTCAGATATCCTCAGTCCTTTCTCTTGATCAGCCTACAAATCCCTTTCTAATCCCTCTGACAGTGGGCTATGCATCTTGCTTGCATACTTCCTGTGACGGGAAATTCACTACCTCAAGAGGCAGTTTGTTCTATTGTTATTCTAGGGAGGCCAAACTGGCCCTCTTGTGCTGTCCCACTGTGGGAACCAACTCATCCTATGGAGCACACAGGCCTCTGATGGCCGCAGAGAGGTCCATGTCTCCCACCCCTGTGCTAGCCTTCTGTCCAGCTTTGATGGTCCCTGATCCCCATAAACAATGCTTCTAGTACCTCATCTCCCTGGCTGCTCTCAGCTGAGAATGCTGTGGTTGGGATGGGCCATTTCCACGGTGACTATGCCAATGTGTGTGTTAAAGTGAGAGGCAAGAGCAAGGTTAACTTGAAGCTGGTGGAAAGTGGCTTCTGAGGGTAGCTAGGCAATTTCTGCCTCGTATAATGCCTGGAAGGGCCCTTGGTTGTAAGACAGGCCTGCCCAGAAGACTGAGGCCTGGGACAGGAGAATGCAACACTTCTGAGGGGAATTTCCTTCCGGAGGGGCCTGCTGGAGGTGTGGGGAACATTTTTCCAGAACAGTGCCTTCCCCACAGGGTCTCAACAACCATCTTCTCTCACCCTCCACAGTCCTCCTCCTCCTAGAGCCCAGGGCAGGCATGTGGGAGCAAAGTGAACCCAGGGGCCCAGGGCAGGACCCCCTTCAGAATGGACGGAGTAAAGGCTGCAGTCCTGAGCCCCTGCCATCCCCCACACAAAATGCAGTTACACCATGAACACTCTCCCTCACCCCCACGTCAGTCACACGGGGTCTTTAGTCACAGTGACCCCAGAGACCTGCCTTTTCTTCTCAACTGTATATAGAATCTCTTTTTCCATTTCAGTAAATATTTGTGATGCTTTTTTTTTTTTTTTGGTGGTGCTGTGATTGAACTTAGAGCTTCACACATGCTTGGCAAATGCTCTAGCATTGAGCTATATCCCAGCCCTGTGATGGTCCATTTTTAATGGCTGCATAATACTCTAGTACATTAAGATAGCATAGTTTCTTTAACCAATGCCTTATCATAGGGCATTAAGTTGTTTATGATTTTTTGACATTATACTCAATGTTGCAGTCAACATCCTTGTATTGGCAGCTTTGCCCACATCCATCTTTATTTCTTTAGGATCAATTCCTAGTACTGGAACTGCTGGGTTGTAAAACAGGAATATTTTTAAGGCTTCTGATATCTTGCTTCCCAAAAGGTGGTGTCAATGTTGTTTCCTAGCAGCCATCAGCTGTGTGCATATGCCTTTTCATCATGTTGGAAGCACCAGTTGTTTCTTTATCCCACATTTCTTTTATTTTTATTTTTATTTTTTTGCGGCACTTCGGAGCTGGATCCAGGGCTTTGGGAGTACTTTGCAAATGCTCTACCACTGAATGGCACGCCTAGTGCCTGTGTATTTTTTATTTGGAGACAAGGTCTTGGTAAGTTACACAGGCTGCCTCTGGCCTCAAGCCTGTGATCCTTCTCCCTCGGGCTCCCAGAGTCACTGGGATTACAGGCTGGAGCCACTACACCTGGCTTCTTTTCTTTTTTTCTAAGGGATAGAGTCTCACTATGTGGCCCAGGCTAATCTCAAACTCCTGAGCTCGAATGATCCTCCTGCCTCAATCTCCTGAATGGCTGGGACTATAGGTATGTGCTACCACACCTGACCACTTCTATTTTCCAGGTTCTTTGTTTTTTGAGGCAAAATATGTGTACAATGAAACACACAAATCATTTCTTGAATTTTGACAAATGTACACACCTGTATATACCAACCCTGATCAAGATATAGGATATTTCCATCACTTCAGAAAATTTCCAAGTTGCCCTCTTGGCCTGGCCATTCTGATTTCTTTCCATTATAGCTTAGTTTTTCCTGCTCCAGAACATCATAAAAATGGAATAATACACTACCTACTTTTTTGTGTCTAACTTATTCCCTTCAGTTTACCGTTTTGGAGATTCATGATGTTATTGTGTATACCAGTAGTTTGTTTTCTTCTTCTCCTCCTCCTCCCCCCACCTCCTCCTCTTCCTTCCCTCTCCACCTCTTCCTCCTCTTCCTCCTCCTCCTCCTTCTTCTTCCTCTTCTTCTTCTTCTTTTTCTTCTTCTTCTTCTTCTTTGTATTGGGGGTTGCACCCAGGGGCTCTGGGCATGCTAGGTGTGCTATACCCTCACCTCCCTCTTTATCGTTTTTTATTTTGAGACAGGGTCTCATTTTTATCACTGAGTAGAACTTCATGGTCTGAATGGGTAATTGTTTGTTAATTCTTTTGCCTCTTTATCAACACATGGGCTGTTTCTAGTTTTGGGCCATTCTAAATAAAGCTGCTGTGAATGTTCTTGTGTAAATCTTTGTGTAGACATGTGTTTTCATTTTTCATGGGTACTTGTGAGTGGAATTGCTGGGTCATGGGGAGGGGTGTTCTTCATTTAATAAAACATTACTTGACCTCTTCTTCATAAAATGGTTGTACCATTTTATACTCCCAACAACAGAGAATCATCTCCACCATGGAGCTGTCAGCTCAGAGCACAATGGGATGGTAACCTTTTTGGCTCAGAGAGCCACACCTTGGTGGATATCCCTGAAGGTCACAATAACAGGATTGGCTGTAGTTGCCCTGGCAATCGACTGGACCCCTCAGGCTGTTTCTCATGGACAGATGCATGGCTGAATGCCCAGCCAGCTCTCCTTGACCCTGAACTTGTATAATTGCTTTGTTAGAACCTGAATGTCAACTTTTCTATTTGTCGTCATTAAATCATCGTGTTGGTTTTGAGTTACCCCTCAGCCAGTCCTGTTAACTATGGGAATAGCATACTCACATATACATACCATGTGCCAGGCCTTGAGCTAACTCATTCAGACTTCAGAATAACCCTGTGAGCAAGCTGATATGATTCTCGTTTCGGAGAAGAGGAAATCAAGGCATAGAGAGGTTAAGTAACTTGTCCAAGATGACCCAGTAGTAAATGGCAGAGCTAGAATTAGACCCTAGGTAGTTTGATTCTCTGGACATTGTGTTCTTAACTCTTTTGTCTCTTGGTTTGTGATGTCATCACCTTCCACCTTCCAGTCTCTCAAAATGCATCAAGTACCAGGTGCGGTGGTGCATGCCTTTAATCCCAGTGACTTGGGAGGCAGAAGCAGGAGGATTGCAAGTTCGAGACCAGAGGCAGTCTGCGTAATTTAGCAAGACCCTGTCTTAAAAAGTAAAACAAACAAACAAACAAAAGACAGAAAACAAACAAACAAAAAGCAGGAAAAAATATTGGGCTGAAGGTGCAGCTCAGTGGTACAGCACTTGCAAACCATGCAAGTACCAGGCCGTGGGTTCAAACCCCAGTACCAAAAAAAAAAAAGCATCAAGTATACCACTAACTCTTCATCAAAATATTTTTGGTTAAGCCAGGCGCCGTGATGTGCACCTGTAATCCCAGCACTTGAGAGGCTGCGGCAGGAGGATTGTGAGTTTGAGGCTAGTTTGGGATAGGTAGCAAGACCCTGCTTCAAAATAAACAAAAACAAAAACAAAAAACAAACAAAAAAAAATCTGTTAAAAAGCAACCAAAACAAAAACCTATGGACAGACAAGTCCAGGGCCAGAGCCAGAGCCTGATGGCATGCTTCTAAAGATGTCCTTTTGCACTGGCTTTGTTCTATTTGTTTACAATCTTTGATAGTGATTACTTGGCCAGCTGTGAGGTCACAGAACTGGGATCTAGTCATGATTCTTCACATGGTCTTAGCACAGCATTCATCAAATACGTCTTAGAAATCTCCATATATGCGTTTCATGTCTGCCAAAATTTTCCCACCAGGAGCCCGAGACAACAAAGGGAACAGAAGGTAGGGTTAGGATGGCACTTATTTAAGCTCATATAGGCGCCCAGTGGCCCTTCACAGTCTCTAGATCTTGGCCCAGTTTCTAGCACTTAGTTGTTGTTAGGTGCCATCGAGTAGAATCTGATTCATAGTGACCTTATGTACAACAGAGCAAAACAGTCCTAGACCCTGTGCCATGACCAGCACTATGGACACAGATGAAACACTGTTGTCATGCTTCTGTGCTATTCATAAGGTTTTCGATGGCTGATTGTCCTTCTCCTTGGTATGTAATTGTTGTTGTTAGGTGCTGTTGAGTTGGTGTGTGACTCATAGCGACCCTATGGACACAGATGAAACACTGTTGTCATGCTTCTCTGCTATTCATAGGGTTTCCAATGGCTGTTTATTTTTTGGGAATGGGTTGCTGGGGCCCTCTCAAGTCTACAGCACCTGGTGTTCCCAGGCGGTCTCCTGTCCAAATACTAACCAGGTCTGACCCTGCTAAGCTTCCAAGATCTGATGGGATTGGACGCCACAGTGGTATTGGCTGCAGGCTGGTATGTAGTAGATGTTTAATAAATGCTTGTTAACTATTTTTTGAAGGCCACTTGATTTTATTTTTTATTGTGATTAAAATATCAATAACATTTGACATATTAACCATTTAAAATGTACAATTTAGTACCACTAGGTAAACTCAAATATTGTGCATTTGTCACTAGTATCTATTTCCCAAACATTCTCATCATCCCAAACAAAAACTCTGTTCTCCATTCCTCACTCCCTCCAACCCCTGGTGACATTAATTCTACTTCTGTCTCTAGGAATTTGCCTATTTAGATATCTCATATAAATGGAATCACACAATATTTATCTCGTGTCTGGCTTATTTCAGTAGCTTTTTCAAGGTTCATCCATGTTGTAGCTGAGGTCAGAATTTCCTTCTTTGTCAAGTACTGTGTTACGTGTTGCACATACTGCATTTTGTCTATCCAGTCACCTGCCATGGGACATTGAGTTGCTTCCACCTCTTGGCTGTTGTGAGTAGTGCTGCTGTGTGGCTTAGTGATTATCATTCTGTCACTGTTACTAGGTTCTCCCTGGCCTTCTCCACTGTCACAGCTCTGGCCAAGGTCCCCAATGCCTTCCAAGTTGCTAAATCCAGTCTTCATTCTTCGTCACACTTGACTAGTCCATCAGCTGTGCCTGGCTAAGTCGGCCTCCTTCCTCTCTAGCGCCCGGCCTTGACTTGGCCAGTAAGAACCCACATTTGCCTGCTCTCCCTCTCCCTCCCCAGTCCTCCTTCTCAGACCAGCTTCTCATTTCCCCCCTTTATCCTTTCCCCATCTCTTACTGTGGGGGGCATCAGGGCTCCATTCATAGTCCTCTGACACACCCATCCCAAATGTGTGCCTCTAGCCCAGACGTGTCTGCCTGCCTCTCTGACACCTCTCTTGGATGCTGATTGATGTCTTGCTCCCTTCCTGATCCACTTCCAGGCTTCAGCTCTGACTGACCTCTCCAATCGATTCCCAACAAAGCAGCCAGAGACCTCCTTGAAAAGTGTAAGTCAGATAAGGTCAGCTGTCTGCCCCGAGTCTTGGGTGGCTCCTTATGTCACTAAAAGCCAAAGATAAAGAAGTCCACAAAGCCCTACATCATCTGGCCCCTGCTACTCTCTGTCTTCATGTACCTCCTTCCCTTCGCTCCTTGCTATTCCATGAACATGCCCAGCACACTCCTACCTCAGGGCCTTTGCATTGGTTCTTCCTCCCTGGAACTTTCCTCCACCAGCTATCTCCATGCCAATCCTATACCTCTTTCTAGTTCTTGCTCAGTTATGTTTCTTTGTTTTCCTTTCTTTTGGCAGTACTAGGGGCTTGAACCCAGGGCATCGAGAATGCTAGGCAGGTGCTTTACCACTAAGGGACATCCCCAGACCCCTTTTAATTTTTATTTTGAGGCAAAGTCTTGCTAAGTTTTGTAGGGGGGCCTCAGGCTTTAAACTCATGATCCTCCTGCCTCAGCCTCCCGAGTAACTGGGATCACAGGCATGTGCCATGGCACCTGGCCTTGGTAATCTTTCAAAGTGTCTCCCAGTCTCTCTCTCTCTCTCTCTCTCTCTCTTCTTTTTTTCTGTCTTCTTTCCATTAGTATTTTAATTGTGCATATTTACGGGAAACAGAGTGATAATTCAGTTCATATATACAGGAGCACTATTTAAAGTGGTAACACCCCTCACTCTTCTACCCTCCGATCTCCCCCTTTTTTCTTTTTTCTTTCTTTTGTAGGGGGTGGGGGATGGATCACAGGGCCTCATAGATGCTAGGCAAATGCTACACCCCTAGCCCTCCTGATCCCCTTTCTGCTGCCCTGTTTCCCCTGTAGTACTCACCATTGTCTACAATATTATAAACATCAATTATTTATTATGTTTATTGTTTTTTCTCTATCTCCACCCCTACTGGAAACATCAGGATTTTTGCCTGTTTGATTTTCTGATATGGTTCATTGACTAGGGCTTGGTACATGTAGGGGCTCAATACATATTTGCTGAAGGAAGGAAGGTATGATAATCTGGGAAGGAATCTTTAATCTAAAAATGAGTTGGAACCCAGAGAATGTGAGTATCTGATATGGCCAGCATTGTGGTCATCAGATTTGTTTGCTGTGCAGCAGCCAGTCCCCCTGTCCTGGTGATTCTGCCCGCTCTCCCTGGAGAAGCATCCCCTCCCACTATCAGAGCCTGTGGATGGCCTGGGCCTGACCCCTCTCCTCACTCCCAGGGGAGGAGACTTCCAGAGGCAATAACTGTTCAGAGTTGGGTACTTTCACTGAGCTGGTGAGACTCAATCCTGAGAGCTTGTGCTGTGCTGTCAGGACAGGGAAGGCGTTTTTCCTCAGAGTGCTGTCTTAGCCACCTGTGCAGTGTTGGAAGAGCTGGACAGGAGAGGGAAGCCAGAAAGGAAGCAGAGGAGTCCTGGGCCACAGATGGGTGAGAGTACCATACCAGGAGTCGGGTTCTCCACTGCCTGCCATCGGATCCCTTCCTAGACTTTTCACTCACACGAGTCTCTCTTCACCAAAGGTAGATTGAGTTGAGTTTCATCTCTTGCAACCGCTTACAGTGAATGTCCCTGACCTTCTGAACTG
Source organism: Pedetes capensis (assembly GCA_007922755.1). Classification (NCBI taxonomy): domain Eukaryota; kingdom Metazoa; phylum Chordata; class Mammalia; order Rodentia; family Pedetidae; genus Pedetes; species Pedetes capensis. Next base: position 151,986 of record VMDO01000238.1, on the reverse strand, counting down.
GACAGTGAGTGAGGTGCAGGTAGGGCCTGCAGGGGCATGTGGGGCCAGTGGCCACATGGCAGCCCTAGGCCAGAGGGGGCTGATAGGAGCAGGGCTCTCACAGGTCCCCGGGTACAGAGGGGCATGGGCCTGGGTTTGCCCTGGCCGGCCCTGGAGGGGCGCTCAATCCGTCAGGGGAGGCCATTGGGCACGAATGGGGGAAAGACAGGCAGAAGCACCCTGCTACACCAGAGGCACAAGCTAAGCTGAGATTCATTCTGTCCAAGCTCGGGGAGGTAAGTAGGAGTGGGAATTATCCCCCGGGAGCTCCCCCTACCCCCGCAGATGCAAGAGTCCACTTAAAGCACACCCGAGAGTGGGGTCTGGGCTCTGCCACACCCCCCAGGGGTGTTCCGAGGCAACTCACTTAACTGTGAGAAACAGCGTCCTCAAACGTAAAAGGAAAGGAATAGTGTCCACGTTATAGAGCTTCTGTGAGGATGAAATAGGATATAATGTGTGCCAAGAACTTAACAGGAGCGCAGCCCACCGGCATAGGAAAAGTCAGCTGTTACTATTACTGTCAGGAGTTCTCAAATGGCTCCATTCTACCTAGTGGCGCAGATGCAGTTCCTATAGACACCAGCAGGTGACGCCCCAACCCCAAAAGAGCCCCGTTGCAGGACTCCTTTTTGCTGGGCGCGGAGAGGGTTTGGGAGGGGGCAGCCTCTGGTATCTCGGCCAATTAGACCCCTACCTTCCCGGCAGCGATGGGGCGAAGTACCTGCATACTGTCAGTTCTCTGTGGCCTCTGGCTCATGCTCGGGGCGTCTCGGCAACCATGGGATAGTCAGGGGAACCTCTATTCTCCATTTGTGTTGTGTAAGAGCATGGCCTGGGCGAAGTTGAGGAAGCACTCAGGTTGGACTAAAGGATTTCCAGGAGGAGAGCGCAAGCGACACTGAGGCTAATAATAGGCGCCTGGCTTGCGGCGGGAGCTCAGACGCTGCAGGGCCTGAAGCTGAGGCCGGAGGATGACCCCTATGACCTCCCGTCACCGAGGACCCTGGGCAGTGCTTGGTCTTGTGATGCGAATGCGCTATAATTCTGGATCCGGCCAGCAGAGGGAGGCAGAGAGCCTCACGCGCCCGCTCACTTCGCAGCGCCAGCTCGCCCTCCCGGGAACCTTCCCAGCCTGGCCGAGCCTGCCTGGGCAAGACCAGACGTGTCAGGTGTCCCTTCACTTTGGAAAAAGACTTGTCCTTCTCCCTCCTGCCTGGCTCCCTGAGGAGAGCTCTTGGGATGAGGGGAGGGTGAGACCCGATGCTAACTTAACCCTACTCAAGATGCCCCTCACCCTCTCCTGGCCTCAGTAATGAGAAGGACCTGCTGACCATTCCAGTCCTAGCAGCACCTGCGATGGGTGTTGTTACCTCTGTAAGGGTAGCAATTTGGGAGGAGGGCAGATGGGGTTTCTAACCCAGCCTCCCATCACCCAGGCCTGGATGGCCAGCTGGGCCCCAGGAAGCAGGAGTCTCCCACCACATACCACTCTGACTGGTTCCGGGAATTCTCCTGGACAGCCTCCCAGAGGCCCACAAAGGCCCTCAGATGAAGTTCTGGACCCCACACTGCTGTGCTCTGGGCCCAGGGCCTGCTGGCTCTAGGCACTGCAAGTCCCTGGCACTCCCCATGGGGCTTTGTCCACTCGCCCTGGACCAGTGCTGGCCAGGCCGTGTTTGGCGGGGGAGGGGTGGTCAGGCGGCTCCTATCACCCCAGAGCAGCTTCTCTTCCCTCCTGCCATGGCCAGGCCCACCTGCAGGCTGTTCGTTCCCCTTTCTCTGAGTTGCAGAGGCTGTCTGGCAGGAATGGTCTCCCCTCTTCACTGCCTCCTAGCTAACAGGGGAATCGGGGTAGTGTCTTCATTTAAAGAGGACACCCTGAGGCCCCAAGGACTCACCGAGCCTCTGTGGCTTCCCACGAGGCTCCTGGCACACAGCTTCTCTACAGCAGCCCTGTGGGGATTTGTCTGGGGCCTCTCAATCACTCACTGCTTGGTTCATCACCTTTTGGGTGCCTACTGTGTGCTAGTCCTGGGCTCAAGGTGGATCTGGGGACTCAGACGTGTGAGAAGGGTCCTTACTTTGTGGAGTGTCCACATTGTGGTACCTACTGTGATGGGAAAGCCCTGGCCCCATGTGAGCCTGGAGAGGGGCCTGCCTAGCTGGCTGACACCTCCTAACAGTCCTTCCCTGACCACCTGCTGAAGCAGCCCTCATGCACTGGCCAGGTGCTGTCACATACCAAGTATTTTGTTTCAAAATCTTTTACAGAGTTGGGTTTTGTGGGGCACACCTTTAATCCCAGCTACTCAGGAGGCTGAGGCAGGAGGATGGAGAGTTCGAGGCCAGAAGCAGTCTGTGTAACTTAGTAAGACTCTGTCTCAAGATAAAAAAAAAAAAAGGCAAGGTGTGGTGGTGCACACCTGTAATCCCAGTGACTTGGGAGGCAGAGGCAGGAGGATCGCAAGTTCGAGACCAGAGGCAGTCTGCATAATTTAGCGAGATCCTCTCTCAAAAAGTAAAAAAATGGGCTGGGGGGGCAGTTCAGCGGTATAGCACTTGGAAAGCATGTAGGCAGGAGGCCCTGGGTTCAACCCCCAGTACCACAAAAGAGAAAAAAATCCCAAATCCTTTTTAGTATCTCCAGTTAGTTTCATTCTTTATCCTTTGGTAGGTTCGTTTTCTGAGTGCATACTATGTACCAGGCCTTGGGCCAGTCTTTAGGGGATACAGAAGTGAAAAAACACAGTTTGTACCCTCATGAAGCTTATGATCTAGGATGGTAGTGATGGGAGGGACAGACAACCAGAATAATCAGGTATACATGGTGTATATACACACAGGTTATGGAGGAGGAGAAACTAGGGAAATGAGAGATGTGGGTGAGGTGGGGGGGTGTTTTAGACAGAGTGGTCAGGGAAGGTGAAATCTGGGCAGAGAGCTGAATGGAGTAAGGGGTGAACAGTGCAGTTACCTGAGGTAGCAGTGTTTCAGACAGAGGAAACAGCACATAGAAAGGCCTTGAGGTCAGAGTATGCTTGTTGCATTAGAGAAACAGTGAGGATCCTGGTGTGGCTGGGGAGGGGTAAGGTCAGAGAGGAGCTAGGACCAGATCATGTATGGCTCTGTAGCTAGTGTGAAGGCTTGTTGTGACTCTGAGCCACAGAGAGCATTTGAGGACTTTGGATGGGGGAGTTCAAAAATCTGCTTCCATTTCACAGGATGGCTTTGGCTGTTGTGGTGGGGATGCTAAGAATGCTCGGAGTGGGGTTGGGTTGAAGCAGGGATCAGTTAGAAGGTGACAGAAACAGCTAGGGAAGAGAAAAGGTGGTTGGGCCTGGATGGTGGCAGTGGAGCTCTTGAGAAGTGGTTGGTTTGGGATGTAGGTTGAATGCCAGACTGTCAGGATTTGCCAGGGATTGGATATGGGGTGTGCAAGAAAGAGGCAACGATGACACCCAGGGTTTGGCTTGAGCCGAGGGAAGGGTAGCTGTGATGTTTACTGCAAAGAGGAGGAGGGCATGGACGAGTTAGGACGAGCACCTCAGTCTGATGTTGGGGTAGGTGAGGGTAGGGAATCCTGTGCTGAGGCTTAGCTGGGCTTCAAGGCCAGGAGGTCCCACAAGGCAGAGTGGGACAGTCAGAAGGCCAAGGACTGAGCCTGGTGGGGGGTGAGGGGGCGGGCTTCAGGCCTTGGAGGTCAGGGAGGGGAGAAGGAGCCAGCGAAGGAGGTGAGGAGTTGTGGCCAGGCTGGGGGTGGGAAAGCATGGCATTAAGAGTTCCTAGGTCAGTGGGGCTGCCTGTGTCAGCTGCTGCCAAGAAGTGGAGATGAGGTCTGTGAATTGGCTTTTGGATTTGGCATTGTGGTTATCCTTGAGGTCCAGGACACAGTCAGCCTATCCACCACCTTGGTACAAATGTTAGAAAGCAGAGGCCATTGCTGGTGGGCCTGGCTAGGGGGCTCTGCAGAGGGCAGCCACCTTGGTGTAAAGGAAAGATCATCCCTCTTCTGGCACATGTGGCCTTATGTCAGGCTCACAGTGTGGGGAAAGGAGTAGGTGATCCAGGGCCTTGTCCACCGTCTGTGTACCCCAGGTGCTGTTGTGCAGTGCTCAACCTGCGTATCTGTGCTTAGCAGCTGTGTTGGTGATTTTGATGAGTGGGGTTATGAAGTGAGTGTTGGCAGGGGGATGTTTCAGTCTGAAACACTGCTACCTAACATTTGTACCAAGATGGATTGGAGTTCCTTCAAGAAAGAGGAATTGGAGCCAGACACCTTGCTGCACGCCTGTAATCTCAGGACTTAGGAGGCAGAGGCAGGTGGATATTAGGTTTGAGGCCAGAGGCAGCCTATGTAACTTAGAAAGACCCTGACTCAAAGTAAAAAGTAAAAAAGGGGCTGGGGGGTGCAGCTCAGTAGTAGAGCACTTGCCTACCATGCGTAGGGCCCTGGGTTCAACCCTCCAGTACTGGGGGAAAAAAACCAAGGAGGCATTGTAGACAACAGACCCGGACAGCATTTTCAAGAGCTTTACATAATGGGGACAGAGAAATCCAGGAGCTGGAGAGCCACCGGAGGGGTGCAAAGGGAAGACTTCCCAGGCAGGGAACCAGTGGGAACAAGGAGAGGTCATTCAAAATGGCTGGGGGCCCAAGGGTGGGAGAGGTCCCCGATCTTCAAATCGGAGGTGGAAAGTGTCTGGAGAGGGCCCTGGACAGCTGGGTGGGGCTCTTTATCTGCAGTGCTGGGGGAGGAGTGGGGTAGAACCAGGCTGTACACAGTAGGAGCTCATTGAGCACTTTGGGATTGGCCTGGGGGCTCCCTATGCAGCCTCCCCTTCCCAGGACCCCATGTGCAATCTGGAAAATGTGTGAACTCGGGCTTTCAGTGCCCTCTGGGCCAAGTCCCTCTGGGCCCAGGGTTGGACCCCAATGAGCTCCTCTAGCTGGAGGGTTTCAGGTTCCGGTCTCTTCTCCTCCCTGGACATCTATGCTGTAGGCTGAGGAAGCACAGGAGACCCTGCCTGGGCCAAGGGAGGCAGGTGATTGGGTAGAGGCCTTACTGTGGCAGAGGCCATGGTGGGCTGGGCTCCACCCCTTGCCCCTGCCTAGGGGTGCTGGCTACCCCCAATGCAGCTGCTCCAGACCTCTCTGTGCTCTTCCCAAGGACCCCGTGAGTCAGGCAGCAAACCTTAGGAGGAGGCCCTTCAGTGGGTGGGAGTCTTTGGTCCCATCTCCAGCACTTGCTTCCTGAGACCCCCTCAGGAGTGGAGACGGGGCGGCAGGAAAGGGGAGAAGGGAAGTCACTTGGAAAAACAGGTGAAACTGCTGGCTCTTCTTTCCCTGGAGGGTGCTGGGCAGCATGGCACACTGGCTGCTGGGTAGGGGATGCTGACCCTGCTGTCTTTCAAGGGGCAGGAGTAGCCACAGGAATGACAATACTCCTCCCTGTTGTGCCCACTGTGGCCTCCAGACAGTCCTCTGAGCCAGTTCCACTAGACAGAGGCAGAGTGAGGCTCAGAGAGAGCACAGCTGCTCAGGGCCACACAGCCAGGAAGCGCAGAGGTCTGCTAGATCCCAGGATCCTGTGACACACAGCAGAGGACACCCAGCAGACCCTGCAGAGTCTAGGGTCTGCAGCTCCGCCCAGCCCAGATCAGGTGAGAGCTGTGTGTGCTACCCTCCCTCCCCTGTGACCCACTGAGCCATCCTGGGCCATGGGTGCTGAGCATGTGATGAGAACATGGTAGGCCTTGCCTTCTGGGGTTCAGTCCATTGGGTGGGCAGAAAGTGACCCCTTCCATGAGTAAGCCATCATTCCAACAGGAATCTGCATGCCACACCTTGTATGGGTGGGCACTGGGCACATGAGCTCCTTTTGTCCCCTCCCTGGCCCCACAAAAGAGCACCTGTTACAGAGGAGGAAACACAAACCCAGAAAAGTGGTCCCGCTGGGACCTGAGGTCACAGGACTCCAGTGTAAGGAGTGTGGAATGAAAGCCCTTTACCTCTCCCTCCTCCTAAGCCCCTGCATGCTGTCACCCCTCCTTGCATGTAGGATAGCAGGGAAGCTATGCTCCTTTTGTCCTTCAAGAAGATCCTGGCCTCGGCACAGAGTGGCCTCTTGTTTCTGGGCTCTGGGGAGTGTCTGAGGGCTTGATGGGCAGTGAAGAGGTGTGGTCTGAGTGCTCTTTCAACCACCTAGCTGTGTCCTGAATTCCTGAAACTCTGAGCAAATGACTTATGCTCTTGGAACCTTGTTTTTCTCATCTGTAAAATGGGTTGCAGGATTCTTCTGAGGGTCAGATAAGACACACAGAAAGCACTTAGGGTGAACTGTGGCACATGGGCAGATGCACAGTTAGTATCAGGGTATGTACCATGGGAAATGAAACCCTACCTCCAGCTATAGGTAGCTGTAGGAGGAGACTAATCACAGCTCAGATCCTGAATAGGTCAGACATCCCTCATAAGCCAGCCAATCCTCTCTCTGTTCCCTAAGAAAAGAACCAACCCCCCTACCCCCGTGTGTGTGTGTGTGTGTGTGTGTGTGTGTGTGTGTGTGTGTAGAAGATCAGAAAAGGCTTCATGGTAGAAGTTTTTTTTTTTTTTTTTTGTACTGGGAGTTGAACCCAGGGCCTCTCACTTACATGCTCTTCAAGTGCTGGACCACTGAGCTGCACCCGCAGCCAGAAGGGGTATTTTTAAGCAGGGATTTGAAGGTTGAGCAGGAGTTCACTGAGGAGAGCAGACCGGGGGTTTCACCCAGGTAGAGGGTGGAACATTTGCAAAGATGGGAAAGTGCTGGGTGTGGTAAACAGACCCTTGGGAGGTAGAGTAGGAGGAGAGAGGTAGAAAGTGGCCTTCTGTGGCAGGACCTGACTCTAACCTAGTTTTCCTTCTAAGCCCTGGGCCCACTCACACTTCCCTCCTCCCACAACCTCTGGGGTCCTTAGAGCCTCTCTGAGAGGAGGGATCTTGCTCTGCAGGAGTCATGCCCAGGAAGTTCTTCTCAGTGTCTAGCCCAGGTACAGCCTGGTGGACCTTCTCCTTGGGAACTAGAGGCCGGATTCAAAGTTAAGACTAGGCATGGGGGACAGACTGCAGGGCAGGTGTCTGGGAAGACGGTTTCCCCAGCCCAGAGCACTCTGTCTCTGCACATCACCTTTCTCCGCCAGGGAGCTGTCTCAGGCGTGGAACTGAGACTCTCTTCTCTGGCCCCTCCCAGGGGCTCCCTCTTCTGTCTCTTCTTTCTCCTCCCAGCCTCCAGCTGTGTCCCAACTCCCCTTGTCGCTCTATCCCCTGAGTCTGTCTGTGCCTCTGTGTGGTGGGACCCCCATCGGGGTCTTGGTGTGGGAGGTGGGAGTGTGTTTGGGTGTGTGTTGAGGGACTGGAGCTCTAGAGTCAGTTGCCTACCCCGAAGGAGGGCAAGGGCTGCCCCAATGTCACCTGGAGGAGGGCCTGGCAGGTCGCGGGCTCCGGGGCTGGGGCAGGAGGGCCCTGCTTGGAGCTCGGTTGTTGGGTCTGGCACGGGTTCGGGACGGCCGGCCGGGCTAGAAGGGGGCGGAACCTCGCAGCGCTCCCCTCCCCCACGTTCTTAAAGGGCCCAGCGCGGGGCGGTGCGGGATAGGGCTGACCGCGCCCTCCGCGCCGGGCCCGCGCAAGGTCTAGGCTCAGGGCCCCAGGCCTCCGGGAGGGCGGGCCGGGGTGGCCGCTGTAGCCTCCTTTCGGCGCCCGCCCGCAGCCTCCCCGCCCTCCCCGCCCCTCCCTCCTCCTGGTCTTCGCTCCCTCCCTCCTGCCGTCCGTCTCCCAGCTCTGCTCAGCGTCTCCACAGCCGCGGCTCCAACACCTGAAGGGACGGGAGCGTGTTCCGCGGACTCCAACAGGCGGCGGTGAGCGGGACGGTCCGTCCAGCGACGGCCTCCTATGGCCCCGCCGTGAGAGGCTGGACCCAGCGGCTGGGACCAGAAGCGGTGAGTGGGGCCGCGGGGCTGCCTTGTCCCCAAGGGCCCGCGTGCTCCGGGACTCCTACCCTCCCCTCTAGGCTGGGGACCGGGAGCGGGCGCCGGCGGCCTGGGGAACGGGGTGGCAGCCGCCCCCCCGCCCTCTCTCACCGGCTGGGGTCTGCTAACAAAGCTACGTTTCCAGATCAATTCCGCGGTGGCAGGAGCAGCCAAAGGATGCGGTTGTCATGGAGATGGGGCCGAGAGAGGAAGCCTGAGATGGTCAGGACTGGGCCAGGGAGTGCGGGCGCCGCTAAGCGCCCCAGTCCAGTCTGTAGGGAGGGTCAGGGCTGGCCAGCCCAGTTGTCTCCTGGGCTCTGCCTCTTGAGCTTCCTCCCCCTTTTGTATCATCCCAGGGTCAGTGTGCGCATTAATGGGGTGCTAGTGGCAGTTTGGTGGCCCATTATCAGGGTGTTGTGGGCTGGGCCTGCCAGCAGCCACCTTCACAACAGAGTAGCTTTGAGGATTTATTTCTTTTTCCGGTTTCCCAACTTTGACAGCCAGGCTTGGTGTCCAGGCCTCTCTGGCTCTGCAGCTAGAGCAGGGGCTGGCATGGGGGCGTGGCAGGCAGTGGGCTAGGCAGAGGAGGCACATAAAGGCTATGGCAGCAGCGAGGAGGGAGGGGACCTTAGAGCAGGCTGCTGAGGTTGGGTGGGGGAAGGGAGTCCAGATTCGGGGACCACCCTGCAGAGATGACTCCCTCTTAGACTCTTTGCTGTCCCTGAAGGATATGGGGGCTCCCTGGAATGAGAACGGGGGATTGTTTCTGCAAAGGCTCTGGGGCCCACTACCCAATGCCCACCTCATTGTCTTGGGGCCATCTTGTGGGTCCCAGGAAGAGATCACAGGGCTGATGCAGCATCCACAATGGAAGTGGGTCCAAGACTCTTGGCAGGCTCAGGACAAGCTAGGCTAAGCTGATAGGGACCAGGAAGAGGGTTCAGGGTTTGGTCAGCACAGATGGGCAGGCTGGATCTGCGGGAAAAGCATTTGGGTTTTCCTGGGTTTCCAGCTCCCTTTTCCAGGCCCTGGAGACAAGAGCTGTTTAATGGGGGCTACTGGGGCAGCTGCAGGGATAGTGGGTAAGCAGCACCAGGACCACCTCCAGGCCCACCCCCTGGCCCCAGACAGATATAGTCCTTCTACTTTCTCCCCTGGGCCATTAGAAACCCTGCCTTCCAGAGAAGTTACAAATTCTGTGGCCTGAGATCACTGAGTCAGAAAAATGGGCCAAGCCAGCTGCCCTCCCCTGCCTACCTCACTTCTCTGGAGGAGAGAGCTGCCCTCCCCAAAGCCTCTTTTCCCTAGTATTCCGTAGGAGGCAGTGGCTTTTGAGTGGGGTTCTTGCAAAGATTGGTTCTGAAGGAAACATAGCAGGTCCACAGTGTGTGGCCAGAACCTTTAGGAGGTTCCTACACCTTGGGGTGAGTAGGTGGGTGTGGCCCAGCTGAAGGTAGAGGAGTGACTGGGATATCCTTAGAAGGCTTCCTCTGCTGTTGCGTCTTGCAGGGTTGAAGTCTCAATGCTTGGGTGATTTGTCCCCTGGAGTCCCAGGGGTGCCCTGTGCCCTATGACAGAGAAGACTCTCTCCTGCTGCTCATCCTATCTGACAGCATTCCCCAAGCAGACTTGACCAATAGTGCTGCCTCCCCACTCGAGTCTTTCGTGGAAGGAGGGAGCAAAGCTAGCTGGAAAGAGTGACTTCCTGCTTTTGACAGGACTGAGAGAGAGAGGGGCTGGGGGCCACCATCTCGTCCAGCTTTCATCTAGTGAGCCCACCACTGTGCTGACACATATCTATCTGCCTTTAAAGGGAGTCACTACTGTTACTCTCGTCCTGTGGGAGAGGATGCTAGAATTTAGGGAGCAGTTGTCTGTTTGAAGTGCCAGTTAATAGTTGAGTACCGTGGGGCATGTCTGTTATCCCAGCGACTAGACAGGGAGAGGGTCATGAGCTTGAGGCCAGAGGTAGCCTGTGTCAAAATAAAAAGGAAAAAGGGGCTGGAAGTGCAGCTCAGTGGTGGAGCATTTGCCTAGCATGCATAAGTCCCTGGGTTCAGTCCCCCCACTGGAAAAAAAAAAGGTCCCTGTTAGTAAATGGCAGAGGCAAGATTTATACCTGGGCAGAACTTTCTGATGTCCCGACCTGAGACCCCAGCCGCCTTTTCTTCTTCTCTGGAGATACTACTTAGGAGAGTGATAGGCTTGAATGCTCCTCTACCTGGGCAAGGTAGTGGGAACTGAGGCACTAGACTGAGGTCTCCTATGAAGGCAGCATGAAGGCATTCCCATTCTGGACGTCAGCTTGCTAGAGAGCGACGCTGCCTCTCTCAACAGACGATGCTCTGTACCTCCTTTGCCAGATGGTCTTTTCCAGGAAAATCTGTTTTGAGCTGCATCTTATGTCTGGGACTCCATATTTAGCCTGGCTCCTTGCACAGGAGGATACACTCAGGCTGTCATCCCTTTAGAGGTGTCTGGGTGGTGGGGTGGGCCTGCGGCCAGACCTGGCTCCTTGCCACAGCTTTGCAGAGGTGAGGAGGGGGCCTAGGTCCCTGCCCCTGCTGGTCCTACTATCCCTCCACCTGGAGCTGGCTGCTTCCATAGAGCTATTGTCTCCAGGAGAGTTTGCTTACAGAGTGCTAGGGCTGTGCTTTCCTGACCTGGGTGACTCCAGCGACTAACCCAAGGCAGGTTTGCAGCCCAGCTGACTACAGTTTTTTTTTTTTTTTTTTTTGTGGTACTGGGGGTTGATCCCGGGGCCTCACGCCTGCATGCTTTGCAAGTGCTGGACCACTGAGCTGCACCCCTAGCCCTTTTATTTTTTTCCCTTACTTCCTGAGACAGCGTCTTGCTAAATTACATAGACTTCCTCTAGTCTCGAACTTGCAATCCTCCTGGCTCCGCCTCCCAAGCTGCTGGGATTACACTGACTACAGGTTTGTGGGCTGCTTGGAGGCAGGAGTGGCCTTTTTTCTCCTTCCTATTCTGCAAGCTCAGCAACCCTCTTTGGACTGTCTCTCAGCACTTGCTTCCTTCTCCCACCTCACTTTCTATATTGTTACTCCTGATAATGTAATGAACAGCCACTTAAACCTCCTTCATGTAGAGACCTAGATTGGCTGGTGTTAATATTTTGCCACATTTGTTTCACTTTCTCTCTCTCTCTCTCTCTCTGTCTCTCTCTCTTTTTTTTGGCAGTACTGGGGGTTGAACCCAGGGCCTTGCACTTGCATGCTTTGCAAGTGCTGGACTACTGAGCTGCCTCCTCCAGTGCATTTGTTCTTTTTTTTTACTTTTTGAGACAGGGTCTCACTAAATTATGCAGACTGCCTCTGGTCTTGAGATCCTCCTGCTTCTGCCTCCTGAGCTGCTGGGATTACAGGCATGCGCCACTATGCTCAGCTCTCTCTCTCTCAATCTTTTGACAGTGAGTTGCAGACATTATAACACTTCACCTCAAAATACTTCGGTATGAGTTTCCCGAGAAAAGGACATTTTTCTGCAAAATGACTATACTATTGCCATACCTGAGAAATTTAGTAATGATGCAATTTGACCCTATATGTAGTCCATATTCAAGTTTCTCTAGTTGTCCCAGGAATGTACTTTATAGGTGTTTAAATTTTTTCTTGATCAAGGAGCATACTGTGCATTTAGTTATTATAATAAGTATTTTGCCTGCAGCCATACCACTGTGGCGTCCCATCCTGTTAGATCTCAGAAGCTAATCAGGGTCAGGCCTGGTTTGTACCTGGATGGGAGACTGCCTGGGAATACTGGGTGCTGTAAGCATAGGAAAAGGACCTGGCAGTCCACTCCCAAAACAATCAGTCATCAAAAAACCTGTGAATAGCAGAGAAGCACTGACAATAGTGCTGGGCATAGCACAGTGTCGGGTAGGGTTTTGTCTGTAGGACATAGGATCTCTATGAGTCAGAGCTGACTCAGTGACACCTAACAACAATAACAACAACAACAAGCATTTCATTTTATTCTAATTTTTTGCAGTCCTCTGGGGTGAACCCAGCCACCTGCTTTTATACGCCCTGCCCCGCCTTCCTCCTGCCACTGTTCCATGAAGTATGGTGAAGGCCACCTCTCTGCTTGTGCGCTAGAACCTGTCCCCTTGTGCCTGTTAGAGGACATTGCTTCAGTGGGTGCCCCTCTTGCCTCCTCGGTGACTTCTCTCTGCTAGATCATTCCATCAGCAGGTATCTTGTGTTATTTCTCTTGTCTTAAAGACTGTTCTCTTGTCTTCTCCAGCTGGCACCATGGTGTCCCTCTCTTCTCCCCTTTCCAGCAAAACTCCTGGAGGGTTGTTCAGACTCCATATCTCCTCCTCCCTTTCTCTGCTTCCCCTCTGACTGGGCGTTCACCCCTGTACTCCACTAACTGCTCTTCTCAAGGTCACCAGTGACTTCTATGTTGCTGTACCAAAGGCTAATTGTCGGTCTTTATCTGGAACATTTGTCACCTTCAATCTCCCTCTTCTCTGAAGTTCTTTATTGGCTCCCAGGACACCTACCTTTCCAACTTCCCTGCAACTCGCAGATCGCTGCTTCCAAGCCTCCCTTGCTGGTTGTCCTGTCTGATTCCCCTTGGTATGAGAGCTCCTGAGACTCAGCCCCTGTCCAGCTGCCTTTCGCAGCCAGGGCTGCTGCCTTAAGTGCCACCTATGTGCTGCTAGCCCCCACACCCATATTTCAAGACTTCTCCTCCCTCCTGAGCTCCAGGAGCCTACTCTGCACCTCAGCTCTCATGTCGACCAGGCACCTCCAACTCAGCTGCTCCAATACTAAGCTCCCTTCTTCCTCCCAGACCTGCTTCACCCTCATCCCCTTCTAAGAGTGGCAGCTCCATCCTTCTCGCTGCTCAGAGTCTTAACTACTCCCTCTCTCCTGTGCCCATTGAAGTGCCAGGCTTTCCCAGTGCCCAGATGTCCTCTCACTGGGCTATGGCCAAGTGAGGAGGTGGTCATGGAATGTCTGAGATAGCCCCTTGCACCCCTGCTTATTCCATGCCACATTCTATGATGTTTTCTTCCAGAAGGGCACAACATTTTTCAACCCCTGAGGTGAAATCCTAAAGCAGATGCAGGAAAGGACAGGGAAGGTGAGTGAGGACTGACAAGGGAGGGACAGGAGTGGCTACACAGCAAGGGGTCAGAAAGGAAGGTCACAGGGGAGGCGTGGAAGGAGTGGGGTTCCATGCGGTGTGTGGATAGGGAATGTGAGGAGCTAGTGTCGGGAGTGTGAAAACTGGGCAGAAGGGGAAGGACAGAGTGCTTGGTTCACCTCTCTTGGCTGTTGAAAGGGCATTGGGGGAGACAGCCAGTCTCCCTCTCTCTATTCCATCAGGTGTGTCCTAAAGGCAAGGCTAGTGACAGGACTTGCACCTGGTCAGTTCACTGGTGCTCCTGGTACTTGACACTTAGCCCATAGTCCCATCGGCCACATGAGGGCTATAGAAGCAAGGCGAGGCCCAGGAACTCTCTGAAAGCCAGGGGAGGTAGAACAGCCGTGGGCCTGCTTGTGGACTTCCTTAACCAGGACATCCACATCCTTTGTGGTTCCAGAGAAGTGAGGGCTCACCCTGTAGTGAGGTCAGCTAGTGGTAGAGCTGCCAGTTATAAACATAAGTTGAAATATGACAGCAGACATTGTGGATTTCATTAGTGTTAAGGACTCTCCAAAACAGCATGCAGATGGATGCAAATGCTAGGCAAATGAGGGTGCCAAGTGGCTGGGGGGTAGAGAGAAGTAAGGCTGGGAGATGTCAAGGAATGACCTTTACAGAATGGGCAACAAGAGACCCTGAGGGCTGTGGAGCACATGCAAATGAATGCAAACGTGCATTCAGCCCTGGGGACTTCTGCTTGTCCTACTAGGAGAAAGTGGGGCCTTCTGATCCCTACCTCAAGGCAAAGGCTGATTCTCTGGGTGACCAAACTGAGAGACCGTGTTGGGCCCACCAATAACCCCAAACAGGCACTACTTGAAGGGGATGGGCACTTTTAAGGAGGCCCAGGCTCCTGGCTCTTGCCAGACACCTGCTGTGGCTCTTGTTCCTTGAGGGAGAGGCAGGTATGAGCCTGGCTCTGGTGGGAGTGGGGTGGGTTGAGGACTATAGAGTTCTTGCCTGCCTTAGGAAGGGTGGGGTCCCCTCTCTTGTCCTCCCCTTGGTTCTGCAGGAAGCTTTCTCTACCCTCAGGCTGGGCCTCTGAAGCCCCTGCCTCAGAACCTGTGCTGATAGCCTCCAGGACAAATGTCCCCAAGGCTGAAAGGCCTGTGCTATGTGCTGCTCTTCTGGGGCTCCCACCTGGGTGGTGGGGGCCCCTGCAGAATGGAGAGGGTTCTGGAAGGCAATAGGTGTTGCCCTTCCCTGAGCACTGCACATATACTCTCTCCTTCAGTCCCCACAGCATCCACATTACTCTGCCTCTTTCTAGGGGACATTGAGGCTCAGAGATGTGACTCTCCTGAGGTCACAGAGCTGCTAGGCAGCAGAGCTAGGATTTGAAGCCAGGTCTTTCTGACTATGAAGTTGGGAACTGCTGTCTCGGACTCTCTCAGCCTGAGGTACCTGCTGCACCAGATGATCTCAGCTGGGAAGACAAGGTGGGTGAGGAGAGTCAGGCTCAGCTTGAGGACTGGGGGCAGAGAAGCTCCCCAGGCTCCTGGGTGGACATCCCCTTCATATCACCCTGGGCTCCTCTCTGTCCTGTGCAGGTGGGATGTGGAAGAGGCACACGCCCAGGCTCCCCTGGGCCCAGGATGGCCCCTGATTTCTAGTTCCCTTGGCTGGCAGAGGCTGTGGATCACTGTGGTGAACTGTGTGATTTAGGGACCCCTGCCCATGCTGTCAGTGGCCAGGAGGTTCCCACGGAGCCCTGGAGTGCCCAGGCCTGGGCCAACTGGGCCCTAAGGTGGTGAGGCGCATTGCCGGCCAGGGTCTGCTCCAAGTGTTTCCTACCTGCCAGCCAGCTTGTACGCTGGTTGTCCTGTTGAGTGTTCATGTGTGCGCTTGTGTGTGTGTGTGTGTGTGTGTGTGTGTGTGTGTGTATGTGTGAAGATTTCAGCCATGTGTTAAAATCTAGCTCTCAACTTGGGAGCCAGTTGATGGAGTGGACACGTTGCAGAAGGGCAGTGGGATCAATGGGTCTGTCCAGAGTGGGTTCCCAGGGGCAGAGAATAGGTCCTAGAATGAAAGCTGTCCATCTTCCTTTGTCAGCTATTTTAGTGTCTGGAGTCAGAGATGGAAAGTGCTTGGGGATTTTCCAGGTTGTAGCTTGTGTCCAGGCCTGTGTGTGGGTTTTACGGGTATGTGAGCCTTCCAAAATGGACTCAGGGTGTTGTGCGCGTATATGAGGGTCCATCTGGAATGGGGTTTATTGTGCCATCAGGGGATGAAAGAGGCCCAAGATTTGGGAACGTTTTGGCATCTGATGCATGTGGGGACTGGCGGCCAGAGAGGTGTTTCATTTGTCCAAGCTCCCCTAGCACATTGGAGGTAAAGCCAGAGTGTTCTGGCTTCCAGCCCCGCTCCCTGGGACAGCTGTGGTCTCAGCCTTTACCTCCACACTGAGATTCCAGAAGAATTTCCTCAGATCCCAGTACCTGCTACATTCCCTGCCTGGGCTAAGCACCCTTGGACCTCCCACAGCTTAGATTCTTCCTGTCGGGGTGGGGCTCAGCACCAGGGTCCCCCTTTTCTACCAAGTGGCCTGTAGTCCCTCCACACCCCCAGTCCTCAGCTGCCACTGTGTGGAGCTATGGTCAGTGTGGAGCTTGCCTTTCCTCCCCACTGCTGCCCCGCCTGAAGCTCTGGGTTGTGCCTTCTCTGTCCCCGGGTTCTCCATATGCAGATGGGTTTGACCCTGGAGGCCCAGTGATGTAGGTCTAGCTGCCTTTAACCTGGCCCCTAGGCTTCCTCCTCACCTCCCCACCCAGCACCACCACCTACTTCCGTCCATGTGGGTTTGTGGGTGAGTGTGAGTGTGTGCATGTGTGTGAGCCTGCAGATACCTCCAGTGCACACAGACAGGCACACAGGGGCCTGACCCCACATCTCACAGAGAAAGCTAGTCACTGGAGCCTTCCTACTGGCCCTACCTCCAGCCCTGTCCTGGGGCTTCTCACAGTCCTTGGCTGTGATCCCGGCATGGAAGGGGCCACGAGATTATCCCTACAGCAGCCTTGCTGCTTTCCTGCTTTGTGATTGGAGCATGTTCCTCAACTTCTTTCAGCCTCTGTCTAAAGTGGGGATGAGGATAATACCAAGACATTCATTCAACCAAACACTTATACAATATCCACTGTGTGCTAGGCCTGGCACTAGGCTTTTGGGAAGACATCTATGAACATGACGGCTCTCCACTCTTACTGGACTCACATGCTAGTGTCAGGGAGATGGGCAGGAAGTAAGTAAATAGAAGGGGGAGTTTCAGTTCTGCTCAATGATCTGGAGCTCTGGGGAGTGCAACAGTGTACTGGGTGGTCACAGAGGGCCTCTCTGGAAGACAGCACTGGAGCTGAGCTTTGAATAGCAGAAGAGGCAGTCATTTAAACATCTAGGGAAAGAGCATTCTAGGCCAAGGGTATAGCTGGTGCAAAGGCCCTGAGGTGGGAATGAGCTCAGGGAGCAGAAAGAAGGACAATGTGGCTGATGGGGGGTGGGGCGGGTGGGAGAGGACAGCAGAACAAGCCCAAGTGGGGCCTTTTTAGGCCAACGTAGGCAGACTGGATTCTAACCTAAGGGTGATGGGAAGTGGTGAAGAGTTAGGAAAGAAGGAGGTGTGTGGTGTGATTTGTTTTCATAGCTCATCCCAGCTGCCATGGAGAAAGTGGGGAAGGGGACAGGGCTGTCTTCAGAGCAGCTGAGACTCAGAAAGTGAGTGGTTTGGCAGTCAACCCTGGCCCAGCTAGGGTTCCACTGTCATCATGGTCCCCATCCCAGCTGGTGCTGAAAAAGAGGCTGCTGAGCCCAAGGTCATCCCAAGGGCTGTGGGAAGTGTAAGCTCTTCCTGCAAAGGGGCCTGGGCTGGGCTGAGGGAGCTGTGGGGATCTTGGCTACTGCTGGCCTGTCATTTGTAGGCGTCTCCTTGGGACGACTGCCCAGTGGCCCAGCTGTATCCCCTCCTCTGCTCTTGCCAGCAGGGTAGGAGGCAGGAAGGTCAGTGCTTTGGGTCGCCCCTCCTGCTTGAGGACTGGGGGCCTTGATCTCATGGGAAGGCATGTCAGGGGGCCTGGAAACCAGGGCTCATCCTGTACCTCCAGCCCTTCTATCTGCAGAGGAGACCTCTCCAGGTTCTAGAGGCACAGCCTTTTCAGTTTTGTGCCTCAGTCTCCCCATGTGTCAAATGTGGAGGTGGAAAGTGGGGAGCATAGCCATCCTTCATCCTTGACCTCTGGAGGGTTTGCTCTTCCTGGATGGTGGCTCCCTCAGCATTCCTGACCTTGTGTTCTTCTACCATTGCTGGGGAAGGAGAACAGAGATGACAGTCTCATTCTACAGATGGCTTCACAAAGGCACAGGCGGGGCAGTGATGAGTCCCTCGGCACATAGTGGTTCAGAGTGAGGACCTGGGGTGCTGTTTTACACCTCTGCCTTGAAGCTTCCCCTTTGTGCCCCCATCTTGGGGCTCAGCTGCTCTGAGCTCAACTGGCCCTTTGCCCTGGCAGGGACTCTGGGCCCCCCGCCCAGAAGAGAGCTCAATGCTGCCTCTTGTCTACCCACTCCCAGAAACCAAGGACACGGCCCAGTGCCCAGGGTTGGCAGAACCTCCATCCTGCTCCCAGCTGCAGGAGGACACGGCGGGGCAGGTAGGGCTGGACTAGCCTGAGGCAGCTGCTGGATATTGGGGAGTGGCATAGGGGTCTTCTGAGAAGTCCTTGATTTATCCACAACTCTAACTTTGGGGCTGGTGTGGACTGAGCATCAAGTGAAGCCTCTTATACTCTCAAATCTCAGGCTTCACTTGGGGCTCAGGCGGGACCTGAATATGGAGGGCACCCCATCCTGCCAGCCTTTGTGCGTGAGAGTGGGAACTTGGGGTATTCTGGTGGGGCAGGGCTCAAACCCTGTGCCGCAGAGCCAATGCCCATGCTGGCTCTGGGCTGGAAAGCTGACCAGAGGGCCAGAACTCGGGCATGGGGCCAAAAGGCCCTACTCCCTCTCTTCTTTCTTTTCTGCATGCCCCCGGGAGTCTCAGTTGAGGAGGTGACTTCTTGTTCTTCCTTCTCTGGGTATACACTGGAGGGAACAAATTGAAATAGAAACAGCAGTGGCAGGGATGTAGGGCAAGACAGAAAGACTCCCTCATTCAGTGCTGAGCCCCTAGGGCCCCTGGCGTCCTAGGATCAGGGCCCAGATGATTTAGAGCCTGGCTGGCAGATGTCTTTGAATTGGTAGGCTTGTTTCTTTATAAGTACAACCTTACTCCCATGCATCTAGGAAGTGACAATCAGTGTGGGTGGGCTGGGGTCACAGGCCTGTTTGTCCTGCCTTCTTCCATTCGATGTTTGAAAACTTAGGGTTAAATGAATTTTCGCCAGTCTATGGTAGCTGAGCTCCCCTGCAGGACCCAGAAGTCCCCAGAGGATTGTCCCTGCTTTCCTCTCTGGGCTCATCTTTTCTAAGTGGGAAGTCCTCTTGGAGTCTTACTCATGTTTCTCATGCTTCTTCATTATAGAATAACAGATCACCATATCCCTTCCTTTTAGAATCTGGCTCAAGAGATCTGGGGCAGGGCTTGGCAGTCTGTGTTTTAACGAGTCCTCAGGAGAGACTTAGGAGCAGGCATGTACTCTCTGAGACAGGGTCTCGCTAAGTTACGCAGATTTCCTCTGGTTTCGAACTTTCGATCCTCCTGGCTCCGCTTCCCAAGCCGCTGGGATTACAGGTGCACGCCACCGCGCCCTGCAGCTTGTCCTGCTGCAGCCCAGAAAGCTGACCTGTCCCTCTCCTCCTCCAGTCTCTCCTAACCTCCAGCAGCTCT
This sequence comes from Pedetes capensis, assembly GCA_007922755.1. Lineage (NCBI taxonomy): Eukaryota > Metazoa > Chordata > Mammalia > Rodentia > Pedetidae > Pedetes > Pedetes capensis. The sequence goes on along the minus strand of VMDO01000238.1, from coordinate 132,942 downwards.
TTGCCAGAGGACTGTGGGGTGTTAAGGGTAGCCAAGGACCACAGAAGGGAGGAAAGAAGTGGCCCTACCAGAAACAGGTGAAATGCCACAGGTCTTCCTTCTCTGCAGCTCTCCAGGGTGTTTGGAGGGCTGGTCTATGTCCTCTGGCAGAGGTCATTTGGGAGCAGGTAGCCTAGAATTGGAGGGGCTGGGGCAGTGAGGGTAGGAGGGGAGAGTGAGGACAGCTGATTTCACACAACCTCTGCTCTCCCAGCTGGGATGGTAGGGGAGGACGTCTTGGGAACTGTGGGCTGGTCCTGGGGTGGAGATGGAGGGCCAAAGGGTCTGGCAAAAGAGAAGCAGACCCAGGACAAGGCAGACGGGCATGGGGCTGGGCTGGGAAGTGTGGTGAGGAGGCCTGACTTAGACCCACATGAGGCCATGTGGAAAGTTGGGCAGAGCAGGGCCTGCCTCCCCTCACTGCAGTGCTTTCCCCAGAGTGCCCTTTGGTGACCTCTGATGAGTCCCTCCTGGAGGCTGGGCCAGCTCCTCTGGGCCCTGGGTGTGGAGGGGAACCCCAGGCCCCTTCCTCCTTCCTCTTGGCATAGCCAGGGTGCTGGGCCCTGTAGGGGCAGCCTTGGCTCTCCGCGGTGCTGCTTCCGCCCAGCACCCTGGACAGCGCCTCACGCTGGGCCTCGGATGGCTGAGGGCTGTCTCCAGCCTTCTGCTCTGTCTTCCCTGGGATGGTCCCTGCCCTTATCAAGCTGCACTTCTGTTGATTTCCTCACCTCCTCTCTTAACTCCCCACTAAAGGCAGCCCAGTTCCCTCCACTAACCACAAAGGTTCACTCACTCCTCTCCACCTCCTGGAGCCAGGGCAGAGACCATGGGGAGAGGTGTGGCGTGGACTGGCTGCTGTCAGCATGGGATTTTGTCCTTAGTACTCATCAGCAGGAATACAGGGGGGCACTGAGCCTTTCCCCAGTTCCTCCCTACCTGGTTCTTCCTCCGGGGGCTTTGGTGAATTCTGGAGGGCACAAGAGACCTGAGAGGAAACAGGGCAGGCAGGGACTGGGGCACAAGAGTCTGACCAGGGGAAAGCTGAGGGGGGCTGGCCTGGGCATGGCAGCGAGGGAGCCCAGACTCCAGCTGGAAAGGTTGCAAGGAGATTTTGGCTATCCTCCTGCTTCTAGGCAGGCTGGGATTTAGCTCAGCTGGTAGAGTGCTGCGCTGCAGTCTCTGAGGTCTCGAGTTCAATTTCCAGCACCGCAAAAATGGGAGAAGGGCCTGGCAATCCACTCCCAAGGCAATCCCAATACAGTCGCCATTGAAAACCCTATGAGGGTCACTATGAGTCGGATACTGACTCGATGGCATGTAACAACAACAACAACCTGCTTCTAGGTCTCCGATCCCATCAGATCGCAGAAGCTAAGCAGGGTGAGGCCTGGTTAGTACTTGGATGGGAGACCACCTGGGATGCCAGGCACTGTGGGCTTGGGAGAAGGACCTGGCAATCCACTCCCAAAAATCAATTAGCCGTTGAAAACCCTATTAATAGCATAGAAGCACTGACAATAGTGTTTCACCTGTTGTACACAGGGTCACTATGAGTCAGACACCGACTTGCTGACACCTAAGAACAACAACCTGCCTCTAGGCAGGCTGCCCTGGGGCTGGTTCCTCTGGGCTTCTGATCCCCTAGTCCCTACCCTGGTTGACTGGCTCTGATTTCATCCTCCATCTTCAGCCAGGTCTACTGGAGTCCCAGGAGCAGCTGGGACGGTGTGGAAGTGGTGGCTGACATGGATGAAGATCAGCTCCCATCTGAACTGCCTGGGGAAGGTGGGGCCACTGGTAGCCCCAGCCTGGGGCCTGAGGAGGAGCCTAGGGTCCAGAATGGAATGGCAGCCAGCCAGGACCTGAGAAGACACCTCAGTAGCCCAGGGCATGAGGAAGGGGGCACGCTGGAGGACACCAAGGAACCCACAGAGAACCCTGGCCTCCGCCTCCGCCTCCCCCTCACCAATGGCCTGGCCTCAGGACCAGATGCAAACATTCTGGAAGATTCAACAGAGTATAGGCCCTGGAGGGCTGGTGGGCTAGCAGAGGGGGATGATGCCTCTAGGAGCCTCTGTCTGGACACTGAGGACCCTCAGCTGGGGTAAGTGGGTGTCTCAGGATTGGGGCTCGCCACATCTGGCAGCTCCGTTGCCATGTGGCCTGGGCCTAGCCTCATAGTCTCTTTGGGTCTTGTGTTTCTTATGCTTCACATCCCTATTTCACCCAGCTTCCGAGTCTTTCGGGAGGGTAGAGCCACAGGAGGGAGCTCAAAGGCCAGCAGGCTTTTTGTGCCCTCTTTGGCCCTCCGAACTGTTATGAGCTGTTTCTATGAGGGGCTACATGCCCTCCGTCCCAATTGGCATTTGAGTCCCAAACCCTTTTGCAATGCCTTGATGTGAAAGGTCATCTGGCCTGTTCTCTGCAGCAGCCGCAGGAGAGCAGGCTTTGCCCGGTCATTCCTCTCAGCTGCTCTTGCAAGAAGTTGCCTTCAGGAAATTCGACCAGGAGTCTCACTTGGGGCCTACTCGCCACGGTTACCACAGCCATTGCCCCACTTCTCTCATCCTCTGTAGGAGGTGGAGAGACTGCAGTCTCGGGGGCACCATTGGAAGGGGAACATGGCGATGGGCAGGGAATGTCTGAAGGCTCCAGGGAGGGCTGAGAGGGGAGTGTGCAAAGTCTTGGTGAGCACAGCAGCAGGCCTGGACCCAACGGGCAAGTGTGCAGGAAGTGTGTGAGTGTATGTGGGGTCACATGTGTGTGGGCCTGGCCTGCACATTGGTGTGTGCAAAAGGAGGTGTAAGCACGCTGGGATGTGTGGTGCTGTGTGATTGGGAGTGGGAGATGTTGATGTCCCCCTACATGTTTATGGATAGGGACACCTGTCTCCAGGTCCCTGAGGGTGGTCCTGGGAGTATGTGGGGCCAGCAGCCTGTGGGCACAGGGTTTCCATCCCCACATCTCCTAGGGCAGCCACCAGCAGCTAGAAGAAGGATGGAGCAGAGGCTGGCCTTTCTTAGAGCACAGTCTATATTTAGGTGGCTTCTTGATTTGGGATGGCTGAAGGTGGGGGGCAGATGAAGGTCTGGAAATTGGGCTGATGATTTTTAAGGCCCTATCAGGGGCACCCCTTGGGTCTGCTCAATTGTGTGAGGGGATGGGAGATGGGACTCCCAAGGCCAGGGCTCTGTCTTATTTGGATGTCCCTAACACCCAGCAACCCCGTTTGTCTGTCAGCTGGTTGTGCTGTGGGGGCTTGCATGTTCCTGTGATGCTGAAAGCTATGCCACTGGCATTTCAGACACCACCAGGGCTACCTGTGGTGGACAGGTTTCAGCTGGGCTTCCAGACTAAGACAGGCTAGGGAGAAGGACCCCACTCCTGAAACAATTAGCCATGGAAAACCCTATGAATAGCAGAGAAGCACTGTCATATATAGTGCAGGAAAATTAGCCCCCCAGGATGGAAGGCATTCAAGAAATGACTTAAGAGTTGCCTCCTGAAAGTAGAGTCGACCTTAACGACAGGAATGGAGTAGGGCCCCTGGGACCTCCTTTTGCTGATGTGGCACCACTCAAAATGAGAAGAAACATAGTGACCGCAACAATGGGCTCAAATGTAAAAAGAAGGTGTGCATGGCACACTGTAGGGTAATGTTTTGTTTTGTTGTACATAAGGTCATTATGAGTCAGACCAAAGTCCTCAGCACCAAACAACAATCCCAGCACAGGCCTGGCCGAAGTGTCTCTGCTGGGCAGACTTTGGCCTTGTGAAATTTTGGTTTGGGGAGCAGGGACCTGGGGAGGATACCAAACTGGGAACAACAGAATATTACATGCCGGTAAGGGATGGGGAGGCCATAAAGGGACAACCTGAGGATAGAGAATGAGGAAGAGGGGTAAGTGGGGTGTGGGCCTGAGATGAGGCAAGCCCTGAGAGTGGTGTGGCCAGCTAAGCCAAGACCCTCCCAAGCTGTGAGGATGACAAAATTATGCCCCAGTGTGACGCTCGCTATGATAGGAAGATGTCCACATTGCTCGGGGAGCCCCGAGGGAGCAGCTCCCCCAGCCAAGGCTGGGGAAAGAGGCCTCACAGTGGTTCATTTAAACAAATACCTGATGCCACTGTGGGCCAGGCTCAGGGTGGTGCACTGAGGGGCAGGGATGATGTTTGGCCTTTTACTGCAGGATCCCCAATACCTAGCTCATATCTGGCCTCTCAGGCTCAGCAAATTTGGGCTGAAAGAACCAATAAGCAGGACAAAACCCATGCCTGCCCTCCACCCCCAGGGAACTCCCAGACACAAGACTGGAGGGCACAGTTCCCAGCACCTCATGGGGGACATCGGGCAGGATGGTGACTGGTCTTTGTGTCCCACAGGCTGGATGGCTCTGGGGAACCAGATGTGCGGGATGGCTTCAGCGCCACATTTGAGAAGATTTTGGAGTCAGAGCTGCTGCGGGGCACCCAGTATAGCAGCCTTGACTCCCTGGACGTGCTGAGCCTCACCGATGAGAGTGACAGCTGCGTCAGCTTTGAGGCCCCCCTCACGCCCCTCATCCAGCAGCGGGCTCGAGACAGCCCTGAGTTGGAGGCTGGGCTGGGCCTTGGGGACATGGGGGTGGAGGGGGACATAGGGGCAGCTGGTGGTGAAGGCGAGCTGGGCAGCCCCCTCCGGCGCTCCATCTCCAGCAGCCGCTCAGAGAATGTCCTGAGCCGCCTGTCTCTCACCACGGTGCCCAATGGATTCCACGAAGATGGGTCCCAGGCCCCAGTTGGGGACGAGGAGGAGGAAGAGGAGGAGGACACAGACAAGATGCTGAACTCAGCCAGGTGAGCAGGGCCTGGGCTGGGAGCTGTGGGAGCTATGGCGCAGGTGGAGAGACAGAGACCCTGAGCAGGCAAAACACATCAGGGCAAACCAGTATCAAATGTGGACAAGGCTTATCGAAGGTTCCTCTGCCCATCCTTGGCACCCAGACTTCCTGCCCAGGTCCTGAGGCTCTACTCTGTTCTTCAGGTTTTCTCAGCCTGGATGGGGATGGGAGCTATGCCGAGGGCGCGTGCCACATTTAATGATTTCACCCGAGGGGCTCTTCTGGGACTGGCCTTGGTGCCCGTGGCTGCTGTGGGGCCTCTTTCCTTGCTCCAGCGTTTGAGTGGGTTTGCAGAGGCCTGCGATTCCTTCCAGCCTCATCCAGGGCCTCTGCTCCCCTCTTCTCCATCTGTAGCGACCCCAGCCTGAAGGACGGCCTCTCGGACTCGGACTCAGAGCTGAGCACCTCTGAGGGGCTGGAGCCTGGCAGCACAGACCCAATGGCCAACGGGTGCCAGGGGGTCAGTGAAGCTGCTCGCCGGCTAGCCCGCCGCCTCTACCACCTCGAGGGCTTCCAACGCTGTGATGTGGCCCGGCAGCTGGGCAAGAAGTGAGTGGGCCTCCCCCACCTCCTGCCCCAGGACAATCCCTGTCCTCCTCAGCTGGAAGGGGAGGTGGGGAGCTTCTTTCAGGGGTGCCTCAAGCCAGGGAGCTCCCAACAGTCCCTCAGGGACACCCTCCTCCTGCCACTGTCCTCATTCCTGGCCTCGCCCTACATCTGTTTCCTTTCTGGGCTGCTTGGGCAGGGCTATTGCTCTCAGGGAGGGGTGGTGGTGGGTGGCCCCTCAGGACTGGGGAGCAGGATGTGGGATGTGGTTATGGGGTCACACTGGGTGGTAGTGAGGACAGAGCAGCCAGGTGGGGGCTAATATCCTACCTAATGGGGCCAGGGAGAGAGAAGAACCTGGGTGGGGAGTGCGGGGGAAATGTCTGGGACCTGGAGCTTAGGAAGGGGCTCTGGGCCTCGTTAAGCGTTACTGCTTGGTGGGACCAGCTGAAGGGGCTGGAAGCCCCAAATCGCAGGCGCGGGCCTTCAGACCAGTGCAAAGGGAACCAGTCAGACAGAAGTCCTGAGGGGACTCAGGGCACAGGTGGGGAATGTGGGTGGATGAAGGCTGCTGGTGCAGGCTGAGTGTGTTGACCACAGCCTTGTGGCTCCTGCCTTTGGCCTTCCTGTCCCCAGCAGCAGAGGCCTCCCTCTCCCCAGCAGGGAGGTGGGCAGACCCAGGCCTCCTGTGCTGCTCGAAAGCCTAAGGAAGCCAGTGAGATCCCGATCCTGGGTTGGAGCTGACACAGGGGCTTTAGGCTTTGGGGAAGCCCTGGTGGTGGCTCATTTTACCCTCCTCTTCTCCCTGCAACCTGCTCCACCCTGGACCCCATAGGCCTAGAAGTCACACCGGGGAGTCCCCACCTTCCTGCCACTCACACAGAGTGACAGCCCTGCGGACACCTTCCGAGGCTGCCCTTCCCCTATCTTCTCTGCAGCTCCCTTTGCAGCCTCTTCTCGTCCGTGGTCAGTGCTGCTCTTCCTTCCCTTCTGGATGGCAGAGACCCCTCCCCACTGTACTGCCCAAATTCTCTGGCTTTCTGCCTCGAGCGGCACCTGTCCCTCTCCTTCTCAATCAGCCCCTCCAGTTGACTCCCCTGATTCAGAAACCTCTTTTCAAGGTCACTGGTGGCCTTGTGTCTTAGAATCTGTTAGCTGCTACCTAGGCCACTTTCAGTAGGATCCACACAACAGGTCACTTTCTATTTTTTCAAATGTTTTTATTTTATTTTATTTTGTTTTTTGAGATGCTAGGGATCAAACTCAGGGCCTCAGCATGTTAGATGAACACTCTACTACTGAGCTATGTCCCTGGCCCCTCTTTAAACCTATTTATTTATTTATTTATTTATTTATTTATTTATTTATTTATTTTGAGACAGGGTCTCTCTATGTAGCCCAGGCTGGCCTTGACCACACAATCCTCTGTCTTTCTCCTCCCAAGTGCCTGGATTCCAAGCATGCGCAGCCATACCTGGCTCTTTAAACTTTTTATTATGGAAATTTCAATCTTATGCAAAAACTGAGAAAATAATATATTAAATCTCCATATACCCACTAGTTGGCTTCAAAGATGCCAACATTTTCCTATTCTCATTTCCTCTTGTCCTGGTAGCTTTTTATTCATTTGCTAAAATATTTTAAAACCTATTTTAGGCACGCTATCATTTAATAAGTAAGTACTTTTAGTGCATATCTCTGATCAGAGGTTTTTTTTTTTTTACCATAGTTACATAATTTCATTATAATTTCTAAAAATATTAACAAAATTTCCTAATTATCTCCAACATTTTAGTGAGTGTTTGATTTTCTCTGATTGTCTCAAAAACTGGTTTGTCAAATCACAACCCAAACAAGATCCACATCTGGCCCCAAGTCTCTTAAGTGGTTTTTAACTTTTTTTCCTTTTTGTGGTACTTGGGGGTTGAACCCAGCACCTTGCACAAGCTAGGCAAGTGCTGTCCCTCTAGGCTGCACCCCTAGTCTATTTTTATTTTTTATTTTGAGACAGGGTCTTGCTAAATTGTGTAGGCTCCCTCTGGCCTCCAACTTGTGATCTTTCTGCCGCCTCTTTCTCTGGAGTTGCTGGGATTACAGGCATGAGCCACCTTGCTGGGCTTTTTAAGTGTTTTTGTTTATTTATTCATTTTTAAATTTTTTTGCAGTGCTGGGGACTGAACCCAGGGGCTTGTGAGTACTTGCTAAATACTCTACCACTGAGCTACATGCCTAGCCCTCCTAAGTGTCTTTGAATCTACAACAGTCAATAGTTCCCTTCCCTTTTTAAGTGTCATGTTTCTGTTGAAGAAATAGCCATTTATCCCCCCAAATTATCCATATTTTGTATGTGGTAACCTCATGGTGTTCCTCTATTTCCCATGGGTCCTGTGAATGGACGGGAAAGTTTGAGAGGCTTCATTAGAATTGGGTGGAAATTTATCTGAATTTTTGACAAGAATTCTTCCAGTCTTCTTGAAACATTCATTGGCCTCCTGTATGACACAGCCCTACCTCTCAGCTGCTGGTCCTCTTTCTCCTTCACTGGCTCCCTCCTCCTCTACACCCTTAGTGGGGGCTTTCCTCAGCACTCTGCCCTGGGCTGCAGGTTTGACGCTGCACCTGCTCTTGCTTGGCTTGGCTTCTGCCGATGGAGTTGCTATAGACCACTATGTAGTGACACTCTCCCAGTGAGGCATTTGGCCCATCCTCACCCTGAAGTCTGACATCTCCTCCTTTTCAGTCATACCCTGCACCCCTTCCAGCTCCCTTTCTGGTGGATTCTGCCTACTAAACCTTCTTCCTATCTCTCCCATCTCTTTCCTGGACACTTCCCACACCCTCTAGAGGGTCTCTTCTCAGCAGATAGTGTTCCAAAATTCAGACCTGAGCACCCCGCAGAATTGCATTCTGAGCCTTCCTTTGAACCATAGGCCCTTTCCCCTGCCTTGTCATGTGGCTGGTCTTGCTCCTGCTTCCCAGGTGCTAGCCACATGGCCCTGCCAGTGGCTTCTTGGACGTGTTATAGAGTTTCCTCTGTTGGAAACACTTGTCACCGTCCCACTCCCTATGACTTTCACCTGGCTGGATCTTACTTTCCTCAGGCTCCAGGAAGCCCTCCTGACCTGTTGGCCCATGGCTGATCTGTCAGAGCCTGACAGGTCAGCTGTGGGAGGCAGCCTAGAGGTTGGGCAGATCTGGGTGATGGCTCCCTGAGTACCCCATGTTGTTCTGTCGTCTCTGGGTGGACCCTGCTTCTAACTGACATCCCATGCTCTCCTGGCAGCAACGAGTTCAGCAGGCTGGTGGCTGGGGAGTACCTCAGTTTCTTCGACTTCTCAGGCCTCACTTTGGACCGAGCACTCAGGTTAGTGGGGTTGGGATGGGGTGGTGCCTGCAGGTGGTACACGCAGCACATCTGGATTCTTATGCCAGTGCTATCATAAACTTGCTGTGCAACCTTTGTAAAGTCTCTTGACCCCTCTGGTGAGGTGGTGGGGAAGGGGCCATAAAGAGCAGCAGTAGCCCAGCAACCCAAGAAGTGCCAACCACATGATAAGTGCTGAGGATACCAAGGTGGAAGTGTAGTCATGACTCTTTAGGTGGGGAAAGGAGGCAAATGGCTTGCATGTATTGAGTACTTCCTGCCTGCAAGATGCTATAGGTCTTTACACTCCTTGCCTACTTTATCCTCACAGCACCTCTGTAAGGTTGGCGTAATGAATGGGCAGAGGTGAAGAGACTTCTCCATGGTCATTGGGGGGGAGATGGTAAAGGGGATTTGATCTCAGCTTTTATGAGAAATTGGACTCAGGGAGTCCTTAGGAGGGCCAGGTATAGGCCCCAGGGAGAATGTGGGGTGGAGTGGGCTAATGTATCCCAGTGTCAGCAGGCTCTGGTGGCAGGAATCACCTGGGAGACACCAGACCAGGCCTTAGAAGGGATGGACTACAGTCTCTGAGCTAGGGATAAGTGGTCCATGAATGTAAGGCCCTTTCACTGTGTCCCCTGTGTCTCTTACACTTCAAAAAAATGCAATATCTACTCTTTTTTTCTCTGCTTCAGTTGGGATATTTTCTATTGACCTTCTTCCAGGTCCTTTACCCTTCTTCTGTATCCAATACGCCATTAAAACTATTCATTGAATTTTTATTTTCTATCATATTTTCAGTTCTAGAATTTCCACCTTATTTAAACTGCTAATAGATTTTAATTCTCTGGAAAATTCCTCATCTTTGCACTTATTTTCTCCATCTCTTCCTCTTTTCTTGAACATATTAGTTAAAGTTAAATTATGTAACTTCAGTATCTGTATCATGTGAGTCATCTTTACTTGTTTTTATTGTCTGGTTTTTCATCATCTATTTTGTCTCTTTGTATACTTAGTAACTTTTGTACTAGATTTTGCACACTTTGTATAGAACTATTTCTCTAGAGAGGTTTTACTCTGTCCTTTGCTAAGCAGTTAGAAGGGAGCATGGGATATGGTCCTAATCCAACCAGTCCTGAGCTGATGAGAGGCAGCACTGAAGCTTGGTATGGCTCAGAGTTTGCTCTGTTCATGGATGAAAAGATTCAGAGCCTTCCATGGGGAGCCTGGTGTGGTCACTTGGGCCTCTTTCTTTGGCCCACCTGAATCCTCATTTTGTTTCCTCAGTATAGAAATACTGCTCCCCCACCATCTAAAACAGCAAATCCCTGTACTTCTCAGAGACTTTCTGCTTTGTAGCCTCCTGCCTTTCATCTTCAAAATTTGGTAAATATCTGCCTGTGTGTTTACAGTTCCTCAAGTCTCCAGGTTTATCTCCCCAGCCCCACGAAGCTACCCAATGTCCTGTCTCTTGCCTATGCCCTTAGACAGCAATGTTCTCAGGAAAAAAGCAGCTGTAGCAGCAGGTCAGCAAAACTCTTTCCAGTCCTTTCCTCTCCAGGATTGTGGCCCTTCTGGTCTTTGTTGCCTCATCAGTTTTTTGATATCTTAAGAAAACACATTGCTAGGGCAATCTACAATAGCTAAGTCATGGACTCTTAGCCATAAAGAAGAAAAAATTATGTCATTTTCAGGAAAATGGGTGGAACTTGAGATCATCATATTAAATGAAACAAGCCTGACTTAGACAAATACTGCATGTTTTCTCTCATACAGAAACTAGGGTTAAAAAAAAGACATGAAAATAGGAAGGGTACTGTTTGTGTAGGGGGAGCACAGAGGGGGGGACAAGAAAGGGTAAAGGGGATGAATATAATTGAAGTACATTGTATACATGTATGAAAAAGTCATAATGAATCCCATTATTTTATATTAATTATATATATTCTCTAGAGGTGTTAGGCAAAAAAAAAAAAAAAAAAAAGAAAGAAAGAAAGAAAAAATTGAGAAGGGGTCTCACAATGTAGCCCCTACTTGTGATCTTCCTCCCTCAGCCTCCCAAGTGCTAAGATTATGGATGTGCAGCACACATGGCTGACAGTGGAGCCTTTTTAAGAAAAAAAAATTTTTTTTTGAGTCTCAAAAGACTGAGCCCAAGCAGCTCATAGCATAAACTTAATACTATAAGCAATAACACACAAGAAGAGTGAATGATAATAGAATATCTGCTTTGCTCACACAGAGGAAATAAACTCTACTGACTAATAGGAGAGGAAAAATGGGAGAAGGGAAGAAAAGCAAATTGCAGAACAATACAGTTGGGATTATTGCTATGGGTTTCTAGGAAAGGCCTCTCTCCTGAGGTGCCTTCACAACAGAGACCAGTGCATCCTTTATCAGTGCTATGGTTTGGACATGGTTTGGATGTCTTCTCCAAGGGTTCATGTTCTAGAAGATTGGTCTCCAGTGTGATGATACCCAAGGTGGTTGGACCTTTAAGATGAGGCTTACTGGAAGGTAGTTAGGTCATTGGGGGTGTCACCCTCAGAAGGGATTAATGTAGTTCTTGAAGAATCCTAATTAATTCCCACAAGAGCAGTTAGTTATAAAAAGAGTCAGGCTGGCCCATGCTATTTGGACTTTCAGCCTCCAAAACTGTGAGCTACAGAAACCCTATTCTTAAGAAATAAAAAACAAAAAAGGAAGGCAAGAACACAGCTCTCACTGTTCTCCGTAGGAGTACTGATCTGCTGCAAATTACTTTCTCCTGAGCGGAGTCTTTTTTTAAAAAATTGTTTTTCATACTTGGGGACTGAACTCAGGACCTCACACGTACTTTGCAAGTGCTCTACCACTGGGCTGCACCTCCACACCATTTTTTATTTTTTGTCTTGAGACAGGGTCTCACTAAGTTATGCAGGCTGCCTCTGGCAATGAACCTGAGATCCTACTGCCTCCCGAGTTGCTGGGATTACAGGTGTAAGCCACTGTGCCTGGCTTCTGAGCTGAGTCTTTAAGGTTGTACTGGAATAGAGAGGACTGGAGGGAAAGTGTTCTGTGGGGCTGGGCTGGGTAATGATGAGAGGAGAGGGCACTGGACTGGAGGGCCTTATATCCTAGTGCAGTAGGGTGAAACATTGTCACACAGACACTGGGGAGCCACAGATAGTGCGAAGTGTAGAGCAGCACTGGCAGCAGTGTGCTGGCTTCTGAAAAGGGTCAGGTGGGAAAGGACAAAGCCTGAGGGTAGGTGGTGGGGCTAGATGGGAAATGTTAGTGTGAGAAGTTGCTTAGGGATGGAGCAGAAGGACTGTTGGGTTGAGGTGGGGAGAGGGTGGATGGTGGGGGTGGAGGTGGGGAAAGAGTGGGTGGTGGGTGTGGAGGTGGGGAGAGCTCAGATTACTCTTTTGGGCTGGGGCTTGGGGAAGAGCCCCTGGGAAAGGGAGTGGGGCGGGGGAGAAGGTGCTGGGATGGAGGAGGGGGAGAGGGCAGGTGGGGAGAGGACTGGGAGCAGGAGGCACAGGGAGAGGAGAAGAATCCGATGTTGGGAAGGAGAGTGTTTTACATAGCAGTTAATTGTTTGGGACTGAATTTCAAGTGTGGTCTACAGTGTGGGATGCCTCTGGGTGAGGGCTGGCCAAGGTGACTTGCAGGACCCAGGGAGCCTTAGGCTGCCCTCCTAAGGGAACAGAGGGAACAGAGCAGAGTGGGCCTCACAGGCCCTCGGGCCAGAAACCGAGGCACTGTGGCCAAAGCAGGAACATCCCATAGCACGGGCGAGGACAGAGAGAGACTCAAGCAGGCTCAGCCTGCAATTTCCCTTCCCACAGGAATGGGTCAGGGGAGGGACCCTGCCTCATCTCCAAGTCTTTCTGGTTTTGGTGTCAGCTACTAGGAGCCCCTAAGAGGTGGATGAACTTTGAATTCAGCCTTGAAGGGGATTAAGAAGGAAGAAGGATGTCCCAGGGCCTCCCAGCCTGCCCAGAGGCACAGGAAAGTGAATGTGCCTGACTGCTGGGGTGTGAGAATGGTCTGGCGAGGCAGCAGATGGGTGTGAGGTTGGAGGACAGGAGGGGAGTCAGGCAAACAGCAAGGCCATGACCGAAGGGGCTTTCATGTGACTCTGAGGGTTCTGGGGAGCCGGGGACAGATTTTAAGCAGTGACAGTTGTGTTAAGGAGTGCTCTGTCTGCAGGGAGGATGTGGTGGGGAAGGCAGGGGTGTCAGATGGGAGGCTGAGGCAGGTGTCCTGGGCAGATGATGACGGAGGTGGAGGAGGAGGAATTGAGATCGAGAGTGAAGAACATACTTCTGAGCTTGGTGGCAACTTAGACATGGAGTGGGGTGGGGGAGGCGAGGGGGCTGGGGCACAGGAAGGAGTGGGAGTGGCTGAAGAAGAGCATCCCGAGGGGCAGGCAGGGCGCACAGTCCGCCCAGCGGCTGAGGCTGAGGAGGAGTGAGGAGTGGTCATGTACCGTGGGAAGAGCGGGCGATGGCGCTGAGGTGCTCACCTGTCTTTGTTCTTCACATCTGCCCCCTGCCTCCTGCCAGAAGGGCTCTGGAGGAGGGCTGAGGTGCAGAGGCCGTTCTGGGGGGCAGAGGGCCTGTCTGGGCATGGAGGGGGTGTTCAGACCCAGGGGCTCAGCAGTTCTGGCCCCCTAGGGCAGGGGCGAGTGTGCGTGTGTGCTGGGGCTTCTTATCCCAGTTGAGGACCCAGACTGACTCGGGCGTCTGGGAGGCCCTCAGCAGCCTTGAATTGCCTTCCAGAACTTTCCTGAAGGCCTTCCCGTTGATGGGGGAGACGCAGGAGCGTGAGCGGGTCCTCACACACTTCTCCCGCCGGTACTGCCAGTGCAACCCTGACGACAGCACCTCGGAAGGTAGGCCTGCCCCTTCCACGCCCTCTTAGGCCCGGCCCTTCTGTGCCCTCCGCCCTGATGGGTGGGGCCTATCCGGGTGGGGCCCACCCACCGCTTCTGTCCACCCCCTGCTTCTGTCCACCCACTGCTTCCATTCTGCTGTAGGCCCACATGGTTGGCCCTTCGGGCGTACATTGTGCTCGGCTAACGCTGAGTGGCCAGTGGCACGTGGAGTGGGGCCTCTCTCTGCTGGCCTGTCTAAATGTCTCACCCATTGCCTTTCCCAGTGCTGGCAAGTCTTCCGTCCTAGAGATTCAGCCCTTTGGGTCTTCTCACTCCCTAGCCCCCTGCACAACGCTGATTTGTGGTGAGGCAGGGGTCCAACTGTAGTGGAGGCCTGGGTGGGGGCCCTCTTAGGGTCCTGTAGATAGACCTGAACCTCTAGAACTGAGGAACAAAGCCTCTTACTGCCAATGCAAGGACATGACCTGGGCCCCAGAACCTTGCTGGGTCTGAGGTTCAAGATGAATTGCAAGAGGTGCAGGCCCAGGTGGTCAGATCCCCTCTGAGGGCTGTATGTTCTGCCCCTGGGGTGGGCCGGTGACTTCAGTGCTGTGGACATGTGAGTGGGGAACACTCTGAGTCCTGGCCCTGAGCTGCACAGGGCAGCTGTTGGTCTTTTCTGGCTCTAAGGCCTCCAGTCTGGCTCTACTGGGAGACCAGTGGGTGGCTGCGGAGGTGAATGTGCTGGGCCCTCACTGAGAATGCCACCATTTCTGATTCAGATGGGATCCACACGCTCACCTGTGCCCTGATGCTGCTCAACACGGACCTGCATGGACATGTGAGTTAGGGGCAGAGGGGTCCTCTTGCTGGCTCATTGAGTAATCCAAGGGCCAATCCTTTATCCACTCCCTTGCTGAGGCCTCTGGCTCAGTGATGGTGTTTGTTTGGGCAGATCTGGGACTTGGGTGATGGACTCCTAGATTTGATCCTGTCCTGGTTTTACCCACCTGGGATCTGCCTGGTCCCAGACCCCAAGCGGGGCAGTGAGAATGGTTGAGGCACAGAGGTGTTTGGGACGTACTGTGTTAGATGTGAACCCCTGGTCTGGTTCAGGCCCTTTAGGGCTACAAGACTGTGTGCTGTTCCCATGACTGTCTGCAGGCCCGGGTGTGGCCTCACCAAAATGCCACACCCCAGGGAGCCAGCCCTTGCCAATCAAATGATAGGTGGCCGTCTAGGGACCTCTTCCTCGCCCTCTCAACCCCGCTGGGCCAGTGAGTGGAGGACAGGTGTGGGGTTCCTGGCTATGAGTCTGACTGGCCCGGGCCCCAGGCTACCTCCATTCCTCCTGCGCCTCACTAGCTCCTTCTTCCTTCCTTGGCCTGCGGTGGCCGCTCTTGGGGTTCTCCTGCCCTCCCTTCCTCAGGTGGTAAGTGCAGCTAGTGTGTGCATGCCCCATGTGCCTGGACCCTGTCGTCCACCCTCTGTGTCCTCCTCACACCACCTGGCCCCACCCACCCACTGTCTTCCCATTGCTCACCCAGGGCTGGTCAGAGCCCCTTCTGTTGAGTTGGGAATATTCAGTGACTTGGGGACAACAGATCAGCATGTCTGGCTCTGGAGTTAACCAAGAAAGTCAAAGCAGTAGTGGGGTAGAAGAAAGAGCTGGGATTGACCTGACTTCTCATCCTACTTTTGCCTCTGTGCTGTGTGCCAGGGTAGCTGTGTGACTCTGGGAAAGTCACTGGCCTTCGCTGGGTCTTGAGTTCTGTATCAGTTGGCAAGGGGATATAATGCCCGTCCCCCCATCATCTTGAGAAGGACTGAGAGACACATCACTGAGTGTCAGGGCCTAGTTTCTATGAATAACACTACTTCAGGAATAATACAATATGATAATATTCATCATTACTGTTAAAAGTTAAATGACAGCTCGCCTGCTGGCCCTCAGAGGGCCAAGGGTGTGAACGCCACAGTCTGAGGGCAGATGTGGGAGAAGAGGAGGAGCCTGGGCTGGGCTTATGGGCACACAGGGCACTGGGCTGGGGAGGCCTGGGGCCTTAGTGTACTCTCCAGGAAGAGCAAACACGTGACAGTTTTGGCAAAGTCAGCCTGGGTCTTGGCCTGAGTGTGGGACCAGAGAGATGTGTGTTTTCCCTGTGAGCATCACCAGAGATCATGCCATGAACCAGCCTTTGTTCCCAGGCTGTTCCCTCTGTGTGTTTAGAGAGCAGGTGTCACCAGCCACCTTAAAAGGAGTACTGTACCTGCCCCTTCATGGCCTTCTCCACCCTTAGTGGACACTGGGTTGGAGAGACTGGAGTGTGAAGGCTTTTAGCTGGACACAGCCCCACATTAATGCCTTGGCTGAGGAGGAACGAGCAGGCAGCTGAGAAGCTGGTGGGGTGGGATGTCACACTAGATGCAGGCAGACGCTGCGGGGCAGCTGCTGTCCTGAGGCAGTGTTACCCAGTGACTACAGGCAAGGGCTCTGGGTTGGGGCTCTCTGTGTCTCTCCACATATCTGTGTGGCCTGGTGCAAGCTCTTACATCCCTGACCTCTGCTTCCCCACTGGAGAGGCTGATCAGAGATGGCACCTGGGGGTGCTTTGCCCAGGTCCTGGTGGTTGCTGCGACTGTGGGCCCCTCAGAAGATCCCATGTTTGATTCTGTTCCTCTTGCCTCCTCCCTCCTGCCACTCCTCAGACAGAGGCTGGGAGCGTGGTGGAATGTGGGGGTCTACTGATGCCCCCAGGAAGAGCTCTAGTCAGACAGGGAGGCAGGATGGGGCTGTGAGAGGGAGTAGGCACATGCTTTTCATATGGGCAAAGCCTGAATGAGGATGCAGGAAGGCTTCCTGGAGGAGAGTGTCTGGACTCTTGGGGTCAGAGGTTCAACAGTTCATCTTCTGAGCACCTTCTGTGTTCCATGAACAAGACAGGAAAAGAGACTGCCTCAGGGTGCCTACCTCCCAGTTAGAGGACCTGGACAATACACAAGGGAAGGAGAGATCACAAGCAGCGGTAGGTCTGTGAAGGGAACAACTAAGTGTGGTGGGGGCTGGACTGGGGGTCTGAGAAGATCTGCAGGCTTGATCAGAGACCTGAAGGATCAGCAGGAACTACCCACAGAAAGATCTAGGACACGTGGCCCAGGCAAAGGGGCCAGGAAGGCTGGCTAGTGCACATAGGGCTGCTATGAACATTCGTATTCAAGTTCATGTCTGAGCATTTGTTTTCAGTTCTTTTGAGTCTGCATGGACTCAATAATTTTGGAACAAATTTGCTGGGATAAATACACACACATGCACATGTATGTGCATGCATGCGTGGTCATTCTATGTTTAACTTTTTTTTTCTTTTTTTTATTAGAAATTTTTAATGTACATCATAATGTGATTCATTTTGACATGATTTTCATTGTGACAATTATTCTATGTTTAACTTTTTGAAGATCCACAAATCTGTTTCTGAAGTTGCCGTTAGTTTGCATCCAGGTCAGAGATGAATGATGGTGGCTTGGCAGAGAGGGCAGTAGATGTGGAGAGAAGGGACAGTGGAGGGAGACTTCCTGAGGGTGAGTCTGACAGGTCTTGCCGATGAGCTTGGTCAGTGATGGAGGAGTAAAGGTGGCTTGGGCACATGGCTGGCTGGCCCTGCCATTTCCTGAGATGAGGAAGACACCTGTGTGTGTGTGGGGGGACATGAGTGGGAAAGGGGGTACTTGAGCTTCATTTCTGACATGCTATGCCAGAGATGCCTGTTGGACATTAACTTGGGGGCACTGAGGGGGCAGTGGGATCCACCAGTTCAGGCATAGTGGAGATGGGTGGGAAGTCACTGTCATCCTGCTGGAGCAGGAAGCTGTGGGGCCAGCTAAGTACCTTGTGGAGAGAGGCCAGCTGAGAGTCTAGGACCTGGTGTTATTTAGGGGTAAATAGAGGACCAGGAAAGACTGAGAGGCAGCTGGGGAGGTCAGAGGCAAATCAGGAGTGTGCAGTCTTAGAACCAAGAGAAGAAAGTGTGTCAAGGAGAGAAGAGTGATTCCTCAATGGGAAGTGATGTTGAAGGAAGAACCATGATGTCTACTACAGGGTGTCGGAGCTTAACGGAAAGAAAAAGGTGTGTGTGGTCATTTTGGAGAATGGAAAACAAACACACTAGTGAAGTGTAACAGCATTGCATGGAGGTCTTGATGCCCATTTGATCATGGTCATGGATATAAAATGGGACCAGTTAGCATGACTACGTATTCTCCAAGCTTCTTTGTTTGACTGGGATTGGATCCAGGCACATGAAGGAAACTCACGATCAGGGTTGAATTTTTTCTAGACAAATGTGACAGAAGCAGAAAGGAGCAAGGGAGTGTTTGAAGGGAAGTGGTTAATGATATGGCCTAGGATCTAAATGGGATAAAAAGAAAGTGAGGATATTTGGATCTCAACAGAGGGTCAAAGGCTTGCTGGGATGAATGTTCCAGAGATGGCTGAGCTGCAACAATAGGAGATGGGTCAGGAGGGTACATTTGAAATGGAGTGTTGGAGGTGGTAGACTCTGGGATGACAGGTCAGTAGAGGTTTCTGGGATGAGCTGGAAGGGTAGATATTGGAGAATGGTGATTTTCAGCTTCCAGATTAGAGAAGACGGCAGCTTGGGTTAGAGCTGGAGATAGGACCAGGAGAAGCATTCGAGAGATATTTTGGATGTTCAGCCTGTCACAGAGGTGAATGGCCTGCATGTTGGGGAGAACGGGAAGAACCATTAAGGAGGAGGCTGAGAGGCAGGGAGGGTGGGTGGGTGGAAAAGGCCCTCCAGGGTGTGCTGAGCTGACCATGGTTGAGCCGTTTTCCAGGAGCAGCTCAGGTTCTCCAGTTCTTGGGCTGCTTGATGGGTGGCAGTGGAGCTGTGGTAGGGTGGTTAGAGTAGGATGGTGGAGGACACAAGGGACAGGCAAGGGGTTTGGCTGCTATCCTGAAGGCCAGGGGGGTTCTGCCATTCTCAGACAGTGACAGCCTTGCACAAGGACCTTAAGGGGATGCCATGTGTAATTAAGGTTTAGTCAGGATTTGCAAATGTGACAAGGAGTCACTTGCCTGGAGGACTTTTGCTCAGCCCTCCCCTCCCCCTGAAGGGTGAAGTCCACTTTATTTCTGCTTGACCTGGTTCTTCCTTCTTCTGGGGTGAACCTTGAAAATACACTAAGCCTGTTCTGACCTTAGGGCTGCCTGGGGAGGTCACACCAGACCTGTGAGAAAAGGCTTGGCTTCTGTGGGATCAAAGTCGATGACCAAGGTTTATTATGTGGATGGTAGTCTGGCTGGCATCCCAGCTCCTTCTGGCCTCCACTCTGGGCAAGAAGCTGGCCTTAGGGAGATGATCACCCTGGCTTGAGAGGGATAGGGCCCCTACCTTGGGGTGCTATAGCCAAACTGGCGGTGATGTGTTTCTGCTGGGAGATCAAGCCTATGGGAAGAAGCCAAAGGCCCAGGGCAGCCTGGGAAGACTTGTTTATCCAAATGAGACAGGGAGTGGGGGAGGGACTGGGAACCTGGAGGACCCAAATCATATAGCCTCTTGGCCTTTGATGATCTGAACACATTTCTTTTTCTGGTACATGTCTTTTTTCCTGGTCATTTATTATTATTCTATTAAAGCAAATAACTTATCCATTATGATTTCACTTCTTTGCAATTCGTTGGTTCTTGCTTTTTGGTATATATAGAGAGATCAATTTTAGCAAATGTTTTATGTGACCTGGAAAAACTAGTGTATTCTATAGTTGTTGGTTATAGTGTGTTTTTTTCTTCTCTTCTTTTTTGCAATATTGAGGAATTGAACCCAGGGCCTCAAGCATGCTTTTTGCAATTGTTCAACCACTGAGCCATATTCTCAGCCCTTTTTTTGTTTTGTTTTGAGTCAGGGTCTCACTGTATAGCCCAGGATGACATGGAACTTGTGTCGATTCTCTCACTACAGCCTCCTGAGTGCTGGGACTACAGGCATGCACCACCATGCCTGGCTTGGTTATAAAGTTCTGTCAATAAGGCAAATTCTTTACTGTTGAAAGAATCTAAGCAGGATGCCATGGTGCATGAGTGTAATCCAGCAACTCAGGAAGCTAAGGCAGGAGGATGGTGAGGCCAGAGGCAGCATGTGCAATTTAGAAAGACCTGTTTCAAAATTAAATTCACAAAGGGGCTAGGGGTGCAGCTCAGTGGTAGAGCACTTGCCTAGGATGTTTGAGGTTCTGGATTCAACCCCCTAGTACTGAAGAAAAAAAATCCTCTATATCCTTGCCGATTTATTTTATTGTGGTAAAATATAATTAGCATTGTTGTTGTTAGGTGCTGTTGAGTCAGTATCCTACTCATAGCAACCCTGTGTACAACAGGTGAAACACTATTGTCAGTGCTTCTCTGCTATTTATAGGGTTTTCAATGGCTGATTGTTGGGAGTGGGTTGCTGGGTCCTTCTCCCAAGCCTACAGCACCTGGTATTCTCAGGTGGTTTCCCATCCAAGTGCTAACCAGATCCTACCTTGCTTAGTTTCTGAAATCTGCCAGGATTGAGCGCCACAGAGGTATGGCTGCAGACATAACTAGCATAGAATTTATTATTTTAATCATTTGAAAATGTACAATGTAGTGGCATTAACTACATTTTCCAAGGTGTGCAACCGTCACTGCTATCTAGTTCCAGAACTATTTCATCACCCCCAAAATAAACCTTATACCCACCAGCAGTCACTCCTTGTCACCTCTACCCAGCCCTTGGCAAATCTGCTTTCTATCTCAATGGATTTGTCAGTTGCAGATATTACATACAAGTGGAATCATACCACATCTGTCCTTCTGTGTCTGGCTTATTTCACTTGACATAATGTTTTCAGGGTTCATCTGTGTTGTAGCATGTATCAGTCTTTCATTTCCTTTTATGGCTGAATAATGTCCATTGCATGAATATGCCATATACAGCATGTGTGGATATGTTGATGGATATTTGGGTTGTTTTCACCTTTTGGTTTTTATGGATGTTATGTTATGAAAATTTGTATACAAGTTTTTGTTTGAAACCTGTTCTTAATTCTTTTGGGTATACACTGAAAGGACAGACTTGCTAGGTCATATAATTCTACCCTTATTTTTTTGAAAGTTGCAAAGTGCTTGCCTCAGTAGAGTTCCAATTTCTCTATGTCCTCACTTATCCTTTTTCTTGTGTGGTTTTGATTTACATTTTCCCAATGACTAATGATGCTGAGCTGCTCTCCATGTGCCTATCAGCCATTTGTATACTTTCTTTGGAGAAATGTCTATTCAAGTCCTTTACCCATTAAAAAAAATATTTATTTATTTATTTTCTTCAGATAGGGTCTCTCTTATGTGGCCCAGACTGGCCTCACATTTGTGATCTTCCAGCCTTAGCCTCCTGAGTGCTAGGATTATACGCATGTGCTATTATACCCATCTCTTTGGTCCATTTATTTATTTATTTATTTATTTATTTATTTATTTATTTATTTATTTTGCGGTACTTGGGGATTGAACCTAGAGCCTCATACATGTTTTGCAAGCAGTCTACCACTGAGCTACACTCCCAGCCCATTAATTTTTTTTTTTTTTTATATTGAGACAGGGTCTCACTAAATTATGCAAGCTGCCTCTGGCCTCAAACCTGTGATCTTCCTGCCTCTGCCTCCTGAGTCACTAGGATTATAGGAGTAAGCCACCATACCCAGTCCCTTGGCCTATTTTAAATTGGGTTGTTTGTCTTTTTGTTGTTACATTCTAAGATCTTTATATATTCTGAATACTAGAACCTTATCAGATGTATGACTTGCAAATATTTTCTCTCATTCTATGGGTTATTTTCTCACTCTCTTGATAGTGTCCTTTGACGTACAAAAGTTTTTTGTTTTTTTTGGTGGTACGGGGGGCTTGAACCCAGGGCCTGGCACTTGAATGCTTTGCAAGTGCTGTACCACTGGGCTGCACCCTCAGCCTGTTTTTTCACTTTTTTGAGACAGGGTCTTGCTAAGTTATGCAGACTGCCTCTGGTCTTGAACTCATGATCCTCCTGCCTCCGTCCCTTGAGTCACTAGGATTATAGGCGTGCACAATTGCGCCTAGCTCGAAGTACAGAGGTTTTTAAATTTTGATGAAGTCCAATTTATTTTTTTTCTTTTGTTATTGTTGGTGCTTTTGTTGTCATAAATAAGAAGCCATTACCAGATCCAAGGTCATGAAGATTTACTCATATTTTCTTCTAAGAGGTTTTCCCCCAGTACTGGGTATTGAACCCAGGGCTTTACACATGCTAGGCAATTGCTCCACCACTGAACTGCACCCTACCCCCTTTTTATTTTTATTTTGAGACAGAGTTTTGCTAAATTGTGCAGGCTGCCTCTGGCCTCAAACTTGCAATCATCCTGCCTCAGCCTCTCAAACTAGTAGGATTACAGACATGTGCCATGGTGCCCAACTCTTCTAAGATCTTTATAGTTTTTATCTCTTACACTTAGGTTTTAGATCCATTTTGAGTTATTGTATACACTGTGAAGTAAAGATCCAACTTAATTCATTTGCATTTAGGTACTCAGTTATCCTAGCACCATTTATTGAAGAGAATACTTTCCCATTAGATGTATTGGCATACTTGTCAAAAGTCAGTTAATTAACTGAGCATGGTGGTGTTTAATCACCACCATGTAATCCCAGTATTTGGGAAGCTGATTATGTGTTTGAGGCCAGTCTAGGCTACATAGCTAGTTACAGGCCAGACTTGGCTATATAACAAGATCCTGTCATAAACAAACAAAAAACAAACAAACATATCGGTTGATCAGAAATTATAAGTTTATTTTCTGACTCTTATTTTGGTTCCATTGATTTATGTTGTTGTTGTTGTTAGGTGTCATCGAGTCAGTATCCAACTCATAGTGACCCTCATAGGGTTTTCAATGGCTGACTGTTTTGGGATTGCCGTGGGAGTGGGTTGCCAGGTCCTTCTCCCATTTTTGTGGTGCTGGGAATTGAACTCGGGACCTCAGAGACTGCAGCGCAGCGCTCTACCCACTGAGCTAAATCCCAGCCCCTCCATTGATTTATAGGTCTGTTCTTATGCCAGTGTCCCACCTTTTGATTACTGTAGCTTTGAAGTAAGTGGTAAAAATGGGAAGTTTGAGTCCTTGAACTTTTTTTTTTGCCAGTACTGCAGGTTGGATCCAGGGCCTCACGCTTGCATGTTCTGCAAGTGCTGGACCACTGAGCTGGACCCCCAGCCCATTTTTTACTTTTTGAGACATGGTCTTGCTAAGTTACACAGACTGCCTCTGGTCTCATACTTGCAATCCTCTTGCCTCTGCCTCCCGAGGTGCTGGGATTACAGGTGTGCGCCACTGTGCCCGGCTTTTTTTTTTTTTTTTAAGATTATTTGTCTATGTGGGGTATCTCTTGCAATTCCATACAAATTTGATCTTTTATATTTCTGTAAAAGGAAAGCCATTGGGATTCTGATAGAGATTGCTATGAAAACGTAGATCAGTTTGGAGAGTATTGCTAACCCAACAATATTAAGTCTTCCAATCAGGGAACACAGATGGCTTTCTGTGGATTTAGATCTTTAAGTTTAAAAAAATTTTTTTAAAAAACTTTTTGGCAATCTTTTGTACTTTTGAGTGTACAAATCATTCACCTTCTGGGTTAAATTTATTCCTAAACATTTTATTCTTTTTGAAGTTATTGTAAATGAAATTGCTTTTTAAATTTCCTTTTCTGATTATTGCTAGTATGTAGACATACAACTGACTTTTGTATATTGATCTTGTATCTTGCAACTTTGCTCAATTTGTTTATTAGTTTTAATATATTTTTAAAGGATTTTTAAAAAAATAGTCATGTCATATGCAACTAGTGGTGATTGTAATTCCTCTTTCCTAATTTGGATGTCCTTTATTTATTTTTCTTGCCTAATTGATCTGGCTGGCACTCCATTACAATGTTGAATGGAAATGGAACAAACAGACATCCTTGCTTTCTTCCTGATCTTAGAGGGAAATCTTTCAATCTTTCACCATTGACTATGATGTCAGCTGGGGGCTTTTCACAAATGCCCTTTATCACTTAAGTATGTTCCTTTCTATTCCCAGTTTGTTGAATATAATTATCATGAGTGGATATTGAATTTTGCTAAATGTTTTCTCTGAATCGATTGAAATAGCCACATTTTTCTCCCCTTCATATGTTAAAATAGTGTTATTATATTGATGGATTTTTGTATATTGAACCATCCTTGCATTACTAAAATACATTATACTTGGTCACAGATTATAATCCTTTTAACATATTGTTGGATTTAGTTTGCTAGTATTTTGTGGAGGATTTTTGCATTTATATTCATAAGAATTATTGATCTATAGTTTTCTTGTGGTTTTAAAGATCTGGTATTGATATTAGGGTAATGCTGGCCTTTTAGAATGAGTTAGGAAGTGTTGCCTAATCTAATTTCTTTTGGAAGATTTTGAAAGGATTAGGGTTAATTTTTCTTTATGTATTCTTTAAATTTCACCAGTGGGCTTCTTTCCTTCATTTCTCTCTTGAGAATCCCATGTCCATATTTTAGATTTCTCTCTCTCTCTCTCTTTCTCTCTCTCTCCCTCCCTCCCTCCCTTCCTCCCTCCCTCTCTCCTTCTGAGCACCCACACTTATTCTAAAGTGTGTACTTAATAAACTCTGTAACTTTCACATAAATAAATAAATAAATAAATAAATAAATAAATAATTTTCACCAGTAGAGCCATACGTCTTTGGCTTTTCCTTGTGAAATTTTTGATTATTGGTTCAATCTTACATGTTTCAAGTCTATTCAGGTTTTTTACTCCTTGAGCCAATTTTTATAGTGTGTTCTTCTAACAATTTGTCCATTTTGCTGGATGCCATGGTGTACTCTTGTAGTCTCAGTAACTTGGAAGGCTCAGGCAGGAGGATCACAGGTTGAGGACAGAGGCAGCCTGTGCAACTTAATGGGACCCTGTCTCAAAATAAAAAATTAAAATAGGGGTTAGGGATGCAGCTCAGTGGTAGAGCACTTGCCTGGCATGCATGAGGCCCTGGGTTCAACTTCCCAGTACTGAAACAAAACAACCCCCAAAACAAGCGAACAAAAACTCCAGAAAAGTGTCCATTTTATCCTGGTTATTAACTTTTTTTGGCATATAATTATTTAGTATTCTTGATGATTTTTTGTTTGCTTGTTCTTCTTATTACTGAAAGATCAGTGTTAAAATCTCCAACAAAGAAGGTGAATATATTGTCTTTTAATTCTGTCAATATATTTAAGTTTTTTGGTTCTTTTTTTGGAAGCTATGCTATTAGATACATACAAACTTAAGATGATTATGTTTTCTGGTAGACTCACCCTTTTACCATCATGAAAATGGCCCTCTTTGTCTCTACTAATGATTCTTTACTTCAAATCTATTTTTCAGATATTAGTGTAATTATACTGGCATTCTTTTGTTTAGTTGTATAGTATTTTGTTGTTGATCTTTTTGTTCCTAAGATATCTGTTCCTTTATATTAAAGGTATTTCTCTCATATACTTTTAAAATATCAAGTCTCCTAGTTACCTTTTAATTGTACTATTTAATGAATTATGATATATTTGAGTTTAAATATACCAGGTTACTATTTTTGACTCATTTTCTTTTTGACTCATTGGTTCTATGTTCTTTTTTTCCTCCTTTCTTACCTAATTTTGCATTACTTAAGTATTTTTAGAGTTCTGTTTTCCTCTTCTGTTAGCTTATTAGTTGTACTTTCTTTTAAAATTCTTTTTGCAGTTTATGACGTGCCTTTCTGACTTATTAAAATTTTTTTTACCCTTCCTGAGCAGTTGCAATATCCTAAGGCATCTTAATTCCACTTACTCTCTCAACTTATGTTACTGTGATCATGTTTTTAACTATTCTATCTCTCTATGTTTTTTTCCCAGAAAGCTTTATCATTGCTCTACACAATCTATAGTCAAGAGTTACCTACTCTTCCTATTGCCCTTCATCCCTTCCTGCCTGTCCATGCTGCCATCTGGGATAATTTTCCTTTTGACTGAAGAACTTCCTTTAGTATTTCCTTTCTTCACGTCATTTTGTTGTTGTTGTTGAGGTGTGATTGAGGTGTTTCCCAGAACCCCTTGTCCTTGTTGAGCCTGAACTCCAGTTTCTTTTTTCCAGCCCTGTATGACCACTCAGGTCTCAGCCTTTGGGCCACGTTTCCAGGAGGAGGGCTGCACACCTCTGTACACTTTCTGCTTGGCAGGCTCTTCAGCCTTGAAGTCTCCACTGCTTTTATATTTCTCCAGTGCCTTTACACAGATGTTTTATTAATATTTTGACCCAAAATTTTTTCCTTTGGGAAGGTTCTTCTCCAACAATATAGGTTGTCATTACTAGAATTGGAAATCTTGCCTGTTGCTTTTTGTTTATTTGTTTTTTCACTACTAACTAATGGCTTGGATGTTTAGTGTATGTGGAACTCACACAATATTGTTGACACTGCCTTGTATTTTCCTATTACAGAGGCACATGTATATGGGTATATGCTTAAGTACATATATACAGATATGTACATATAGAAATATACATGGTAATATTACAAAGCAAAAGTGTATCGAGGCACACATAGGATCTTTTCTTCTTAAGCCTTTGGGAAAGGTGTAGAAAATTCTTGTTTGTTAGCTATGTATAAATCCTTATATCAAAGGGCATGGGATGTTGCTTAGTGGGAGAGCATTTGCCTAGCATGTCCAACGCCCTGTGTAGGATCCTCAATACTGCAAAAACAAAAACAAAAAAGGCCTTATGTCTGGCACTGTGGTGCACATATACAATCCCAGTTGGGAGGCTGAGGCAGGAGGATTGGAGATTCAAAGCCAGAGGCAGCCTGCACAATTAAACAAAACCTCCCCTCAAAATACACAAAAAGAGGGATTGGGGTTACTGATCAGTGGTAGAGTGCTTACCTAGCATACATGAGGCCCTGGGTTCAACCCTCCAGTACTGCAAAAACAAACAAAACAACCACAAAAACAAGCCTTCTGTCAGCCTGTAATCCCAGCACTTGGGAGCTTGAGGCAGGAGGATCGTGAGTTTGAGGCCAGCCTGGGCTATATAGTGAGTTCTAGGTCAGCCTGGGCTACATATGAAAACTTTATCTCAACAAAACAAAACAACCACCAAATAAACAAGGACAAAAAAAACCTTACATCATTGTTTCTCAAATTATTTCTGTGGTGTATAAATGTCCCACATGATGTTAATAGATTATATTTGCTAAAATGGTGCCAAGGTCAATACATTTGGGAAAGTGTACATCCTCTCCTTGGAGAATCCCAACCCATGTAAGCATGTTAAAAGACTCTGAAATGAAGCTGGGTGTGGTGGTGCACACCTATAATCCCAGCACTCGGGTGGCTGAGGCAGGAGGATTGCAAGTTTGAGGCCGCCTGGGCCACATTGCAAGAACTTGTCTCAAAAAAACCCAACAACCAACCAACCAAACAACCTCCACTCTGAAATGGGTAAACTTTTTATATTATAATATTCTTTTTTTGAGAGAATATGGATTCCCACCTCATGTGATACCAGGTTTCTATAGTTAAATCTGGGGGAACACTGCCTTGTAGCAAACTGAAATCCTCAAAAGCTCACAAAGATGAAGTGCCACCCAGTGTTTCCTCAAATATGGATATTCTTAAAGGAGTCCAAACATGCAAATAGCAGGTGGGAGGTTTGGGGGGGCTCCAGCCCTCACCTACTTAGTGGTTAACAAAAGGCAGAACTTAGGGGTATAGTTGTTCTCAGCTCTTTGTGCTTGTAGGAGTGAAATCATCAGCTCAGGTTCTCTTTGTATTAGCCCAGTTCAGCATGGGGCATCCATGTGTGTTGGTGGAAATTTATTTTTCATCTCATAAGACCGAACTCTCCCTTATTTCATCTACCTCTTGGAGGTCTTGCTGCCCCTCTGTGCAGGTGAGAGGGTGAGGCGGTTGTGGCGGAATACATAGAGCTTCTGCTCAGGAGCCAAGAGGCCTGGGTTCAAGTCCTGGTGCTGAGTGACCTTGGGAGAGTTAACCATGGAGGAGCGGTGAGAGCATGGGCTTTGATATTAGCCACACTTGGACCTTCCACTTCCTTACTGTGTGATCATGGGCACATCACTTCACCTTCCTGCACCTCAGTTTCGTTACCCTGTTGTGAGAAAGAGATAAAATAATGCATGTAAAGTACCATGCCTGGAACAGAGCAGGTACCTGGAAAATGTCAGCTATTACAATGCTTCATCCAAACCTGATTCTTCCATCTGGGTTTGAAGAGAACCCCAACCTTTCATGATGCTTGAGGATCAAATAGAATCTTTAATGTAGAAAAGAGTTTTGTAAACTCTTAGAGACAAAAAACAACCAAATAAAACAAAAACCTCCAGGCAGTTTTACTTTCATTACTGCCCTCGATGCTGCCTCATCCCTTCTGGGTGGGCAGGGCAGGGTGTGGGGACCACATCAGCCTCCTTCCCTACTCTCAGGCAGAACCATGTCTCTGTTACAGAATATTGGCAAGAAGATGTCCTGCCAGCAATTCATTGCCAACCTGGACCAGCTAAATGATGGCCAAGACTTTGCCAAAGATTTGCTGAAGGTATTACCTGCTAAGGGTTCCCATTTCCCCAACTGTGCCCAGGTGGGTGGAGAGAGGTCTTGACCTCCCTAAATCCTGATATTCCAGACCCTTAATACTGGAGGCAGGGCAACCGTGACTTTGGGACAGAGTTAGAGACTATCCAGCTCAACAGTCGACTGTTCTGTGTTCCCTGAGTTAGGCATGAGGTAGGCTTTGTGGCCTTCACTTTTAATGCTCCAATTATCATCTTTGATGTCACAGTAACAATTATCACCACCATAAATTTTCGTAGCCACCACCCACCAGCATCGCCTTTACCACCCCCACCATGATTGCTGCAGGGAAAAATCCACTCATTCAACATCACCAGGAATTAAAGAAATTAGTTTTCTTTTGAGGCTAAAGCCCAGAGTAGAGCTCTGGACTTTCCAACCCAGTCAGTTCTCCTCCTTGGAGGAAGAGGAGCAGGTTTTTTGGAGGGTGGATGATGAGTTCATTTTTAGATAGTGGATTTTAAAAATCTGGTGGTACTAGGAGGGGAATTGAATAGTGAGTCTTGAGGTAAATATGTACAATTATTATGTGTCAAAAATAAAACTAAAAACATGAATGTTTCCATCTTTCATAATCATCTTCACTCTTCAGAAGTACTTATTGAGAATGTATCTATGAGATCAAACCATTGCCCATCTATTCACCTCTCCCCATCTACTCATCCATCCTTCTATCCACTTCCCCATCCACCTGCTCATTTCCCCATACCGGTGTGTATACATCCATCACCCAGTCACATAATTACTCACCTACCCAGATACCCACCCACTCACCCATCAGCTGTACATATACCCCAAACACTTTCATACACCAACTACTCACCCATCCACTTATCCCTCACCTATCCATTGACCCAACCATCCCTCTACTTCCCTATCCTCTCATCTATCTATTCATCCATCCATTCAACCTTCCATCCATCCATGTATCTTCTTGAGCATTTACACTCTGTGGAGTTCTAGATTATACACTAGAGATTCAATGGTAAACAAGATATACCACTCTTTGTGATGCTTACAGTATCCTGGTAGTGGTGGTGGAGGACCAAAAGTAAATGATTTCTTAACTAAACATCACCCATCCATACATCCACCCAACCATTCATTTATCCATCCAACCTGCAAGTGTGAATCTCACATCCACTTTACCACATTAGTTGAAAAGATGCTCCCTCACTACGGCTTCATTGCTTTGAAGAGATGGGAATTTGACTCTTCACCTGGATTCCTTTCTCTTTTCCTCTATCCCAGACCCTTTACAATTCCATCAAGAATGAAAAGCTGGAATGGGCCATGTAAGTAGTGCCCATGGGCACAGGTATGGGGATACTTGCATCATCAGGAGAGGGAGTGGCTGGGGGTGTAGGTTAGTCACACTGACCACTCTCCATGGTGCTGATTTCTCCTAACCCAGGTCCCTAATGACCCCTGTTCAGCAGGCCAACACTTGTTGTTGAATTTGTCTGTAACTTGATTAAAACTGTGCAATATTTCCATTGCTATGGAATAGATTGAACTGTGAATTCGTTTTATGATATCCATAACTGACTTTCTATACTGAGATTATTGTCAAATTCCCAACAATGACAGTTCTTTCCCCATTGATAGCTAGACAGGCAGGAGGCACAGCCCCCCCCCCCCTTGAGAATATGACCATATTTAGGTGATGACTGCCCTCGGAAGTGGGGAGGGGTGGCTCTCTCCTAACTTCTTGCCTTGTGAGGGCTGTGAGATTTGGAGGTGCTCAGCCATCTGGGAAGACAGGTGCAGACCTTACTGATTGGAGAGGCTGTGAGAGGTTCTGTGGGGAGGCCCTCCCTGCTGTGCTCCTCAGGGCAGCCTATACCTTTGGGTCTGTGTTGAGGTCCCAGGCTCGGGGGACCTGGCCCCACTGGGAAGACCTGGCACCCTTCTGCTAGGGCTCCTGCATTGGGCCTGGACCTCTGCCTTGCCTGCTGGCCTGCCCTCTGCCAGTGAGTTGGTGTAGTTTATGCCACAGCTCTAGTCTGCCATGGGTTAGAGCTCCTAGGTTGGGCTCTCAGGGTTGGAGAGAGGAGAAAGAAGACTGGGAAGGGGACCTGGAGATAGTGAGGTCTCCAACTTTGTGATCAAGGGTGAAGATCAGCTTACAGGCCTCAAATTAAAGACCAGAGGGCAGGGGTCAGAACTAAAGACTGGCAGAGGGGCCGGATATCTGGATCTGTGATCTGGGACCTCCTCATCTCTGCCTCCTGGGGCTGCCCTTCCTCTCTGACCCTGGATCCCAGAGGGGTGGTTGGTGGGAGAGTCCATGGTGATGTAGGGCTGAAGTGTCCCTGGAAGTGATGCTCAAGCCTGCTACCTCCCTAGTGATGAGGATGAGCTGAGGAAGTCCCTGTCTGAGCTGGTGGATGACAAGTTTGGGACAGGCACAAAGAAGGTGACACGGATCCTGGATGGTGGCAACCCGTTCCTGGATGTCCCACAGGCTCTCAGTGCCACTACCTACAAGCATGGCGTACTGACTCGGAAGACTCATGCTGACATGGATGGCAAGAGGAGTGGGTGTCAGACTGGGGGAGGGGCATGGGAGGGATGCAAGCACAGGAGGGCCCACCCCTTGGCCACTCCTTTGGGGGCCCACACATTGGTGGGCATGCAAGGGGAGGCAGGGGAGGAGATACGAAAGCAAGTGGTTGTGGCCACACTGCCTGTGCCCTCCTCAGCGCCCCGTGGGAGGCGTGGCTGGAAGAAATTCTACGCGGTGCTCAAAGGGACCATCCTGTACCTGCAGAAGGTGAGAGACCTTACCTGAGAAGGGCCAGCTCAGTCCCATCCAGCTCTTGCCTTAGGGTGCCTGAGGCTCCTGAGTAGGACCTGGGGCCTGGGGATGCGAGGTCCTTCCACCAGGGGCTTCACTCAGACTCACTCAGGGCTTTGGCGATTTTAGGGAAGGGCCTTTGAAATACCTAATGGCTCAGTGCATGTCCAGCATCAGGACTCTGGGACAGACTAGGGTGCAGGGTTTGGACACTGTAGTGATTCTTGTTGAGGTGAAGGGAGATAGAGAGAGGGAGAGGGAAAGAAAGGTGATGGTGGCATGTTTGAGGCAGTAAGCCAGAGCCTGGCCATGACAGAGCATCTCCTGCCTCAGGACGAATACAGGCCTGACAGGGCTCTGTCAGAGGGTGACTTGAAGAACGCGATTCGGGTGCATCATGCGCTGGCCACCAGGGCTTCCGACTACAGCAAGAAGTCCAATGTGCTGAAGCTGAAGACAGCTGACTGGAGGGTCTTCCTCTTCCAGGCACCGTAAGTGGGAGTTGGAGCCCCATGTTCCTGCCTGGGCTCCAGCTGCAGCACTGACCTTGTGTGCTCATTCTCCTGGGGTCTTAGGGTAGACACGTCAGCTTCCCACGCCCGTCAACCACAGAGTGATGGTCTGTTTGACACAGACAAACAGCTGCTTTGGGGCCTCTAAAGCAGTGGTTCTCAAAGTGTGGTCCCCCAGTGTCACCTGGAAACTAGTTGAAAACATAAGCTCCCTGTCCCCACCTGAATCTGTGCCTTACGAAGGTGCACAGGCTGCTGGGGCACACTGAAGTCCCCAAAGGATGGGGCTGGCAGAGTCTTTATGAATCATCCTTGACTTTAAACTTAGGAGTTAGGTGGGAAAGACTCCCCTACAGATGATCTATGAGGTCTTCCTTCTATCCCACTGCACCCCATCCTTCTGCAGCCTAAAATTGGGGTTTTCATGTGTCAGATGAGCTTCAAAGGAGAGAGACTAGTAGTGAGGCCTGGGGATCAGAGTGGAAATGTAGGCAGGCAGCGGGGCAGGACAGGAGGGCTGCGAAGGGCCCACCACTGGCCCACTGCAGCTGATGACCCCCTGAGCTCACTGGCTCTAGGACCATTTGCTCTAGGGTCATTGGCTCTAGACCTGATCAGGTTTATTTTCATATGAAAGTGCAGGTTGCCTGGGAGCTGGGACAGAAGGGCGCTTCCCTGCACAGGCCTGACCAAGCCCACCTGGCCACCCACTTACCCATCCTCTCCCCTCCATTCTCTGCCTAGGTAAAGGTATTAGTGCCCTCTCTGTGCCAGGCCTAATGCTAGATACTGGGTGCCAGGGGTGGAGAGAGAGGATAGGGAGTCCTATCGTGAGAAGCCAGTCCCTCTCTTCTCCTCTCCTGTGCCCAGGAGTAAGGAAGAAATGCTGTCCTGGATCCTGAGGATCAACCTGGTGGCTGCCATCTTCTCAGCCCCAGCCTTCCCAGCAGCCGTCAGCTCCATGAAGAAGTTCTGTCGGCCCCTGCTGCCCTCCTGCACCACTCGCCTCTGCCAGGTATGAGCTCCCGAGATTGTGACACCACCTGCCCAGGCTGCGGCCCCCAGCCCAGGTCCCCAGCCATACCCCAGCTCCTTCTTTAGGGTGCCTGGCCTTGGGCTGAGGGACATCAGGGGAGGGCAGGTATTGTTTCCCATTCCACAGCACCCCACCCCATTTACAGATGGGAAGATGAAGCTTCACACCATACACCACACAGGGACCTGTGTTGTGGAGGGTGGTATGGGCACGCCTCTGCCAGTGGCAGTGCAGAGCTCTCTGTAGGTGTGACTGTGGGTCTGTGGCATTGTGTGCATCTGGGCGTGGGTGTGAGAGGATGTGTGTGTCACAAGAAGCTAGGGACAGGTGAGTCTTGGCCAACCCTTCATCCACTGCTCTTTTTAAAAAAATTATTGTTAACACAATAATTGTACAAATTTGTAGAATTCACTGTGGTGACTTCATATATGCACACATTGTGCATTGTTTATGTCTGTCCACCTTCTTCACTCTCACGCTGTCCATCCCCCACACCTGGCCCTCTTCCCATTCTTAGTAATCTTTCTTCGGCTCTCAGTTGGCTTTTTTTTTTTTAAATAAAGTTTCTACATATGAGAGGGGCTGGGATTCAGCTCAGTTGGTAGAGCACTGCTCTGCGTTCTCTGAGGTCCCAGGTTCTATTCCCAGGACCGCAAAAATGGGAGAAGGACGTGGTAATCCACTCCCGAGACAATCCTGAAACAATCAGCCACTGAAAACCCTATGAAGGTCGCTATGAGTTGGACACGACTAGACGGCACCTAACAACAACCACAACATATGAGAGTACATGTGATACTTGTCTTTCTGTGTCTGGATTATTTTCCTGCAAATGACATAATTTTATTATTCTTTATGGCTGAATAATACTCCATTGTGTGTATTGTGTATGTGTGTATACACACACACACATACACATCATATTTCCTTTATCCATTCATCTGTTCATGGGCACCTGTGCTGATTCCATAGCTTGATTATTGGAAATAGTACTGCAATAAACATGGATGTGCAGGTATCTCTGTTGTATGTTGACTTAGAATGCTTCAGTTATAGGAATTTATAGTTATGGTGTAGCTGGATCATATGGTAGTTATATTTTTAGTTTTTGGAGAAATTTCTGTACTGATTTCCATAGTAGTTGCACTAATTTACATTCCTACCAGTAGTGTGCCTGCAGCTGTAGCACTGCGGCATCTGATCCTGTCAGATCTTGGAAGCTAAGCAGGGTTGGGCCTGGTTAGTACTTGGCTGGGAGACCTCCTGGGAACACCAGATACTGTAGGCTTAGGAGAAAGCCTGGCAACTCACTCCCAGGTACCAATCTGCCATTGAAATTCCTATGACTAGCAGAGAAACACTGACAATAGTGCTTCACCTGTTGTACGTAGGGTTGCTATGAGTAGGACACTGACTTGACGGCACCTAACAACAACAACAACCACCAATAGTGTATAAGGGTTCTTCCCCCGCTGCTGAATACTTGGCAGCATTTAAAAAAAATAATATCCAGTGCTCTTTTGATGTCCTCACTTATCCTTAAATGTTTTATTAGAAATTCTACAAAAACCCCATCTCATCAATAATCCAGGTTTTCAAGGTATTTTGGGAGAAGAAAAGATCAATGGTGGGGCAGAACTTGACAGGTTGGGGGCCATGGAAGCTCCAAACTTCCTATCCTTGTCAGCCACTGGCCCCTTTCCTATTGGGCTCTTGTCTGTCCATGGTGCTCTGGGGGCTTCCACATTGGCCCAGAATACCTGTGTGTGCTCATGCAGTTAACATAGCCACACTGCACACACGCACTCACCACCCAGCACACATACGCACATGTGGACACATACACAGGGCACTCACACATATACATTTGTCCCACATGTGTGTCCGCATGTGCACACTGCACAAAGGAGCATGGCTGCAGTCTGGTGGGAGGGACATGTGTGCACTCTTCTGTCAGTGGCAGTGTCCCAGTTTATCTTTGGGTGTGATCCTGGATCTGCAATTGCCATGTACACCTGAGAATGAATATGAAGGAATTTATGTGCTATATGAAGTCAGGGATAACCCACGCTAGGCTGGTCCTTGGCCCAGTGTGGGAGGTCCCATGAGTTGGGCGTGTGTCTGGGTGAGTGTGTGTGTGCCTGTGTGCACTTCTGAATGTGTTATGGAATGTGTGTGGGCACAGACAAGTGAAGGGTCTCTCATTTCCTGAGCCTGCTGGGACATTGAGGAGGGCTCAGTATGCAGGTGGAAGGAGGGAGGTGGGAGGAACACCCCATTGTGTCTAGAGCCTGGCTCTGCCCTCATAGATTTAGGGACCCTGGCCAGCGTTAAATTTCCTTTGTGAAGCAGGTTCTGGTGGGACAGGGTTAGACCCACTCCTGTGACATCCTGAGAGTCAGGGCTCACAGTCCAGGGCTTGTCTTTGTAGGAGGAGCAGCTACGGTCGCATGAGAATAAGTTGAGGCAGGTGACAGCCGAGTTGGCGGAGCACAGGTGTCAACCAGTGGAGAGGGGCCTCAAGTCCAAGGAGGCTGAGGAGTACCGGCTGAAGGAGCATTATCTCACATTCGAGGTGGGCCTTGGGTGGGTGGGTTGTGAGGGTTGGGGCTGGACTGGAGGAGGCCAGCTCCTGCCCTCCACCTCCCACCATTAATATCCTTCCACAACTGGGGCCTCCTAGTTTTGGAGTCCCCCATTGGGGGCTCCCCTGAGGCGAGTGTAATCTAATTATAAGCCACCGTCCCCTGCGGGCCAGTCTTACACAGTCCGGCTGCCACGTGCTAATTGAGTAATTGCACCATCACCCATTTCTGTTGGAGCCCTTAGGGTCTTTCCCAGGGCAACCCAAGGGCTCCAGCAGAAATGCTGCCATTTTCCAGGCCCCCTTCTCACCTCCACTTCCAAGGTAGGTCTGGCTTCTCTGCACCACAAATTCTCAAGACCAACCCACCTGATTTTACCTCCTTTGCTCTTATTTTCCTCTTGCACATATATTAATCAAAACAAAGTGACTGAATCTCTCTTATGCTGCCTTGTTTCCATCTTGTCTCTCTCTGCCCACTACCTTGACTTTGCCTCATGATGCTCTATAGGTGGAGCTGACCAAGTATCACCTTTGTTGGGTGAGGGATTCCGGGGTGGTCAGGTTGAGGAAGGAAGGCAGGAAGCACTTGTCCATTTTGGACTGCCCTGCATGGGGGTGGGCAGACAGACAGATAGACTGAGATTGAGTCAGAAAATTTCTAGAGCAGGAGGGGCTGGCATCACCCATTTCAGTCTCTAGGTTCTCGTGTTGACTTTCTCTTGAGGTGTGGGAGGGAGAAGATAGTTCCCAGGATAGACCTCGACCTTGTGAAAAACAAGAATCTTGAATAGCTTTTGGAAGTCTTCTCCCATCTACTCGGCAATGTAAAAATAGTGATGGCAAGAGCTACAATGCACACATCTCTTGCTTGGCCTGGTTCTTATCACCTCCCTTGTATCAAATGAATTCATCCTTATACTGCTTCTGTGGAAAATATTCTGTGGCTCTCCCCGTTTACAGATGGGGAAATGGAGGCTTAGAGTAGTCGGGGCATTTGCCCGAGGTGACACAGTTAAGAAGTACAGGAGCCAGGATCCTAACCCAGGTGACTGAGTGCAGCTCCAGCACCCTGGTCTTTCCCATTTTTTCCTTCCCTTGATGGATGGGGAGGAAGTGATGCCCAGAGGGCAAAACTTGGGGAGAAAAGGGCCTCTTGACCGCTAAGTCCCTGGTTTTTTCCATAAGGCAGACTCTTAACTGTGGTGAGGGCCTGAAGTTCAGAGTCAAGCCCTCAGACATTGCCAAATCTCCCTCCTAAATGTTAACACCGACTTATAATGTCTTTACTAGCTTATGAATATATCTGTTTTTCTATGTCCACACCATCATTGGGCATTGTCAAATGTTTTAATCTTTGCTAATCTGATAGATTTAACAACTGATGTCTCATTACAATTTAAATTTAGATTTTTAAAATTGTGGTAAAAATACATAACAAAATTTACCACTTTAATCATTTTTAGGTATATAGCTCAGCATTAAGTCTATTCACATTGTTGTACAATGAATCTTCAGACTTTTTTATTTTCTCAAATTGAGACTCTGTGCCCATTAAACAATAATTTCGTCCTTTGATGTACAGAAGCTTTAAATATCTGTTCAGTCCCCTCTGTCTACATTTACTTTTATTGGTGTTTTACCCAAGAAATCATCAACTATTTGGATTTTAAAATAATAAGTGAAATTATGTGCATGCCCCTTGCCTATTTTTTGCTGGATGGTTTATTTCCTTTTTACTGATTTGCAAGAGCTCTCTGCATACTAAGGAAATCAGTCTTCTGTTATATATATGACAGAAATTTTCTTCCGATTTGTTGTGTCTCTTTTGACCTTGTTTTTGGCCTTTCTCTGCCCTTTTCCCAGAAAAGCCGTTATGAGACTTATATCCACCTCCTGGCTGTGAAAATCAAAGTGGGCTCAGATGATCTGGAGCGGATAGAGGCTCGCCTGGCCATCCTGGAAGGGGATGACCCTTCTCTCCGGAAGACACACTCAAGCCCTGCCCTCAGTCAGGGCCATGGGCCTGTGACTGGCAGCAAAGCCACAAAGGATGCCCCTGGGCCTGATACTTAGCCGATGTGGATGCGCAGGCCCTGGAGGCAGACAAATGCCCCCAGAGGGGTCAGTGAGCACAATTCCAGCGAGGGACCACTTAGACCAAGCTCCAGGCAGCTGATGGGCAACCAAAGGGGTGTGGAGAGCCCTGCGGGCCAAGGAGATGGAGATGCCATTCATGGTGCTGGTCTTTCATCCTGGGCCACCTCTGGCCTCGATCCCCTCCCACCTGGCTGCCCTCCCCACGGGGCGGCTCCCTCTGTAGGCCAGGGTGTGCATACTGTAGCAGCGCCTCACTGGAGGAGCTGAGGGCCCACGCTTCCCAGGCTCCCCTCTTCTCTTCAAGCCCCTCCCTGAGGGCAGGTCCGGACTCCAGGTCTCAGCTTGGACTCTCACCCATTCCCCTCCTCCTTCCTCTGAGTTGACCAGCAGTGGGTCTGCGGACCACCAGCACCATTGTCTCCTCTCTCCTCCCAGAAACCTCAGCAACAGGCCCATTCCTCCTGCCTCACATCGCAATAATCTGGGGCCAGGCCTGCTTCCCCTCAGTGCCAAGCTGACCCCACTCACGAGTGTGTCCACCTCTCCTCCCACCCATCGAGGGCACTACTGCCTCCTTTTTATACAGACATAAATGTATGTATATATATATATATATATATATATATATATATATATATAATATGCATATCTATGTTGAACTCCTTTAAAGATGGTTTTGGAACCGCTAGAGTTAGAGGATGAAATTTGAGAAGTCATTTTGGAGCTCTGCCTGTTAGCAAGGAGGGCTGGCCTGGGGCTCTCCGTGGCCCTGATGCTCTTAGAGGGAACATGCAGATAGTGCTGATCTCCCTCTCCCCCTGATTTTTCCTCTTCCGACTGACCCGTGACTCACAACTCCTATTCTGATTGATGCTTTTGGACAACATAGGATCTGCCTATGATGCCTCTTCTGTTATGAGGGTGTCCTGGG
The DNA here is from genome assembly GCA_007922755.1 of Pedetes capensis. Taxonomy (NCBI): domain Eukaryota; kingdom Metazoa; phylum Chordata; class Mammalia; order Rodentia; family Pedetidae; genus Pedetes; species Pedetes capensis. The sequence continues at coordinate 94,560 of VMDO01000238.1, read as the reverse complement.
AGGTGAATGGGATGGGACTACACCTCTGTACTTGAGTCTGTATGTGGGTGCTTCCAGGTCTCTGAGCTCCAGAGGTGGCCTCTGTACAGACCTAGTGCACAGGAATAAAAGACACTCCACCTTGCAGAGAGCCACCTGTCAACAAGCCCAAAGCTGTATGGTGGAGGAAGGTTTTAAGAGCCATTAATTCTTGGTCTTGGAAAAAGGTGGAATTACAAGTTGGTGATTGTTGGTATTTCTTTCATTTTCCAAGTGAATCAGAAAGGCTTAGCTAAGGAAGAATAGAGATATTTGCCACATGCCTGTCACAGGTTGGCCTCCTCTATACACACCCTGCATTCCTCAGACCAACAAGCGGGTAGGGGAGATGGCCCTTCAAAGTGACTGTGATAAGCTGATCTTTCCTGTTGTTTAAATAGTTTGCTGTAGTTTGGGCAACAATTTGACCTCTGTGGTGATGTATTTAGTTAATAAGGTAAGCCAGCCTTGCAACTAAGCACCTAACATTTATAAGCCCACTCACATTTGATGCAGGGATGTGCAAGTATGTGGAGAGATGTAGTGATTTAAATCCAGATTATTTAAATTGGATCAGCTGAAGTGTGTTTTATAACCAAACCATCTGGCCCCTTTGTTTTGCTCAGGGGAAGTAAATGTTCATTTCAAAGAAACGGAAAAGGCAACCAAGCAGAGCAGCGGTAAAAGAGCTCTCTGCTTTCTCCACGCTGTCTCGCTGTCTCAAAGGTCCTTTGATTTTTGGGTTGGCATCCCACCCTCCACCTTGTGAGGACAGCAGACAGGTGTGCTTCCCCGAGCACTAGTTGTGCCTCCCATCAGTCAAGACATTTTTAGTTTGCTTCCTTAATTGTATAATTATTTATTTGTAAATTATATACATGTACTACTGTACTAAAATATTATGTACATTATAAAACATACACAAAAATAGAAACTTAAAAAAGATGAGATGAAAATAAACCTAAATCAAAGTTCTAATATTTCTTCTTACATTCTAATGGGACAACATGTGTCCCCCACCTGTAATGTGCCCATTTTCTAGGGCAATCCAAATCCAGGTCTGGGAGAGTTGCATTAAGTAGTTTGCGCCACCTGGTGGTCCTGGGAAGTGGGTGGGGACTCCTAGTGGCTGACTCATGATGAGAGTCTCTTGTGCCTTTATCCTCTTATTCAGCGAGGGTCAACTGTGTGCCACACACTGTGCTGAGTGCTGGGGACAGTGTGATGAGAAAAAGGCCAGTCACTTTCCTCATTGGGCTCACAGTCTAATGGGAGAGGGAGGGGGACAGGCAGTTATTGCCATTTAGGACCCTGAGAGGGGTTGAGAAGCCCAAAGTGACGTGGTAGAGAGAAGAAAGAACTTGAATGGGGAATAAAATTCTGACCCAGGAGTTACCTCAAGCCCTAAGGGCTCCAGGGGACAGAGTGGTGGAAGGGAAGTTGCTCAATAGGACTGCAGTGCTTCCTAAAAGGCCATACTCAAGGTCCTCCAAGGCAGAAACTTAAGAGGCAGAGTAAGGAAAGGGCCTCTCTGGCCAAATATGCATCCAGGTCCCAACCATATCTGGATCTTGAATGAGTGTCTGACATGATGTGGAAAGAGCCTAGGAATTATATTAGGTTCTGGCTTTAGACTCTTGGCAAGCATGGCAGGTGTCTTAGAATCCAGAGCAGAAAATGAAGGTACTGAAGGGGTCATGTTCAGGTCAATAAGGGTACTAGGAGGTCACTCACAGTTAATTGGGGGTTATATAGAGATCAATGAGTTTATATGAGTCACAGAGGTGGTTTCTCACTGAAAATTTAGAAGGCAGTAACTCAGAGCCCTCAGAAGGGTCAAATGAAGACACTAAGCTGGGTCATGAGAAGGTCAATGGGCTCACCAAGAGGCCATATGGAGTTAATTTGGGATCCCATAGAGGTCTGAGATCACACAGAAAAACTACTGGTCCTCAGAAAATTTTCAAGCCAACAGAAAACTCAGAGATGGCAGAGGGGTCTGGATGAGATCATCTGATGGGGCCTGGGAGAAGTCAGTGATCTACAGGTTTGCGCAGCATTCTGTCATTTTCCTTTGTTTCTTTCTAACAGGTGCTTCTCCCAGCACCCCATGATGAATACAATGACTTTAGTTTTTACTTTTTTCCATCCTCTCCCTCTCATCCAGTTTTTGCCATTTTGACTGTGATTCAAGGATGCACAGCACAGGATCCTGTCAACACCACCATCAAGGTAGCCACCAACAAGGCATCTGCCAGGAGCAGTCCTGGGTGCATGTGTGTGTAATCTCCACAGCAACCCTTTGGGGTGGGCATTTGCATCAACTCTCACATGAAGGAACCCACGGTCTAGAGACGTCACATAGCTAGTGAGGGGCAGAGTGGCATTCACACTTAGGCCCTGTCGATACCTAATCCTCTCAGCCTTATGCCTCTCTGTCCCTCCCATGTGTAGGTCTCTGACTACATCCATCCTGAGGGCATTCATGTGCGTGTGCACACAGATATACACAGGTGTGCATGTCCACCTCAGCTCCTTGGAGAGAAGACTTGGTTTCCGGTGCTGGACACTGGTTTAATAAATAACTTGATTAAGGAAAAGATTTCTTAACTCTAGACCTCCGTCTGCCTTCTTCATACCTGAAATCATGGACCTTTATCGAGGTTGCAGGTTTAGACAGGCCCTGGCTCTGAGGGGGTATCAAGTTGGGAAAAGAGCAAAACCCTGTGGGCTCATGAGCTGCAGCTGCTGTGGTCCTCTTGGCAGCGAGGGTACCCATTATGCTGCCTTGCATGTCCAGGCTTTGCCTGTGACATGCCTGAGGCCCCAAGGGTCATCTTGCCTCAGCTGCCCCGGTGCCAACCCCAAAACCCTTCCCTCCTCACCCACCTGGGCCGGAAACTGTTGCTTCAGTCCAGGCGCATAGCTCCAGGGCAGGAACTGGGCCAGAGTTCTGAGGACTGAGTAGTTTGCGTCAGTCCCTTGGCCAGGTTCCCCAGCAGCCAGGGGGGACACCTTATAAAGCCTTTTGCAAGGGGGAGGAGGGAGCTCCCTGGAAGCTGGGGCCAGGGAGACTGCAAAGAGGGGCACTTCCTCCTAGGGCCTCTCCTGGCCCTCTCCAACCTTCATTCCAATACCTATCCACCTCCCCACAGGTCCTCATCCTGTCTTCCCTCCTCACCTGGGACTAGGCACACACAGTCAAACCAGGAGTTCTTTCTGATTTTATTTATAATATAAAAATGTTCAAGTGTCAACAGTCAGGTGTTCGGACATTTCAGGACAGGGTTCCCATTTGTCTGTTTGGGGTTTTAAACAATTACCTTTTTGACAAATTAACATTGGATCCAGTTTAGGGGGTAGGGAGGGCAAGAGTGGAGGGGGAGTGGAAGTCACAGGTGGGGTAGGTGCTAGGGGATGGGCCGTGAGAAGGAAATGGTGTTACTTTATTGCTAAAAGGGGAATCGAATACACTGTCGAGTGGCTCTTCTGGGTCCCAGCGTGACCATGCATCCAATCTAAAGAATCTGAAATGCAAAGGACATGCAGGCATAAAATAGAAAAGACGACCTGTAAACGAAGGTGCTGCAGAGGACAGAGGGTGTCCTGAAGGCCACATGGGAGGAGGAGCCATGAACTTTGGGCCCCTGGTAGAGCTGCCTCCTCCCTGGGCCGGGGGCTGGTGGGGAGATCACTCTCTGTCCCCCCTCCCTTAGCAGCTATGAGGAGCGGGGAGAGCCCCTCCCCATTCTGGTTGCTGTTGAGGGGCCTTCCTCTTCCCTGGAAATTACCTGACCCCAATTCTAGCTCTACGCCTAGGATCCCTGCTTCCTCCTCCCAGGAGGCTTAGGACTCCAGGTCTGATGTGGGGGCGAAGCTACTTCTGTCTTCATTTTCCTCTTCACCATCACCCCCCACCCTAGTCCCCACCAGAATCCCACAAGCCTCTTCCTTTTTTCGCTGCTTTTTCTCACCCCCACCAGCTTGGGATCCTATAGGCCCTCACACCCTGCAACCCAGACGTCTCTCCAGGAGCCCCAGATTAGCGTACAGCAAAAGGCACCACAATATAGGTTTCTATTAAAGAGTCAAAAAATTGGCCCATCTCTCTTTTTTTTTTGTTGTTCTTTTTTTTTTCCCGAAGCTGTAAATCAGGATGTTACATATAAATAGTTTCCCTATAAAAACGTCTTTGCCGTTAGCTAGTATTATAAGACAATTTTTGCTAAAATGAAAATAAAACATCTTGTTATACTTTTTTCCTCTTATAGAAAATAAAAATATTTTTATTTCTTTTTTTTTTTTTTCCTTCTTTCTCCAGTCGGTGGTCTCTGTTCTCCGTAAAGACAGTGGGGCGGGTGCGGCGGAAAGGGCCCTAGAGGGGCGCCGAGTCCTGCTTGGCCCTCGGGGGCGGCCCGCGGCTGTGTCTGCTGCTGGCCCGCGTGCTGTGACTGTCCAGGGAGTAGTAAGTCCTGCTGTCGGCCGCCGGGCACAGCGGCGGCGAGTCCGAGCGCAGCGCGTCGTGCGCCGCACGCAGGCCGAGGAAAGGCGTGCTCTCGGCCGCCAAGGCCCCGTCCGCGTCGTCCGCGTCGTCGTCCGAGGCCGAGGCTGAACCGCCGCCCGAGCCGCTGCTCAGCGATAGCGAGTCCCGCGCCGCGCGTGTGCGTGGCGCCGCCAGGCCGTTGAGGCGCGAGCGGCGCCAGCGCCGGGGCCCCGCCGACGTCCTGCGGGACGCGCCGCGCGCGCGCGGCCGCGGCGGCGGTGGGGGTGCGCACTCCTGCGTGGTCTCGTACTCGTCGTCTTCCGGGATGCGGAAGGGGCTGGCGGGCAGGCTGCCCAAGCTGCCGCCGAGCGCGCACGCCCCGCGCCGCGGTCCCGGCCCCGCCGCGGGGTAGTAGTAACTGTCGTAGCTGCGCTGCATGTCTGCGCCGGGCCCGGGCCCGGGGCCGGGGCCGGGGGACGCCGGGTGCCGCAAGAGCGGCTGCTGCTCCGCTAGGCGGTAGCTGATGGGGGCGGCTGGGGGCAGCGACACGGCGTGCGCCGAGTTGGGGGACGTGATCTCGAAAGTCGGCACCTGCGTGGCCAGCGAGTAGTGGAAGTCCACTGGCGAGAGGCGCGCGGGCGTGGTCAAGGCCGACACGTACCTGCGGGGAGAGAGAGAGGCGTGGTCAGGGCGATCCAGGTGGGAGGGAGGACCCTGGGGCCTAACCGGAACCCAAGTAACTTCTGGTGCTGCAAGAATGCTGGCCGCGACTCTGACTTCAGAGTCAGTCTCTCTCCCAGCCTGTTTTCTTATCTGTTAAAGGGGGAGTGTGGTGTTCATTCCAGCACGTTGTTGGGATGATTCCAGAAATATGTCAGGGGAATGTCAGCCCAGTGTCTGACCTGCAGAAAGCCTCCATAAATGGTCATTTGCTGTGGGGATTATCAGTCACTGGGGCAGGCTCAGGCTAGGGCATTTTACGTGTACAATCTCATCTAATGCAGTAATTCTGTAAAACCCTTAGGTGAGACCATACTACGCACAGGAAAGCAAGACTCAGGACATTTAAATGCCTTACTCAAGATTCACATGGCTAGAAATTGGCAGAGCTGGGATTTGAACCCAGACCAGGCAGGAACAAGAAGCTACTAGCCCCCATTCAGATGCCCCTGTGTCCTGGACTCACTGCTCTGGCAGGGACAGTTCACCCCAAGGCCTGGTGGCTTCAGTGAGCAAAATATTCCTTCCTATATTGAAGCCAAAAGTTGCCTTAAGGAAGTGATCACTTACATTCTGGGCAGGGTCCTCAGCCCACGGCTGACAGATGTGAAGTCATTACCAGGTATCTTCACTTGGAGCCAGCAACCCCTAGTTCCTTAAAAGCTTGCTCTTGCTCCTATCTCCCAGGCTGGTTCTGGCGACCTGTCCCTTTTTATTCTCTACATCTTCCTTGTGAGCCCATCAGCCTCTTCCCCCACCATTTTCCACCTTTGGACGGGGATCACCTACCTCTATGCTTCTTTTCCAACCTGCACAGCTAGGCGCCTGACTGCTCTCTGGACCCAGCCCAGAGTCCTGGTTAGGTTCTTCCTGAATCATTGGATTCCCCTTCTCTTTCACATACAGCTCTAATCACGAAATCTTACCCACCCCTTCTCTCTTGGAGCATACACTCCATCCCATCCTGGGCAGTTGTTCACTCTGGTCATACCCCCAACCCAGGGTTTTCCCTCCTTTACTCTCTGCAGTTCCCAGAGCAATCTTTTAAAGTTTTAGCTCTGCTAAAGAGGTCCTTCCTGCTTACCAACCCAGGCTTCATGTCCTGAGCAGAAGCCCAGAGTCCTGTCCATCTATGTGGCCCCAGCTTGCCAGTTCAGGCCTAGCTCAACTGCTTCCCACAGGCCACCCTGCTCCCTGCCCCTCGTTCACTAGTGTGCTCCTACGTGCCTCTGTTGGACCAGCTCTAGTTGTTCCTGGTGTCTGCAAGTCTTTCTTTCCCATTTTTCTTTCTCTCATCTTCCTCCCACTCTGCAAGGAACCCTAGTGCTGGGGTTACCATCGATGACAGCAATGACAAGTAGGAGGCAGAGCTCTGCAAATATTATCTCAGGTGGCCTTCACCAGAACCATGCTTACTACATATTGTTTTTCCTGATCTACACTGAGGGAGCAGGGAACTAGGTGTGCAACCTGATCCAGGTCACACAGGTGGTGGACCTGGGTTTGGAAAGGTTGGTCTTGGAAAAGTTTGCTGCTTCCCAGAGCCTATATTCAGAATGGATTTTTCTGCCCTTGTGTGGTGTCTTGTGCTTGGCACTTTCCAGAGGCTGCTCTGAGTGTCAGTGGTTCTGTCTCCAGGAGCAGGAGTCTGGTGGGCCATCTCTGACTCTCCAGGCAGGCCTGCCTGGCTCAAGCCTGGCACTGAGAAGGCTGAGTCAAAAGCAGAGGAATCTGTTTCCCTCCCTCCTCCCTGGCCTTAAGCTCCTCCTCTCATGCACGTTCTTCTGCTGTCCTCCCATAGGCCTGTTTTGCCAAGGGGTCACTGGAGGGCTGAGCAATGTGTGGAGCTGTACCCCATGACTCCTGGCTTGAGATAGGGAAGAAGGGAGTTTCTTGGTTCTTGCTGCATCCATTTCTTAGGACCCTGATGATGCCTTGAATACCGGGACCTTAATGCTGATGTTGCCATGGCCTGTGATCATTCTTGGTTCCTGTTGTTCCTGTACTAGTCAATGTCCTCAAAGACAACCTCCATTCCCACCCTCCAGTCTACTTGGTCTTGGGGTCTTTCTGTTCCTGCCAGGATGTGGGGTCTCTAGATGATGCTAGAATAAGGCACTCATAGATCCTGGTTATCTGGGACAACCCCTGTTTGTTCCTGATATTCCAGAACTATTAAGATCCCCTTCTATTCTGAAAAGTGTCCTATTAGGTGGTCACTCCATGCCAGGGTCTGCTGATCCAGCTGTAATCCCTGTCCCAGCAGCCATCTTAACCTTTTTGGAACCTTTTTTGTCCACCTGCAAAATGGAGATGAGGGTCTTTACAGTGCTCCTGAGGTGCCCCATGGGTCAGCCTTGGGTCAGTGGCACCAGCCTTCTAGCTGAAGTTGGGCCTAGAGTTCATGGGTAGGAACTGACCTCTCACTGTGCGGGGAGTCGCGCAGGGAGTCGACAGAGTCATGGTAGGGCGGCATGGCAGCCCTGCGCTGCTCCTCCAGGTTGTAGGCTGCTGCCCGCCGTGCCCGGGCCTCCACACACGCTGGGCTGTTGCATTTGCTCGTGCCCACTGATGACAGCATGATGCCTGACTGTGAGTCAGAGGTCAGGCTCTCAGAACGTTCCAGGCTCCACGTGTGGCTCTCGTGTCTGGCAAAACCGATGGAGGTGAAGTGAGAGGTCAGGAATGGGCAGGTGGTCCAGCAGATGTGGTCCCATGGCAACCCCTTCCCTGGTTCTTCACCTCAGCTGGGGCTTCTTTAGCTCATTGCTTTCTCCATTCTTGACTGATGCAGAATATTACAAATGTCCAGCCCCAATATTGGTAGGAGGAGGACTGGGATCCCATGGATGGGTGAATTGCAGTGTGCAGAGGCCCTTCCTTTCCTCCCTGCAGCAAATCTCCTCCTAGCCTTGCCCCGGACCCCCATCTGGGACTCTTCCACCCCCATGGTCCTTTGGCATTTATCTCGGGAGCCCAGCCCTAGTGATGATTATGTGGGGGCCCTGACTATTCCATGGTCCCCCCCAGGGAAGGAGGGCCAGCCACGTTATTTCTCGAGCTGTATAAGGTTTTGTGCTTATGGGGACAGCCCGTGCCAGTTCTGAAGAAAGGCCAGGGTGGACAGTGATTCATGTGGCAAACTCAGGTGGTTGTTGCTGTTAGGTGCTGTTGAGTCAGGTCCGACTCATAATGACCGTATATACAACAAAACAAAACACTCCCTGACACTTTACCATGCCTAGCACCACGTCAGTGTCTCTGCCATTCATAGGGTTTTCAATGGCTGATTGTTTTAGGAGTGGGTTGCCAGGTCCTTTTCCCATTTTTGTGGTGCCGGGGATTGAACCCAGGGCCTCAGACAGTGCAGAGGAGAACTCTTCCAACTGAGCCTGAGTACAGACACTATAAGGTTTTGTGGGCCTTGGTGCTGCCCACCTGTGGCTGGAAGTGGGCGTGGCTGTGGAGCAGTGGTGGGAAGGAGAACAGGAGTGGCTCCCAGAGAAGGTGGTCTCGGTTTCCCTCCGGATGACGTGGTCTGTGGCAGGCACATTCTTGGAGATGTACTGGGACAGAGAGAGAGTTAGGGGGAGTTAGTGACAGAGACCAAACTGGTCCTCCTTCCTGGCAGGCATGGGCAAGTTATGAACACTGAGCTCTAGGCTGGAGGGCTGATCCACTGGATGAGATGTGACTTGACGCTGGGTCAGTGATGGCCCCAGCAAACCACCCCAGCAAATCACTCCCTTTTGGGGAGTAGGCAGAGTAAGGCCAGCCATCCTGGTGAGGCAGTGCCTGGCAGGCTGGTCTGATAATGGGATGGGCTGGATGCTGCCCTGGCCCATCCATGCCGCAGGCAAAGAACAAGGCAGAGAGGCCAGAGAAGGCTGGCTGTCCACTGACAGCTCAGAGAGGGGCCCAGGAACACCACTCACATCCGCCATCTGGATCTCCTCGGGGTCTAGCCGGGGGTGGCTGGGACCATTGGCCAAGCTCCGGTTCTGGTGAGCTGGGCACATGTTCTGCCGGAGATGGTTGTGCATTTGCTTCCGCTGCTTTCTGCATAGGGGAAGGGTGAGTCAGCCTGGCATGTCCTCTCCCCATCAATGGACTTCCCTAGCTGTCCCTCCAGAGGACCTAGGCAGTGTGGTAGTGCCTGGAACCCCACTGCTTTCCAGCTGTGTGACCCTAGGCAAGTTCTGAAAGCCCTGCATGTTTCACCTACCCTATCTGTAACCCTGGGGATCCCTTACCATCCTGAAGACCGTTGACCATTAAAAGCACATGAATGACTCATACACAGCACTGGCTCCCTCCCTCCGCCCTCCCTCATTCATTTGGTGTTTACTGAGTTTTTACTGTGTGCCATATATTACTTTGAAGCAGAGAAGGCAGACAGGGTCCCTGCCTCATGGAGCCTGCAGGCCAATAGGAGAGGCAGATGATGAAGACAGAAACAAAAAATGAAATAGGTACTTTCAGTAAAGTTTTATGAAGAAAATAAAAACAGAGTGCTGTGGTTAGGGAGCCTGGGCCTGCGGGACTACTTTACACTGGCACATATTAAATGTTCAATAAATTTGTTTTATAATAAGAAATTTTCATTGTGTTACTCCCCTGTCTAAAACCCCTCCTTGTTCCTCAGGGCCCCGTTTCTCCCCTCAACCCTCTCTCTCACTGCCCTCTCTCCACTCTAGTTTGCTGTGTCCTTAGACAGCTTGTTTCTGACCCTCCACGGTGCCTGTGTCTTTGAGCTGTGAGCACCCTAGTCCAATCAGAGAATACTCTGCCTCTGTACCTGCCAATGCCTACCGGCCTCTCAGGCCCCAGCCCAAATGCTGCTCCCTCAGGGAAACCCTTCCTGCCCTCTAGCCAAGGGCAGGGATTCAGAAACACGTCCTGTAACACTGGACTGTTTGCTTGGAGGGCTGAACTGGTGGCTGGTTTCCTCTTCGGTTTGTGGACTCAATTTCCCTCTGGGGCCTAGTCATCTCCTCTGAGCTTCCTGAGCTCCAGCTTCCTCTTTTCTCCCTGCCAGCCTCTATTGTCTTGGACACATCCAAAATCGAAGCCACCATGGCCTTAGATCCCACCGATAGGGGCAGCAGGGGTCCAGACTCAGGGGCTCAGGCCCTGAAATGATGGCTATGCTCAGATCCTTGATTTCCAGACGTGGACAAATGTGACAACCCTATCATTTTTCTATACTACATCACTCTACAACTTTCATTGGCTCCTCATTGTCTGCAGGATAAACCTGGACCCTGCTAGGTTGGCATCAAGGCCTTGTGGCATTTGAGTCCCAGCTGGGTTTTAGCCTCTTGCTCTGTCTTCCTTGCCTCTAACCCTTTGCTCTATGTAGGCTGAGCTGCTCCTGCTGCAGGTTGCAGCTGCAGCATCTGCACTTATTTTTCAGCGTGCAGTCTTCTTCCTGACCAGGCCAGTTCCCGGAGGTTCTGCCCTCACCTGTCCCTGCTCCTTCTCAGTGCTCTTGTCTCAGCTGCTATCAGGGTGGGGTCAGGCAGTGCCTCTGAGGCACCGATTTTCCCCAGGAAGGCAGGCTTCTCTGGGCTTCCTCTTCCTCCCGGTGCTGGACAGGATGCATGCTCTAGGAGCCTGAGGGATCCGCTGCACGCTCCTCCCAGACCCTCCCAGTGTCCTCTGAGGTGTATATGAGGCCCGTTCCCATGAGGAATTGGATTCAATTTGCTTAATTTAAGGTCACAAGGGATGTGGCAGAGCTGTGGCCATGACCCCTCTGTTTAGTCCTCCCTTGGTCCCCAACTTCCTGACACATCCCCTTGCCCCTCAGCTGCAGAGGGGCATTGGGAGCCAGGCCCAGTGGGGTGCAGGGAGGAGAGCCTGCCCTCACAAAAACATCTTGGAGGCCATCCCCTGGCTTGGCCTGGCCCCGGCCTGAGCGCCTGACACTCACTTGGTCTTGCAGTAGGCGACAACGCAGACGATGCCCACGACCAGCAGAGCCACACAGATGCCAGTGATGGTCAAGACTCTCTTCTGGTACAGCTCCTCAGCCTCTGCGGGGGCAGAGCGTGCATGAAGGCAGGGCCCTAGCAGAGCCTGTGGGGATGCTGGGGCAGACGCCCCCTGCCCCAGCCTCAGCTCCCTCAGCCCAGCCCTGCCAGAGACTCCCCTCCCTTCCTTCCTACCTGCTCCCAGGATGCTTCCACTCCCCCAGTCCCACCCTCCCACGGACCTGGTCACCCTTCCCCAGCCCCATGCCTGCCCAGAGTGCAGGAGGAGAAAATGAAGGGAATGAGAGGATGGAGTGGAGGCAACGTTCCCAGGGCCGCAGAGCAGAGGAGGGCAGGCCCCTGGCAGCATCCCTGCCCTACTCCACCATGGCCTGGCAGAGAGGGCTCTTTGTGGCAATGAACATGGAGGCCCTGGATAGAGGCTTGGCTCAGTCACTTCAGCTTTCCTAAGAAGGGTTGGTGACAGGACATTAGACATTTAGAAGGGATTCCAGGGCCAGGAGCAGGGACAGAGCCGACTAGGTCCAGGGAGGGGATGTGGGAAGAAAGGCCTTTGTCCATCCTTGCAGCCTGGTTAGGGGTGTGGCCTGGCCCATTGCACCCTCCTGTCTCCACCGTGAGAAGCCCACTGGCATCTTGGGCCTTCCTTGTGTGCAAGCAACAGCCTCCACCCTTGCTGATAAGCTGAGTGAGGCTGGGCCTCAAAGTTCTGAGAAAGGCCTGATTGTCCTGTCTAAGCTTCATGTCTGATGGGGTCACCCTGTCCTTCTGAAACAAAGACAGCCAGGAGAAGGAAAAGGAAAAGGTGGTAGCACTGGCCACAGCCAGGGCCATAGCTGGGAGAGCCTACCCCACTCCACCACTCCTGCTGGCTGGTCCCTCCATGCTCCACCTGGTAAGCTAAGGAGGACTCCCATGGAGCCTTGGGAAGGCTCCCTGACTCCTCGGACTTTCGACACCTGTGCAGAGCTGTGCATACCAGCAAACCTGGGCTGCAAGCCCTCCAGACACTTGTACACCCAAACCAGGCCTCCCAGAGTCACAACATGCCCTTCGCATAGACACACTCACACACACAGACCCATGCTCATGCGCGTGCGCACACACACACACGCAGTTAACCACACACCCCAGTAACAGGGGCATATCCATACCCAGATGCACTTACCCATAGTCAGATGGAATCTTAACCAGACCTCAGCCCCCTGTCACCATCTGGGCTCTGTCACCTGCACCCCACTTCCAGGCCTCATCCTCATGTCACCCATCAATCCTCTGCAGTCAGCATCTATCTCCACAACTCCTAGGAGACCATTCTGGTCACAGTCACCAACAATATCCGTGTTGCCAAGCCCTGTGGTCACTTGACTCCCTCCTCTGGGGCCCACTGCCCCCAGCCTTTGGGTGGTGGGTCTCTCCTGGGATTCCCTCTGCTTCACAGGCTGACCTTTCTGTCTCATGCTGACTCCCTTCTCTTCTACTTGGGCTGGCAGGCCCAGCGCTCTTGAGCCTCTTTCTTTCCTCAGCCTGCCCTCTTTCTCAGTGATCTCGTCCACACAGACTTTAAATACCTTGTCTGCACTCTCTGTTTCTGCCTCCTGCTCTGATTCTCCCTGCTTCAGACTCAGTTGTCAAAGGCCAAGGCCAGCCAGAACCACTGGGTCCCTAGCTTTTTCTGCACTTGCTTTTCTAGTCACCCCATCTCTTTAGCGTGGTACCTCTTTTCCTGTGGCTCTGGCCTCAAATGGTGGACTCATTCTTTACTCCCTGTCTTCCTGCCTCCCTTGATATCTGATCCATCCTGATCTACAGGTTCTCGCCGCTCTGCCTTCTAAGTGGTCCTGGATCTGACCATCTCACCCATTCCATGGCTCCCAGCATGGTCCAGCATGATGACTCCTCTCACCTGGAGTCGGTCACCTCTGACAGGCCTTTCTGCTTCCACATTGCCCACTAGCACCAGTCATAAAGAGGATCATTATAGTCCCCCTGCTTAGAGACTCATAATGGCTTCCACTTCTGGTACAGCTCCTCAGCCTCTGCCGGGGCAGAGCCTACATGAAGGCAGGGCCTTCATGGACTCATAATGGCTTCCACTGCAATTCAAATAAAACCCAAGCCCATCCCTCGGTCTCTATGTCCCTGATTACCTAGTCCCAGTCTTCCTTTTGGATCCCATCTGTGGTCCTTGCCCCTTGTCTGTGGTGCTCAGAGTCACTGGCAGTGTCTCCATCCACTGAACAAGGCAAGCCTGCTCCGAGCACACAATCCTTGTGCTTGCTGTGTCCCCTGTCTTCAACACTCCTCTCCAGTTGTGTGCAGGGCAAGCTACCAGATGTCACCACCTGGGACAAGCCTACCCTGATCATTATCACAACTGCTGCCCACTGCAGTCAGGTGCTATCCCATAGCCTCATTTACCACTCATCGTCAGTCTTTCCTGCTTATTGCTGTCTCATCTGTGAAGGTGAGCGCCAGGAGGGCAGGGATGCTCTGTGTGGCAGATTCTGGTGTGAAGTAGATATTTTCTCGTAGGTAAGTAAGTGCACGGACCACCCTCACAAACATCTGCACGTAGCCACACTCACCTCTGCATGCTGGCACTTCCATTTGCAAATGCTCAGCACTTAAAGCAAAAACTGTACCTCTTGCCTTCACATCCTGCGCTGAGAGATCTAGCAAGGTGTCTACCTTCCATAGACCCCAACTACATCCTTACACGCCTACCTGAAGATTCACCCCTGTGAGCCCTCCCACAAACCCAGACCCCACACAGTGTCACTACCCCCACTCCCCACCCTGTGCAGCCCGCAGACACAGACCCTCTAACACACAGCCTTTGAGCTCTGCCTTCTACTGAGAACAGCTGACAGGGACTAGGTAGTGGGGGTGCTGGGACCTCCCCAAAGCTGCCATGAGAACGGATTTTCCATATCTGCAGGCTCCAAACCATGTCTGAGGTTCCACCCCACAGAGGCCTCCACTCCTAAGCGCCTGCATGTCTCTTGCTATAATACATCTGGACACTTGAGGCCAGGGTGGAGCCTTCAGGCACAAAGCCACAGAACTAGAAATGCTGACCCTCAACGTCCTTTCCAGGCCAGAGTCCTCCAGGGGTCAGAATGCAGCTGTAGCGGGGGGCCAGGGGCAGGGGACCATCTAAGATTCTCAGCTGGGAGACAAGAGGCAGGTACCCTGCACCCTTGCTGGCTTCATCCACAGACACACATGTGCCATCGTGGGGACACACCACGGAGGAAGTGACAGCCTCAAGCAGATGGCAAAGCCTGGTAGACAGACACAAGGCAGAGACAGAGGCAAACAGGACATTATCAGCTGCCAGCCTGATGCAGAATGAAAAGCGATGAAAATGGACATGGAAGAAGGAAAGAGGATGGAAAGGGTTGCCTCTCTGCACAACTCCTCAAACCAGGCTTCTGTAGCTTCCTGACACTGGCCCTTTGAAGGGCCATGTTACTTGCCAGCCTGGGAGGGCCCTTTCCTCTGTGGCCCCCTGGCAATAGGTCTTCTCTGTGTGTGGGGGTGCCACCTGTATACTGGGGGTACAGTCTGGACTCTGGGGTGCCCTGCTGTTCATGAGCTTCTCTCTATGCTAGGACATCTTGACAGGGTTGGGGAAACTTTTGGAATAATTCCTTTCCATTTTTTGGAAGGGAAACCAAACATTCAATCCTCCTGGTATCAGGGGCTGTGGAGAGGGGCATTGTGGGTGGTGCAGAGCAACACATAGCAGTTCCGTACCCTTTAATTCAAATCCAAGGTGCTCTGGTAGTGCAGAAGAGAGGAGGGCGGGGATGGGGTGGAAGGAGAGAGCCAGAGAGAGGAATGGGGGGGGGGGGGGAGAGAGAGAGAGAGAGAGAGAGAGAGAGAGAGAGAGAGAGAGAGAGAGAAACGTTGGTCAGGACTCTTCAGACACCGACAGCCAGCCTGTGAGGTGAAAGCAGGTTAGTAGTGTCCCTCCCGCCTCCTGAGATCTTGCCTTGGTGCCCAGTCCCCGGGAACCCTGACAGGGCTAGAGAGAGGCAGTGTTAGAATCAGCAGGCAGGGCAGGTTCTTTGGAGGCGAGCAGGGGGGTAAGTACCTGGTGGGGAGGTGCAGGTGCAAGAGTCAGTTGGCAAATGTCCCCCGGGAGGAGAGGGCAAGAGGGGCCAGGGCCAAGGAGGGCCGTTCCCTCCTCCTAGCTCTAGTGCCAAGGCTTCAGCACTCTCAAGCCTTCCTGGAGACAGCCTGTCCAGCTCCCAACTCACTCATGGGGGCTTTGTGCTATGTTCAGAAGGAGGGCACCAGGTCCCTACACTGGTCCCAGGACCCCACGCTGCCCTACAGGACTAGCTGCCCTGCCATCTCCTGAGAGCCTGGCTACAGAGCCTCAGAGCCTGCGGGGAGCAGGAGCAAAGAGGAAGAGGCTCCAGGTCATTTCTCCACTTGGCTCCCCACCACACTCTGGGCTCCAGGGGCTGGGCCATGGGGCTCCATCCCATCTAGTGACTTTGAAGACCTGCTGCAACTCAGAGAGCAAGAACAGTGGATTCACCTGTGGAATGTGTGAGTCGCTTACACGGTGGACAAATTAGTCTTAGAAGTGAGATCATAATGTGAATGTGTGATTTTTAGGGTCCTGAGATGTAGGTGTCCACACTATTGAGAGGTTAGTAAAAGGGCGTTGGCTCACAATCAGCTCTGCCACTGGACTGCGACCCTGGGTGATACCCAGCTTATCTAGATCCCAGTCGTTTAGCTGCTACATGGGGATCAGGCCTGGGCTTGGGATCCTGGGAGGTTTGCAAACCTGGCTGAACTTCAGAATCATCCAGACCAATGCAGTCAGGCTTGTGTGGGAGCCCAGAAATCTCAACAGTGTTTTTTAAAAAAGTTCATCTCCCATTCTAAGGTATAGCAGGCACTGGCCTGCAGGTTTTGTCTCTAATTTGCTGTGCAGATGTGGGTAAGTTACGGTCTCTGTTTCCTCATCAGTCAAAAGTGCCTATACACAGTCCAAGGCAGACGTGAGTAGGCCTGGCCAGCTGGGGGCTCAGCACATGTGTGCAAGGGTCCTGCTCCTGCCCAACTGGGTTTGCTTCCTCACTGGCTTTCACATCAGCATGGTCAGCTCACTAGTCCAGGGGAGGGCACGAAATCACATGTGATGTTCTCTTCTGCTGCAGAGGATGGGGAGCACAGGCAGCCAGAAGGAACACTGACTGAACCTTACTGTCCTCTGGATTGAAGAGCAAGGTGGCTCTGAGCCAGGGAATGAGGGAGTTCTGACTCCAAAAGCCTCGAGGAAGATCCTGGGGCTTGGACACCCCAGTTCTGTGCAGAGGCCACACCTTCCAAACATGAGCCCTCTGTGCACTCCTGCTGGGGGGTGATCTCGTTTTTTTGGCTGCTTTTCAGTTTTTCTCTGCTTTGTGGTAGTAGAACATGGCCTCAAGTACAGTCTGTCCACTCCTCTCCAGGGCCCCCCAGGCTGGCCATGCTGAGTAGATGTACAAACAGGACAAACATAGGGCTTCAGGGCGGCTTCCCAAATAGCTAGTCCTGCAGTCCAGGAGTGTTCCAGACAGCTTAAGAGCACACACATTGTTGGGATGTCCAGCCAGGCCCTCCTGAGAGAGAAGAGACCAGCTTGACCACAGCACCTGGACACTAAGAGCTGGTCTGTGCCCCACTTTTGGACAAGGTTATTGTATTATATGAGGCAGCTGGGGCGCAGTGGTGCCAGGATACTTTCCCAAAGTCACACAGGAAATCAGAGGCAGAAGGGAGACGGGAGGCCAGGTCTCTGATCTTTTGGGGCTAAGCCATGTTTGTTCCTGCCTGTGGAGTTTCTGGGTAAATTTGTCTGGCTATTCCTGAGGACAATGACTACCTGGAGAAGCAATCAAGGCTCCTAAAGCTCTTTAAGAGTTTTCTTCCTTATCAGCTGCCAGGGCTCCTGGCGGGCTCTCTGAATCAAAAGTTAGTAATGTTTAGGGTGGTTTAGTGGTAGCTGGCATGACAGGAGTAGTCACCGAGGGCCTGCCCAGTCACCAAGTAAATAGTTTTCTCCCTGCAAACCATGGGTACAGATTCTGTGGGATGATGGCCCCACATGTCTGCCCCATGATGAAAACAGTCCCCTGCTCATGTTCATTGCCTGCTACTCAGCCAGGATGGGGTGACACCACTGAACCACAGTAAGGTCTTCATGGACAGAAATTTGCATATTGACCAGTAATCGTGGCAACTGGATACTGAACCTGCAGCAGGGCGGGGCTTCCCAGGCCATATGCAAATTCTTCATCCTACACTTATCCCATGACACACAGTCCCAGGTGCCTGGACAAGGAGGCAGGGATGTGTATGCAGATGTGGTGTCAGCATGTGCTCCTGTGTTTGCACGTGTATGCAGATGTGTGTGCACGCTCGTGTGTGTACTCATTCACAGGGAGATATAGATGGACAGGATTTGATCTCCAGGGCAGGTACTGTGAGTGGAAGGAGAGGCTCCAAACTGCTATAGGGGCTACAGGCTCCATTTTCTTGGTCTGGGCCAAAGGTAACCTTATCTCTAGGTGGTCTGGGCGGGCTGCTAGGATCAGATCTTTTGCTCAGGAATGCTAGGAGGGCAGCCTCCACGGGGCTGATGCTCTTCCTGTCCTCCCCCATGCCCGTCATAGCTGGGAAAGATACTAAATTGTGCCCCAGTGACAATGGCAGCCTCTCTGGTGAGCTCTTCACATGCATCACTTCATTCCATCCTCACAGCATCCATACAGGCATAAATGCCTTTATCCCCATTTTACAGATGAGAAAACAAGCCCAGTGGGGTTAAATGAAGCCCCAGAGCTAGTACGCTGGGCAGCACCTGGCATTTTTATCCTGGCCTCTTGGAATCAGCAGCTGACCACTTCAAGCACAGTCCCCTGCCTCTGCAGCCCTTATCTGCTAGAGCAGCACATGAAGGACTCTCCAGGGAAGGGCTTGAAGAGCTCTGGCCCTTCACAGAAAGGGAACACCAGTGGTCCTGATGCCATGGGCGGGAAGGCTGGGGGCTGCATGTGCAGGCCCTTTTTTTGGGATCCAGGCCCTCTTGACCCTCTCAGCAGATCCAAGCTGAAAGCTGAAGCAACCCAGCTGGCCAAGAAGCCTTGGACAGCAGCCTGGGTCCCTGAGGCTCTGCTGCTCTGATTCAGGCTGAGCTGGGACTGCCTGTCCAGAACAGCTCCCCAAGCCAGGGAGGCTCTCAGCCAGAGGGTGGAAAGGAACATGACCCTCGCTACCTCTTTCACCTGGCCCTGCCTGCTCTGCCCGCTCCAGAGGTCCCTCCTGCCCTCTAGTTCTCCACACAGGCTGGAACTCTATGAAATTCTTCCAGAGCCTGGGTTCTAGAGAATTCTGTGGGGTTACAAGTCCTGGTTACATGTTCGGTCCTTGTCCCCACAGCCTTTGTCCCTGGCCCGCGACTGAAGGGGCCTGGAGAGAGTGCGGCATCCCACACTGGGAAGGTTGCTGACCGTCTGGGCCTGACAGCCCCCACTGGCTGGGGCCCCTATGCTCCTGCTGAGTTACGGTAAGGAGTAAATTTCAGGCCTCTTGTGCTGTGCTCTAAGGAGGACTGGGAAGGCTCATTTCACCACTTTGAGACTGCAACCCCCAAGCTCCTTTTCTCCACAAGCTATCTAAGTGGTCCCCTGCATCCTACCTTTTGGCATCTCCCAGAGTTCTACCTTCCAATATCCAGGTACCATTTGGCTGCTTGAGTTCCTAAGTACTCGTGGGACCTAGCTGTCCTCCCTGGAGTCTGTGGAGGGCATGAGCCTAGTCTGCTCTACAGGATGGGAGGTGTGACATGGTTCAGTCCTTGCAGGCCAACAGACCACAGGGCCCCAAACCAAGTTTGTGCCTGGCCAGTGGCTTTTGCTTTGCTCCACCTCCATCTGGTGGTGCGTGAAGGAACTGCTCTCAAGCCCTAAATGAAACTCTCCACTACTATGGCTGCTTCCTGGGGCCAGAGGGTTCACCACTTTTTCTGTCTTTAAAAAAAATTCCTACCCTTACCCCACCCCACCCCTGTCTCGACCTCCTTTTCCCTCCTCCCTCCATCCCTCTCTTTTTCTTCCTTCATTTCCTTCCTTCCTCCTTCCTTCCCTCCTTCCTTCCTTCGTCCTTCCTTCCCTTTCTTTCTTTTCTTTTCTTTTCTTTTCTTTTTTCTTTCTTTCCTCTTTTCTTCTTTACTTCTTCCTTTCTCTCTTTCAACTATATAACCCAGAGAGCTCTAACTTCAGAAGTAGAAGTGAGGAACTGAATGAAGTCCTGTATGGGATTCAGACCAGAGAGGTCCTGGGAGAATCACCAGTTAGCCTTTGATCCCTCCTCCCTTCTCTTTTGCATTCGCAGCAGCCCTCAGCCCACCCCATCCTGGAGCCTCACAAATGTCTCTGGCATCCACGGAAACCATTGCCCTGTGTCCTGCTCTCCTTCAATCTCCACCCCTCCCCACCCTGGTGTCAGACCAAACACCTTCTGGCCAGACCAGAAGACAGGATTTTGAGACCTTTTTCTCTCTCAAACACACCCGCATGCAATCACCACCTGGTCCATCAACAGCCTGACACCCCCAAACAGCCTTCGGAGGAAAGGGAGGGCTCTGCAAATGCCTCTTCTCTTTCTGCCCAGGCTGCCTGACCCCAGAAATGGGGAAGAGGCCTGTACATGGCCCGGCTGCTGCAGAGAGAATTAACATTACTGTGCCCAGAGAGTACAGCTGCCATATGGGGTGGTGGAGGGTGTATCGGTCTCCTCTGCATAGGCTTCTGCTGACCACTGAGGCCCGAGAGGAGCTTGGGACATCTCCACTTTCCCTCCAGGCTTGATAAATAAGGCCCCATCCCTCCCATAGGGGAAGACTGCCAGTCACCAGGGAAGAGAAGAAATAGAAGAAAGAGACATACTGGAGAAGTTGACCATTGCGAACTGCTGACACCTGTCCCCGGTGTATCCCACAGGACACCTACCAAAAGAAAGAAAACCAGAAAGAGAGAGCCAGGATAGCAAGACACAGGCATCGCAACACCCCGGCATGGGCTCCTGCCAATGCCAGCTGGGTTCCTTGCCACCGTTACCATTTGTACTGGCCTTGCCACTCTGCCCCTTACCTGTAGCCCTAAACTTTAAACCCAAGGATTAGGCCAAAAATGAAAAACAAAGCAAAACAAAACAAAACAAAAGAACTAACAAACCAAAATACAAAAAAGAAAAGAGAAACAAAACAAAACAGCCAAAGATCAAAACAACCAACACCCCTGGCCCTATGCCCTACATTGGGGGGACTGCACCCGGAAGCTTTCTAAGGAGCAGGGACTTGTGTTTGTATCTTCAAACATACTTTGCTTAGGATCTGGCATGTACAATCGCAAAGGCAGTTTCTCCAAACATCTCTGTCCGAAGAATCCGTTTGGACATCTGGAGAAGGAAAAGGGGAAAAATCACAGAACAAACTGGCATCATCCGCGAGGCTAAGGTTAGAAATCAAAGTGCACAGTGATGAATGAGAAAAACCAAGTCAGGCACTTGGGGTCACACTTGTAGCTGAAGGGGCTGGAGTTGGGGGCCGGGTGGAGGGCTCTGAAATCTTGCAAATCTCTCTAATCGATGTGGCTCCAGGGGTGGTGGGGGAGGGGGGCAGGGCAGGAAGGAGGATGACTTAGGGAAGGAGGGTATGGGAAGATGGGAGGTTATTGTCTGATTGTCCTACTGGTCATGGAGCTTGCTTTCTTACCTGCCTGGCAGCCCCTGAAGCCAGAACTGTAGCCCCTTGGTGCCAGGCAGTCAGCCTTATGGGATGCCAAGTTCTTGGGAGCCACTCCGCTGGGCCTGGCTGAAGGATTCTCTTCAGGACCCTGGGCAGGTTTTCTCCTCCATGAAACAGCCCCCAGAAAGCTCAAAGAAGAACTCTGCCAGGCTGTTCCCAGACTGTGTGTGTCCAAGACAAAAGGGACCTAGGAGGTGTTTGATCTGTTCTCTCAGAGGGTTCTGCGGTCAAATAAGCTTAGGAAATCCATTCCCAGGGTTCCTGGAGAGTAGTAGTCTACAATAACATATGAAGGGTTGTGAAAAGTTTTGTATGAGGGAATAACTTGAACTTTCCAGGATGTCCCAAACTTATTTGACCGTGGAAAGCAGTTTTTAGAGGAACCCTTGTAGAATACAGCCTGGGGAGAGCTGCCCTACAGCAATAGACTTGAGAAAAGCTTAGTAGGGAAAGGGGAAGCTAGGGAGGAGGTGGGATCACCAGCGTCCCTGAAGCTGCCTTCTTGATGCCAGGTTCCGAGGGAGGTTGGAGAAGGCCCACTAGGGGCCCCCAGAAGCCTGTTCCACATCTGGGGCCTGCTGGTGGCCACCCTTAGCATGCCTGCTCTTTCCCCATGACCTGCTCTTCCACTGCCACCTGGCTCTGCCCTGCATCTCGTCCTCCCATCTCGCCTTCCTTGCAGCTCCAAGGCACCGCCCACTCCCCTCTCCCTGACCTCACCCCTCCTTCCTGCGGCTCTCTGGCTGCCACCCCTCCTCTCCAGCAAGTCTCAGTCTTGCAGATTTCTGGGAGACATGCCCAGCCCTGGACTCTCTTCTGAACCCCAGAAAGGCCAGTTAGCTAAGGAGAAGCTTATGGACGGGAAAGGACTGACCCCTTCCCCACGTCTCCCTACTCAGAAATGGGTCTATGTTGCCTTGGCCTGATCTTCCTTAGGAAGATAGGTAAGCCCATCACCCATGTCCCCTTAATAATAACAGGCTACTGTACAACAGTAATCAAACTGAACTTCCTCAAGAGATGAGTCTGCTCTGCCTCTTAGCCTTTTAGTGTGAGTAACCATCAGGAAGCTCCTTGAGCTTTGAGTGGGCAGTGGACATTGGCTGTAATGGGTGCTCATGAAACTCCCCTAGCCTCAACTCTAGAGGAGTAAGGAATGGAAGTGGTTGGTGGGCAGAGAGCTGGAGTTTCTGTGGGACCTGACGGCATCTTCCTTGGGGGAGAGGAGGCAGGTCGCTGCAGTGGTGGATGGAGGGTGTGTGCCTGGCCAGTGGGGAGGGAGAGGGCTGGGAAGTACATAGGAAAGTGGTGGGGGTGGGTGACAGCAAGGCAGGCTCATCCTGTTGAACAGGGTGGCTTGGAGGAAGCAGCCCTCATGAATGCATCCTTCTCTGGTCCCTGGCTCTTGTCCCTAATTATCTCAGCCCAGGAAGATTAGAGGTAGTGGCTAAGGCTTCCCAACCAACTCCAGCCAGGCTCAACTCTTCTTCCTCAGCTCTTGTGGGGTATGGGGACTAGCGGGAGAGAAGTGATTTTTCAAACAGAAGCACCTTTGAGCGTGGAGGATAAAGACCCAGGAAGTTGCCAAAATGACTTTTGAACTCCACAAAAGAACAAAAAAGAGATATTTGACTATGTCCAATGTTGAAGATTAGCCCAGCTTTTGGAATCAGGGAAACTAGTGTATGCATATATGAAGAGAGAGCGCGCGTGTGTGTGTGTGTGTGTGTGTGTGTGTGTGTGTGTGTGTGTGTGTATAAGAGAGGGAATGGGGGAGTTCAGGGGCAGGAAGAGACAAAGGGGAAAATTTATTCCCATTGTTGACAAGGAGGGCTGCTGTCTCATGACTCTTGGAGACCAATAACAACTAAATATATCCTTACATCCCTGATCCCACACACAGCCTGGACTACTCTGATCACCGGCTCATATCTTTCATGGCCACTGAGACACACAATCCCAGGTGGTGCCTCTGAATGCTCTACAACATAAATGTGTCCCCTGGAATCGTGCAACACTGTGGTGCTAGCCTTGCGCCTGTCTGCGAGGGTCTGACCTGATGGCTGAACAGAGAAGGCCTGGTGGAACGGGTATAGCAGGAGTGTGGAGGCCTGATAGCCAAGGCTGTTCCTTGGGGCACTAGCTCCTTCAGGGACTCCTGGACACCCCTGTTCCTCTCCTTAGTCCTGCTTGTTGAGGCTAGTGCTTCACTAGGGAAGGCTTGGATGTGGGCCAGGCCTTCGGCCTCTCTAACCTGCCCCAAGACCAGGGCAGCAATAGTCCAGGACACATCCACCTATGAACAGGATAGGAATCTGCGCTGGGTGTGGGTGGATGGCTGGTGGCTGGCAGTTCCCACTTAAACAGGCCTGACCCTCTGAGGTTCAGGGGGACAGGCGACAGATCAGAAGCAGCAGGCCACAGCCTTCCCAGCCCTTCCTGAAGGCATCAGCTCTGACTCTGGGAAGGTCAGTACCTGGGGCTGGAGAAGAACAGGGGAGAGATAGGGGCAGAGAGGAGAGCACCTGGGCTGCATCTGGGGGGACAGAGAGGTCAGGATCTCTGCTGGCTCCTTTCCCCACCCACCTCCCGGGCCTCAGTTTCTCCTTTTGGTAGCCTGGGGATAATGCCATGTGTGCTGCCCTCACCCGGGAGAGGAAGGATGAAGGATGAGGGTGTGCCCCGGGCACCAGAGGGAGCCAGGGCTGCGGAGTCCATGAGGGGTGGGGTGGAGAGGTGGTGAGGAGGAGCAGGCAGATGGGTGGGAGGGGAGTGGCCTGAACATGGGTGGGCTGGGGAAGCAGAGGGATGGGGGATGAGCTGATGGGAGAGGGAAGCATGCCACTGGTATGTGCACAGGGCTGGAAAGAGAGTCTTGTTCTGTCATCATCCCCTGAACCAGTCCCCGAGAGTCACGCACCAACCGTGCTCAACAAACACACGGAGAGAAGAGGAGAAAGCAGCGAGAGGAAGTGCGGAGGCCCCTGTCTGGCCCAGACAGGAGACAGTCACCTTGATTTGGACCCCCATTTCAAATCCCCCTAAGGTTGCTTTTTTAAAAACAAAATGCAGTATTGGTGACACTTTCTTTTGGCACTGAGTTCCAGAAAAACAGGAGGGTTATGCACTGTGCCTGCTTTCCGACACCCCCTGCAGGGCTCTGACCAATACACGACAACAAGTGTAAGAAAACCAGGAAGGAAAACTGATTTTTATAGAAACTGGAATGAAACTGACCAGTGTAGTTTCATTATCCAAGCTAAGCGGAAATGCAAAAAAATCAAAAGAAAAAGTAAACAAACAGCACAAATGGTAAGACGTGAGTTCCGTTTCCTAAGTTCTTTCCTTTTTATTCCATTCAGGTGTCATCAGGAACCCCGAGAGGCCTGCCCCCCTTCCATCCCAGCTCGCCCGCCCCCAGAATGGCCTCTGGGCTCTGCCCTCCCCTCTCCCCCATGCCCTTCTCCAGCACAGCTCTGAGGACCACAGTCCCAGCCAGGGATATCCTTCTCCCCTGCAGGTTGACAACGGGAGTCAGGAAATGGGTTCCAGGAGTCCTGACTGGGGCTGACCCAGTGGGGCAGGGGTGGGAAGGTGGTGGCTATGGGTGCCAAGTTTATGGTCTAAGAAGTGATTGGTTGCCCTGGTGGCGAGGGAAACAGGGCACCTACCATCTTCCCAAGGGCTCAGGCTCCTCCCCCCTGCTCCTCTCAGATTTGGCCTGGCAGGTCCCGGGCTCCCAGGGGAGCAGCCACACGGGCAGGTTTGTTTGGGAGGCCATATACCTCTTCCCTCCCTCTCCTGTACTGAACTCTGCCACTGGGGCCCAGGCTCTGGGGGCCTCCTCAGTCCTGGTGCCTGTCCTAGGGGGCTGAATCTTCCCTGCCTGTCACCAGGGCTGATTTCAATGACAAAGTCAGATCCTTCAAGAGGAAGAGGAGGTGCCTGGTGTGGGGGACAGGAAGAGGGGGCCGCTGGGCTGGGCCATCCCTGTGAGGTATTCCAGTACCTGTATGAATTTCTAGTAGGTTTCTTCCAAAGAGCTCAGAGCATTTTCAAGGCTAGAATGTTCCCCAGGGTCTCTAATACTAATGTGGCTGCCTTTTAGAGGCAGAAGCAGGGAAGGATGATGGCTGAGGCCAGGCAGATAAATTTCGTGGAGGACCTGTTCTTGCTCTTGTCCCCTGAGGTTTGGGGGTGGAGAGGAGGAAGGTGGGAAGGAGATGGCAGTGGGTAAAGGGTGGGACCAGGGAGGAAGCCAGCACGGAGGCCAGCCGGGGCCTGAGCCACGTCTTGCCTGGCAGGGCAGCCATGCTAGCCTGCACTGTGGGAGAGCATGAAGAGGCCTGGCCTTGTGACCCCATTATTAGGTGGAGGGTCTTTAAGAGTCCTGGCCTCTTCGCCAGGCCCATATTCCTAGGAAAGGCTGAAACCTGGGATAGGGACACAGATCTGGCCGGAGAAGCCAGAGGCAGGAGAGCTGGCCTCATCTGCAGGGAAGGACGTCAAGCCTTCTCGTGAATAACCATCAATACTTTGGTGGCCTTTGCTTAAATACAATGGGAGTAGGGAAGATATGGCACCTTGCTAGGGCCTTAGGATTGGGCTACTTTGAGAAACCCAAGTTGTTCCCTAAGACCCCTTTCCCCTCCTCCCCAAGATCTGTCCAGAGCCTGCGCTGCCCTCATCAAGCTCCACTCACCCTCTTCACACACCCAGCAGAGAATCTGTCCAGGGGCTATGGGGACCCAGCAGCTCTAAAGATACACCTGGGCCTGGCTGAGCCCTCCCTGGTTGCCTTGCTCCCTCTTGCCCTATTTGCTATGGGAAACAGGGAGTGTATTGTTCTGAGCTCCTTGGAGTTCCTGTTGGGGCTACCCTGGCTTCCTCCACTGGGCCACACCCAGACTGGTGTCCTTGCTCGAGTCCCCTCACCCTAGAGAGGACTAAAGCAGCACAGGTAACACCCAGAGCACTTTTGGACACTGGAGTCCTGCAGGGCAGGAGGAGCAGCTGGATCCTAGTTCAGCACTGGGCTCTGGAGCCTGTTTCCTGCCTGACCCTGCCAGGTGCACCTCACTGCTACAGAAGATGCAGCTGGGACATGTTCACCTGGAACAGATCTGGAGAGTTGCTGAGAGATGGGGAAGGAGAGCAGAGGGAGAGGGAGAGAGAGAGAGAGAGAGAGAGGGAGAGAGAGAGAGAGAGAGAGAGAGAGAGAGAGAGAGAGAGGAAGAGAGAGAAACAGAGAGAGAAAGGGAGAGAGGAAGAGAGAGGGAGAAATAGGGAGGGAGGAGAGAGAGAGAGAAAAAGAGCCCAGGACCTTGGACTGACATTCCCACCTTCCTAAAAGGTGTTAGTGAGAGGGTGGACATCAGGAGATGGCGTGGCAGGGGCCTAGGGAACTAGTACTGCAGGAGCCCCTGTGCCCTTAGAACTTATAGCCCCTTATATTCCAGAAAGGGTTAAGAGGAGCAAACCTCCCTGTCTACACCCTTTGGGGACCCATTCCCGGTGGCTTGAAGCCCACTTTTGCTAGAGCCCTCCACTTCTGCCCCAGCATCTCCACCCCTCCTCTTGGCCCCATGCCCACCTCCTCCGGCCACTTACTTGCAGGAGAGCTGGTTGATGCCCTCAATGTAGTAGCACACGCCGCCATTGACGCAATAGGACTTGGCTGTCTCATTGCACTTCCGAGCATGTCCCGACCAGGATGACAGGGTGGTGCTCACTGGAGGTAGGAGAGACATGTGCTAGTGACCCTCTGAGACCGCTTCTGGGCCCCTCCCTCATGGTCCTTCATGACCCATCTCAAAACTGGACGATCATCCGTCCATAAGAATGTCTAGGGACGTGAGGTCTAGGGGGCCCTCTTGGTTGGAAATAAGGCATGTGGGAAGCCACCACAAGCTCTGACCATCTGCCCAGTGTGACCTGCCACCCACGCTCTGGGAAAACCTCCAAAAGCCAGAGATGTTTTCACGTTTTTGGAGGCGGGGAGAAGGTAGCAGAAATGGCTTCCTCTGCTCCAGTAAGGGCCCACCTCTGCTCTTCCCTCCTGTCTTCCCGGGCTCCACTGCAGGTGGATGGGACGCTGATGGCAAGAGTAGGGAGCAGTGCAGGCAGGAGATATCTGCAGCTGTCTGCACTGCTCAGGGTCTCATGGCAGACCAGGGGGTGGCTGGAAGGGGACAGAGTCTGGAAGGAAACAGCACCTTTTGGACATTGTCATTTTCTAAGATCTGGAGATAAAGGGGAACCTTAGCTTCTCTTCTCTTCTCCCTTTGTCCCAGGGCTGGGCTGCAAAGGCTACTCTGCCCTGTATCCAGAAAAAATCCAGGGTCTCCTCCATGTCTCCCCATGCCAGGCACTCCTTTCCCACTTTGTCAGCTGTTGCCTCTGGGTGAGCTCCCAGGCTTTGGCCAGTCCAGGCTACAAGTCATGGGCTTCAGTATGATGGAGAGGAGACCAGGCTGGTGGGAGGGTGGGGTGGGGACATCGTTATGTGAAACTGGGTGAGAGCAAGACTGGGCTCAGGCTTCTAACCCAGACTGCACATCTGATTGATCAGACTCTTCGAAACATGAAAATAACAAAAGCTCTGCCCCAGTGTCAGGGGATGGCACCCGGAAAGCTGGTTTCAAGGGAAAACTCTTGCATGAAATGCCAGTTTTCATCTGTAAGCCAAGGCCCTATGCTGTATATCCAGACTGGGTGGCCAAAAAGGAGTCCCGCTCCCTGTTGAGCCATCTGGGGCTCTGAGGGCCTCTCAGCCCCACCCAGCAGTGGCCTCTGGCGGAGGTGGCTCATCCCACCTTGGCCAGCCCTATTCCTCAGGGGTGTCAGTCTCAGTAATGGGGAGGAGGAGAGGGGAGGAAGAAGGAGCAGGGCAGGCACTTGGCGCCCTGTGTTTAGACAAGCAGGGAGACAGATGGAGCGTGGGGAGCTGGGAGTGTGCACACGGCTCTGCCTCTGTGTACATCTGAGGAGCTCACTGATAAGACCCTGCAGGCAGGCGGGGCTGGGCTGCCCTCCCCTGAATCCCATGCCTGCTGCTGAGCTGGCATCTCAAGCCCCACCCCTGTGGAGGTCTCCTCCAAGGCTGACTGCTAGCCCAGATGGGACCCACATGCTGGCTGGGGGCAGGAAGCTTTGTGCTGGTGTCTGCCCCACTTCTGGGTCAGTGAGACCCAGGAAATGAAGAAAGGGTCGAAGAAGAGAAGCACATGAGGGGAGCACAGCCGCAAGTTATAAAGTCCCCATGCTGGGTGGATTCTAGAGGTTGCCCTGCCCTCTGGTGACATTGCAAAGGAGGAGTGAAGAAAGAGAACAGTGTGCCCGTCCAGAGTCAGTGTGCTGGGACAAAGCTTCCGCACTCCTGACTCCTCGTTGTGCATTCTTGCCAGCTACCCAGTTCCTTGTGAAAGAAGATGTCAGCACCAAGGCTTGACGTGAGCCCATGAATGCAAACACAATGTGGCCCACAGCCTGGGGCCTCCTGTGGACCTTGGCTAAGCCAGAGAACCCTTGGCTGGGTGCTGCCAGGCCCAGCATGGCTCTCTGTGTAGTCGCTGTGGTAGAGCAGACTGCCCGCTGCTCTGTTCTCTTTGTTATTCTATCCCAAGCTGAGTGAGGATGCAGGGGTGGCAGACGCCACAGCTGCACACTTGGGCTTGTCACACATGTGTGTCTGTGCTCCTTGATGCCTTGAGAGGCAGAGTGCAATGGAACAAAGACACAGCCCCCTTAGCTATGGTGGAGAGCCTGGGCTGCCAAGGATGCATTGGTGCATCATCCTGAGGATGAGGCCTGGGCCCCAGGAGGGAAAAAAGGGAGGACAATGGGGGAGCTAATCATAGGGAACAGCGACCACTGGCCCTCCCACTCCAGCAAGCCACTCCTTTAGCATAGCAGGGCCTGCCCAGGTCACTGTGGTCCAGCTCTGTGGGTGGTGAAGCCACATCGCAAGGAGGTCTGCACACTGCAGAGGGACGTCCACACTGTGGCGTCATCACGATGCTCTAGCACAGGTGGGTCCCAAGGCCACATGAGTGTACTCCTTTGTCCATGTACCTGTATTCCTTCACTGAGTTCCCTCATGTTTAGAAAAGCGAAGGTGACAGTGGATTCTGATTGGAGGGCCTGACTACCCCCTTGACTACTCCACTTGGTTGGCCCACAGCTTTCCCAAACTCTACGTGGCCCAAACTGGGCTCCCAGTCATCAGCCCCAACTCTCTTCTTCTCTAGTCTTCCCTATGCGGTGAGTGAATGGCACCCCCCAAAGTCCCAGAGGGCATCTTTTATTTTTCCTTTATTTCCCATCACCATCTCTCCCCGTGGGTTCCACTTCTACTACAAGAGGCTCCCTCCACGCCTCCTACTTCCTCCTCTAGTCCAGGCCACTGCCATCTCTTCCTTGGGTGACCATAGCAGCCTCCTTGTTGGTTTTCCTGCTCTTGCTCTTGCCTTCACACTGAACTTCTCACTTGGCAGCTGCCATAGTGGTCTTTAAAGTATGTGAATGAGTCAATCCTCACCATGATCAAAGGTCCCTAGTGGCTCCCTCTGCAGTTGGGTTAAAACCCCTGGCTCTTCTGGGGCAGGGAGTCTTGGCCTGGTCTGATCTGGGCCTGTCCACTTCTCCTCAACATCTCCCATCCCTCTCTTTCATTATTTTCCTACCACACTGGTCTCAGCATACTTTCTCTAATAAGCCAGATGCCCTTCTGCCCAGGGCCTTCCAACTATCAGTTTCCAGAGCAGCCTCTCCCAGCCTCACGGGCTGGTCAGGCTCTTCCCTTATTCTCTCTCTTTGCTTCATGTACTTCTGCTTGCCATACTTATTCAAATGGTGAGATGTGTCACTACCAGTTTCTTCACCAGAATTAAAGCTCCCTTAGGGCAGGAGCCACATCTGTCATAATTTCTCTCAAGCCTGATGTCTAGGAGAATGCCCAGCACATAATAAGTACTTAACAAATGTTTACAGGATAAATTGGCAAATCAATATCTGATTGTTTAGGGAAAAGTGCAGTCTGCTGCCATCCCAAGGGTTAGTCTGGTGTCCTTGGCGTAGTCTGGTATCTTTTTCTGTAGAGTGAAGCATTGCCTTCTATTAGGTGCAGATATTCCTGGGAGGTCATTAGGGACATGAAATCAAAACCACAATGAGATACCACTGCACCCTCAAGGATGGCTAGAGTAAAACAGATAATAACAAGTGGTGGCGAGGATGTGGAGAAATTAGAAGCCTTGTGCACTGCTGGTGGGAATGTGAAATGGTGTAGCTGCTTTGGAAAATAGTCTGGTAGTTCTTAAAAATATAAACAAAGAATCACAAGTGCTCCAATAATTCCACTCTTAGGTATATTCCCAAGAGACTGAAAACCTATGTGCATACAAAAGTTGTACACTAATGTCCATAGCTGCATTATTCATAATAGTCAAAATGTGGAAGCAATCCAGATGATGCAACAATCCAAACTGATGAATAGATAAATAAAATGTAGTACCTTCATGAAGAAGAATATTATTTAGCCACAAAAATGGAATTAAGTTCTGATACATGATGTAACATGGAAGAACCTTAAAAACATGTTAAACAGAGGAAGACATTCACTAAAGGCCGCATAGCACATGACTATATCTATATGAAATGTCCACTGGGCCCCAGGATGGAAAATTCACAGGGACAGAAAGTAGATTAGTGGTTGTCAGGGGCCAGAAGGAGAGAGAAATTGGGAGTAACATCCCAATACTGTTGAGTATGGGGTTTCTTTCTGAGGTGATGAAAATGTTCTGGAATTAGTGGATGGATGGATAACTTGGTGACTGTACTGAAAAACAATGAATCATAGCTTAAAAGGGTAGATTTTATGGTATGTACATTTTATCTTGGGCTGGGATTTAGCTCAGTTGGTAGAGCACTGTGCTGCAGTCTCTGAGGTCCTGAGTTTAATTCCCAGGACCACAAAAATGGGAGAAGGACCTGGCAATCCACTCCCAAGGCAATCCCGAAACAGCCATTGAAAACCCTATGAGGGTAGCTATGAGTTGGATACTGACTCGACGGCACCTAACAACAACAACAACAACATTATATCTTAAAAAAACTTAATTTAAAAAAATGCCAGGGAGAGGTAAACCGAGGAAGTCATTCTCAGCCATGAGTGTCTTGGTGTGAATGAATCAATCAAGACTTTTGAAGGGTTAGAAATGGACCAGGAAGGGCACTGAGAGCTGATGCTGGGGATCTGGATCTCCCTGCTGCCCTCTACAGCAGTTGCTTTTCTTCCTTGCCCATGGGCTAAACCTCTGCTCTTCCAAGGCCCAGATCCACTGTGTTGTGATGGATCAGGGCTCCCTCCACAGTGGCCCCTTTTGCTTTGGTACAGTTGCCTATCCTTCCCGATCTGTCTGTGAGGTAAGGCACTTTCTGCCTGTTGACTTTGCTGGGGGCCAAGACTGTGACTCCCCAGAGTAGGGTCACACTGAATAAAGCTTGTGGAATGTGTGTGTGTGTGTGTGTGAGAGAGAGAGAGAGAGAGAGAGAGAGAGAGAGAGAGAGACAGAGTGCATACATGGATGTGCACAAACAACTAGCTTTTCAAAGCCCCAGCCAGGGTATAGGCCCAGAGGCCTCTCCAGGGCTCCTATAGTACTCTGACACCCCAGGTCAAACCTGCCTGCCCTGTGCCTGGTATTCTGGAACATTCTGAGTTCCTTTTCACTTGAGACAGGCAACTGGTTTCTCTAAGGCAGAGGTGGGTTGGTTGGAGCTGTTTCTTTACAAGCTCCACAACTTATGCCTGCTCCTCTTCCCAGCTTAGGAAGCTCCTGTGAGCTGCAGAGCTGGGACTGTAAGGAGGGCCTGCTCTGTTTGGAGAAGGAGCACTGGGCTCCACCCAAATGGAGTTGTAGCCATCCAAGAGCTGGGCAATGCCCCTTGACATCCTATTTCTATGGCCCTGGCTCCCCTGGGGCCTGGGCGGGCCACACCAACCCACCTTGGGATGAGTCAGAGGGGGCTGGCACAGCTGCCGGATGCCCGCTCTCCGCCCCCTACTCAGGGCGTGGTTGCTGCCTGTCTCCTGGGTTCCGCTGGTAAACAAGGAGCCCAGGCATCTCTTCCTGGGAAAACATCCCTGGCCCGGGGCCTCCTAGTCCCCTACAGCAGCCGTGCCCACCTTCCCACATCAAGGATAAACTCTTGCCTGCCAAGAGGCTGCACAGGACAGCAGAAGAGGTGTGTACTGTGTGCATACGAATGTGTGTGTTGGTGAGGTACACAGGATGTCAGCTCCAACATCAAACTCAGAATCCCAGAATTTTAGAGAGAAAGGACTTACTTAAGGTCAGGTAGCTCAGCCTGCCAGGGGAAAACTGAAGGTTAGGGAGACGGAGTTAATGTGCTCAGGGTTGTACAGCCTAGAGAGGAGACTAGACCAAACCTCTGAACTTTTCCACTGCCCTGCCCTGCTGCTCTCTGGGCTTCAGGGACAAGGGGCAGGGAAGCCTGTGAGCAGCTGGGATCCCAGCTCTGTCCTCAAGGCCCAGCCCACAGGCTCCACTCTCTAGTTCCCAGACTGATCAAAGCATGGCTTGCTGCAGGGTGAATGAGCTCGTGTAGGGTGGGACTGCAGCTTCTCTGAGGGGCCTTAGGCCCCAAGCCCTGTGCAGCAGTGAGGGGTCAGCTGAAACGTTCTACCCAGCAGCCCACCCCTCTTCCTCTGCTGATGGCTCCCTTTAGGAATGCTTCTCCATGTAGTTCCCACAGGCGCTCTGGGCTCTCTGCCTCTCAGTAGCCCTTCTGCACATAGACAGGCCTAATGAACATGGCACTCCATCCTCCCAAGCTCTGTCATGGGGCTAGGCAGGCATGTAACCTCAGAGGGTCAATCAGAACCCATCCTCACGTGCCGACAGGCAACAGACATAGAAGCAGCATGCTGGGATGATGTCAGCCTGGAGCTGTCTGAGGCCATGGCCTCTTCTTCCCGCTCCATCCTCCCAACATGGGAAAAGCTATTTCACAGCAGGAAAGAATGAGGACAACACATAGTGCAAGAGAGTGCCCTGGCCCATTCTTTCAGTTCTTGGACTTTGTCATGTCTAGGGCCAGTCTGACCTTTGGACTTCCAATTTTATAAGTCAATAAGTGAATTCATTAAGGTAGGTCTAAACTGGGTTCTTGCCTGCAGCCATAGTACTGTGGCGTCAGATCCTGTCAGATCTTGGAAGCTAAGCAGGGTGAGGCCTGGTTAGTACTTGGTTGGGAGACCACCTGGGAATATCAGGCACTGTAGGCTTGGGAGAAGGACCCAACAAACCCTCTGAACAGCAGAGAAGCACTAACCTGTTGTACTTGGCGGTACCTAACAACAACAACAACAAACTGGGTTCTTGTCAGTTCTAACCAGGTCTTCAAACCTGTGAAAAATTGGGTTCAGGTTCAGGTGCAGATTCAATTGTTAAAATTCATAGAGTTCAGATGCACTATGGGCTTGGGGTTGGGTTTAAAATTTTAATCTTATTTGTAGATAAATGAATATATTTTTAAAATTTTAAAAATTTTAAATAAATAATGATATAAAACCCCCATATGTCTGTCAGCTTGTCATACTGTGGGGGCTTACATGTTGCTGTGATGCTGAAAGCTATGCCACTGGTATTTCAGACACCAGCAGGGCCACATATGGTGGACAGGTTTCAGCTGAGCTTCCACACTAAGGCTAGGGAGAAGGACCTGGCAGCCCACTCCTGAAACAATTAGTCACTGAAAACCCTATGAATAGCAGAGAAGCATTGTCAAATATAGTGCCAGAAAATGAGCCCCTCAGGCTGGAAGGCATTCAAGAAATAACTGGAAGAGTTGCCTTCTCAAAGTAAACTCGACCTAAATGACTGGAATGGAGTAGAGCCCCTGGGACTTCCTTTTGCTGATGTAGCATGACCCAAAATGAGAAGAAACAGTGGGCAACAATAGCTTAAACCTAAGAAGATTGTGTGCATGGCACAGTGCTGGGAGTGTTTTGTTTTGTTGTGCACAGGGTCGCCATGAGTCGGACCCAACTCCATGGCACCTAGCTGCAATGATATAAAAACAAAACAAAACACATTAAAAGCTGAACTTGAACCCAATTTTTCACTGGGGTTGGGTTCAAAAAAAATTTTAAAAATACTTGAACCACAATGGATCCAGGGGTTGGGTTTGAGTTTGTTTTGGAGCCCTGCTATCTACATATAGGCCTCAAAATCGAACCCAAATGGAACTGAACCCTCTAAATTTTAACATATTAAACCTGCACCCCATTTTGTGTGGGTTTGAAGCCTAGTTCTATCCAAGAAAAGTCTTGACAAGTAAAACAGGAAACCCCAAATCCAAGGTGGATCTGAGACTGCCTGCCACTATGACAGAGGTGGCAGGTGCTAGATCCCAGGCACATCCCACTTTCCTAGGCTTGGGAAAGATTGAGAGCAGTGGGGGTCCAGGCATGCTCTCTGATACCATGCCCAGGCTGGGACATAGAAGGGGCAGTAAAGGCATTGAGGCAGGATATAAGTTCTTCAATACAATATTTACCAAGTACCTACTGTGAAGCAGGCACTGCACTAAGCTCTGAGGCCAGAGTGGTAAACAGCCTGGATATACCCCATACAGCTACCTGACTAAGTTTGCCAGTGACATTTACACGAACCGCTCTATCACTAACTAGCTGTTTGACTCTGGGTAAAAACTTAACCTCTCTGAGCCTCTCATAATCTATAAAATCCATCCTGAGTCTGAGTAAGGGTTTAGGAGATAATGTGGAGCCTTGCTCAGTAAATTGTAGCTATGATTGCACCCCCTAGGGAGAGGGATCCTCTCTGTTCTCCCTGCTCCTGAAGCTCACCTTCTACTGGGGCGGTCATACCCATGGTGAAACAGTATGGGAGCTGAGGAACTTTCTACAGCTAGAAATCAAGTGATGCCACCAGACCACAGTGGATCAAGAAGGGCCCAGGACTGGGGTTCAAGTTGGGAGTGATGCTGTGGTGGGTGGGGCAGTCAGGAGGAAGGCTGCCTGGGAAAGGCAGTGAGGGAGGAAGAATAAAATGGATGTAAGTGCACTTAGAGTTGGGCAGATTGTTTGGACCAGATTGCTGAGGATGAAGTCCTTATCCTGTGATTCCACAGGTGGGGCCATGGATGGATGAAAGCTCTTTAAAAGGCCACTGCTCCGATGCAGGTGAATAGGGATGAACCCTGAGCTGAAGTTGCCTTGAGGTGGGTTGAGAATGGAAGGGATAGGTGTAAGAAAGATCCAGAAAGAAGACTACCAGGGACATGGACACTCAGACTTCTTGGACACAGTGGCAAGGGAACCCAAGGAGCCCAGGAGGCTGGGAGGAGTGTCCCTCACCAACACAGGCCACACAGGGGCAGGGCTAGGTCTTCATTTGAGGGTCAGGAGGCAGGAATGTTACTGGGTCCTTTTTACACAATGCTGGGTTGGCAGGTATTGATAGGCTGCCTGGTGGAAAAACTGGCAGGCAACAACAGTTGCACGTTTAGTTTCTGTGTCTGGGGCAGGACTGAAAGTGAACCCTAGTAGATAGTTAGCTAAATGGTCTTCTCAGTCTGTGAGTGCTGGGAAAGGAGAGTGATTTGTGGCATTGGAGCACTAGAGACACAGTGGAGGGCCACAGCCCAAGGACAGGCAGCCCTGGCAGGCAGGAGAGGTGACTTTCTAGTCAAGGCAAAGAATAAGGGCCTGAGAGAATCAGGGCCCAGCAGGAAGGTGCCCTCTGCTCTGAAGCTGAGTCTGCCACTGCAGAGACCAGAAGTTAGCGGTGCTGTGAAGTCCTGCCTTGTGAGTCTTCCAGGAGGAGAGG
The DNA here is from genome assembly GCA_007922755.1 of Pedetes capensis. Classification (NCBI taxonomy): domain Eukaryota; kingdom Metazoa; phylum Chordata; class Mammalia; order Rodentia; family Pedetidae; genus Pedetes; species Pedetes capensis. The sequence continues at coordinate 58,650 of VMDO01000238.1, read as the reverse complement.
TCTGCCATCCCTGAGCAGAGGCTGCCCCAGGGCCCCAGGCACCCAGGGCTCCCACCCGAGGCCCTGCCCTCAGGTGTCCTGCCATGCAGCAGGCAGCAGGCAGGCAGCTCGCACACACCCTGGGCCTGCCTCTCCCCAAGCCCCACTCCTGGCAGCCCAGCCTCCCATAATTGCCTTCTAAAAATATCCTTCCCTCCACCCCCACCTCTTGATTTCAAAATATTTAGTTTTCAGGGTATTTAAAATGAGAGCTGGCGGCTCTTCCAGGCCCAGATAACAAAGCTAAACATTTATGCTTTGACTGCATTTCTCTGAATCGGCTGAGATCTGGGCTTGATATGACAGCAGCAGGAGGGAGGGAGTCCGAGCACAAGATGGATCATGTGCCGGCCTTCTGAGGCCGGGGGGCAACCAGTCCACTCTGCCAACCCCCCAAGGACTCTTCTCCTCCTAGAGGGGCCACCTACCGCTGTTGACGTGGAGCCGGCCCCGGACAGTGTCCTTCCCCAGGATGTTCTCGGCCTCGCAGACATACTCCCCAGCGTCTTCTACCTTCACCTTGTTGAACTGTAGTCGTGAGTTCTTTCTGGTTAGGGAGGGAAAAAGAGGGGGAGAGGCATGAGCCAGGCCCCTGGGGCTCCCTAGCGGTCACTGAGCGGTCACCTCTCCCCACAGAGACACAATGGTTGTGCAGGGTGGATGGGAAATAGATTCCTTCAGACCAGCCTTTTCTGGGGTCTACAGGGAATGTCGAACACTCAGAGCTGGAAGGAGACCTGGGCCCTTAGGACAACACAGGATGGGCCTGGCAGCTACATATGCCCTAAATCTGAGTTCTCACGTCCATTTTTCTATGGCTGGTCCTTCTTTGTCACATTTTTCTGGGGGAGGAAAGCCAGGCTTCTTTGGAAGTCACATGGCCTCGTCTCTCATTCCCAGCCGCCTTAGGCTTCCTGAGAAGTGGCAGCTCAGCACTCTGGATATGTAGGACCTATTCCAAGTGTTATGGTTTGAATGTGCTCCCCAAAATTCACTGACTTCTCCTGCAATGTTGTTGGGAGGTGGGGCCTGCTGGGAGGTGTTTAGGTCATGAAGGCTCAATCCTTATGAGTGGATTAATGCCATTGTCACTGGACGGGGTTTGTTATAAAAGGAAGTTGGTGCCCCTATTCCTCCCTTTCCCTCTCTCATACCTTTTTATTCTCTCACCAAGTGATGACTTCTGCCGTGTGCAGCAAAAAGGCCTTCCCTAGTTGTAGCCCCTTGATCTTGGACTTCTCAGTCCTTAAAACTGTGAGACAATACACTCCTATTGTTTATAAATTACCCAGCCTGTGTATTTTGCTACAGCAGCAGAGAATGGACTCAGACACGCAGGTACCTGGGAAAGCTGCTGTTCTGACAGGTTCAGGTGACAATAGTGCCCAGATCCCAGTCCAAACTTGTCATTCTCCCTGCCTTCAACATGGCGCTGCCACTAAGGGGCACTCTGTGGCCTGTCCAAGGGGCTTTTGCTTTATTCATTCAACAAATATTTACTGAGCACCTTCTGTGTGCCAGGAACTGTGTACCTCAAGGAACAAAAAGATCCTGGGCTGGATCCTCAGGGCCGAAGGGAATGCCCTCTTATGGATGGGAAAACTGGGTCTTAGAGGACTCCCAACTTGCCTGAGGACACCCAGCAAAGCAAAGGCAGAGGTGGACCAGGAAGTAATTGGTGAGGATATGGGTTATCTCTGGGCATCTGAAGCTGGGGCTAGCCCCCACTTTACCTAGTCCCTGCATGATAAAGCTGGAGGCCCAGTCCTGGGAAGTCCCCTGCCTCCAGTGCTATGACTCCAGGGCACCTGGTGCTGGTTCCCCTCTTCTTTCTGAAGTCCTGGCCAAACCTCTCCTTCCTTCTCAGAGATTCCTTGCACCTCCTCCAGGGGGGGCCTAGGCTCTGCATGGGTCTGTTCACAGCACCTACTCCCCTTCTGCCCCAGTGCTCCCCAGGGGTCAGCAAGAGCTCTGGGTAAAGCCCAGGACCCCAGATTGGCCCCCAGGAGGACACCAGCAGTGGGAAGGAAATGACTTTACATCCTGTAACCTTCTTTCTTTAGTGATGAATTTAAAAAACTGATTCCCTGAAGATGCTCAGTGGTTGGAAAGGCAGTGGAGCTCGAGGTAGGGTGTAGCAGGGCCCCAGGGATGTAAAATGGAGTCAGGATGCTGACAGGCTAAGGAGGATAAGGGAGGTGAGCAGAGAGGCAAGGTCAGGGTAAGGAGATGCAAATTGGCCCACTGTCGGGCCTGGGCTTCGAGGTCCTCTGTCTTAGGCTCGGCCCGCCTCTGGAGGTGGGCCTCTTCCCAGACATCCTTACCCTCAGGCCTCCACATGCAAGTGATGCAAAGTTGTTCTGTCGACAGAGCCTATTGCCATGATGATGTCCTTGCTAACGTGGTGACAGCTGCTTGACTACACTCTACCCTTCCTGGCCTAAGACAGCCTCTGCCTCGTTGGCCTGGCGCCTGCCCACAACCTTCCTCTGTCAATTAAGTTTGTTCCCTTCATTAAACAGAGCCCCGGAGGCCCCTCTGACTAAGACAGGCTCTCCTCTGCCGCTGCAGCCTAATTAGATGCTGCAAAGCCTAGCTTCTCGAGGACAAGTCTTCTCTTACTTCCCCGCACACTGGACAAGGAGGGCAGGGAATCACATGAGGTCACAGGGTCCATGCACAGAGGAACTGAAGCCAGACCCTCCTTGTCACCCACAGCTACATTCAAAGGAGCTTCCCTTGTGTGACATACATAGAAGAACAAGGCAGAGTGAGGCTCACAGCAGCTGGATGGGTAGAGCTGGGACTTTAAGGAAGGAGTCCCATAGGAAGGGGTATGAGATGCGGCCCCAGGAAGAACAGGGCTGCAAGAGAGCCCCTCCCCTTGGAGGAACAAGAAAGAGGTGACAACAACTCATAGGTTTGCTGGGTGCAGGGGTCTCAGTACACGAGGGGCTTGTGGATCTTAGGGACATGGGCTCCAGAGACACAAGGGTTCTGGGGCAGAGCTGAGGAGCAGGGCCCTGTGAGGCTAGTAGGCTCTGATGTTGCTGGACCGCTGCACTCTCCATATTCTTAGCTCTGCCTGGAATCCCCAAGGATTCAGAGCTTCTCCTCTCCCTTTCCTGGCAGGCAGGATGCTGGGTTCGCAGAGGCCCATCACTGTGCTGACCCAGCTCTGCCCCTCCAAAAGGTGCTGTCCCACCCTCCCCAGCTGCTTCTCTGCTGGCGGGGATGGGATCTAGGCGGCCGCACATTTTCCTCAGCACCTACCTCCCTGGCCTGCCCGAGGGACCTGTCCTAGCCTGCTCCTCATAAATAAGGGAACATGCGGTTCTGCAGGGGAGGGCTATGCCCAGGGCTGGGGTGGGGGCGAAGTTTTCTCCTGGCACAGGAAGGGCTTCATGAGATACTCATAGTGTGTTGGGCTCAGAGACAGATGATGCCCACTGGGGAGGGGGTCTCTGCAGGCAAACAGAGATGCCCAGACCAAGTACAGCTTGGACAGGCAGAGTGCGAGGAGGGCCAAGGACTTGGCTGTGGTGCAGGCAGGGAGGACAGAGAAGGATTTGCCCGAAAGAAGACTCCTGCCCCCGCCCCTGTGCTAGGTGCAGTGTGTGTAGTGAGAATGTGGGGAGGGCATGGAGATGGCAGCTCTCTTGGAGTCACTCTGAGGGGCCCTTGGTTATACAGAGGTTCCCCAACATGGCCCACTTCTCCATCTCTAACAACTCACTGCTTGGAGCCCAGGGGCAGGACAAGTGGGACAAGGACATTTCAGAACACAGCACAAGGCAGTGCTCTAACAGGTAGGGACAGGGCACACTTCACAGACTCAGGGGCCCACCATACCCACGAGAACACCTGCCAGGCCTGGTGTCTGGACTGGGTCACCCATTTGTCAGAAGAAACTGAGGCTTAACAGGAAGTGACTTATTCAGAAGTCTGGACAATTGAAAGGCTGCCTGTCCAGCCTTGGTGTGACCTTGCATGCAGGAGAGGAGGACTAGCCCTGAGAGATTGTCATCAGTTCCACACTGAAAGTGGGTCATCTCTGCCAGGCCGACAGGGGTGAAGGGGTGTGTGGGGGAACAGGCTAGCCTTTGAGTCTCTCATGTAGGATGGAAAGGCAGATACCTCAACATCAATGAAGCCATGTCTAAGGTACCACTGGAGGAGACAAGAGCTGCCTGGAGGGTTTGGGGAGGTGGCCCTGAAACATTTAAGCTGGGCCTTGGAGGACTCTTCCAGAGATAAGAGAGACAAGATGCCCAGTGCAGGGAACAACCTGGGCCCAAGTCCAGGGTCATGAAAGAAAAGACCAGAAGTTGGAAACGCAGCAGGGTCAAGGAACAGTGGGGAACAGGCAAACAGGGGGACATGTAGAGCAGGAAGCATCAGAAGAACCTCAAGACTGTACCCAGCACACAGCAGGCTTTCCAGACCTGCCAAGTCAAGAATGGACCATCAACTATGTGTCCATGTTAGAAAGATCATCCCCATAAGTCCTCATGGAGGTCAGTGAACTAGAGGCCTGTGGACCTTGAGAATTATAAGCAATACTGGTGCATAAGGCTCATTTTCTTCTCAAGAAAGGGTCAAGGCTTTTATCAGATTCAGTGGGACTGGGATTTAGCTCAGTTGGTAGAGCGCTGCGCTGCAGTCTCTGAGGTCCCAAGTTCAATTTCCAGCACCACAAAAATGGGAGAAGGGCCTGGCAATCCACTCCCAAGGCAATCCTGAGACAGTCAGCCATTGAAAACCCTATGAGGGTCGCTATGAGTCAGATACCGACTCGACAGCACCTAACAACAACAGCAACATACTGGAAGTGAGCCTATATACTGGTGCTGAGCCTATACTGGATGTGAACATCATGAAGACAGGGGCCCTGGCTGTTTTATTCATCAGTGTATTTCAAGCTTCTTGCAGAGTGCCTGGCACATAGCTGATACTCAATACACACAGGTTAGACACAGTAATGAATTTGCAAAGGGGTTTGCCACCCAGAGAAGTGGACAAGCATGGGACAGTGGGAAAAGAAGCTAGGGGCAGGGAGGCCAGGTGAGAAGCATGCAGGACAGGAGAGGGGTGCCTTGTGCCAGGGACGTGGTGCTCCCCTGCAGGGATGGCAGAGGCCAGTGTTGGGGAGCAGGGAGGCTGTGTGTGCACAGCTGAGAGGTTACCCAGGAGGCAGAGGCCAGGCTGGAGAGGGCAGGGGCGAGAGGCTGGACTGGGGCATTCTGAACTGGAAAGGCCTGTGGGTCTTAGGGGTGGTGTCTTGGATTCATCTGGCCAGGTAGGTCTGGAATTCAGGGGCAACAGCTATCAACTTAGAGATGGAGACTTAGGGTCTCAAATATGTAAATACATGGGAGAGGATGAAGTCACCCACAGTGGAAAGAAAGGGAGGAGAGGAGTGGTACCCGAGGCACAGGGAAACCTGGCATCAATGCTCAGAAGTCAGTGGTCTGACTCCCAGGAGGACCAGAACAGCCCAGGGCCGGGGAGCCCAGAGGTCACTGGTGTCTCCAGAGGGCCACAGCCCTCAAGGGTTGGGGATACATTGAACAGGCAGATTGGCGGGGCAGTGTGGGTGGATGACGGGGTGTGTGGAGCCAGCTGGTGAAAATGAACTCCCTCAACCACTTGGCATGGTGGTGGAGAGAAGAATTGGGGCAACAGCTGGAGTGGGACAAGGAGACAGCAGCCTGGAGGGAAAGCATCTCAGAGGAGAAGTGACAAGAGTGAGTTTGCTGTGACAGAGAGAAAGGCTGAAGTTATTAGAGAAATGAAGGAGCTGGGGATGGCACTGCAGGAAGCAGTGGGGGTGGGTGCCCGGCGAGTGCAGTGTGGGGTAGGGTGGGAGGGCAGGCCGGTGAGGAACTTGACTGGGAGTGGCAGAGGGCAAGAGCGAGCACCCTCTCCTGACATTGTGGCCTCAGAGACGTAGGGGAGAGGTCATCTTCTGACAGAGAAGGGGGAGGGCAACAGGGGTCTCTGCAGCCCCAGTGCCCAGAATCTCTTCTCTCTATCCTGGCGTCAGCCTTGGCAGGGTGGTGGGAAGGGGTGGGGTGGCCTCAGTGAGCTGAGTAGGTGGCCTGAATTTCTTGCCAGTGCCACAGACTGGGGACACACAGGAGCCCCCATACTGCTACTCCTCCCCAGCTGTGACAATTTCCTTAGGAAGCAGCCTTCCTACAAGCACAAACCTTTTGTCTAAACCAAACCCTTCTCAAATTGTTTCTGTTTTCTACCAGTTCTGTCTTTGCTCCCACTCTTGGCAAGAGAGCCAGAGCCAGTCTCTTGACCACCAGAACCTCTTTCCCGGGTTCCAGAAACTAAGGCCCACAGGCAGGGTGAGCTCATCGGGCCACACGGCAAACTGGGGGTGGCCTGCGCTGGGCTTGCTTTCCATCACTTTCTGTGGTGGGCCAGGCTGGACAGTCTCTAAAATCACCCTCATTTTCTGGGGGGTGTGGAGAACAATGACAGCTGGGAAGGGAGTGGTTGCCAGCTACTCTGGGGTGGAGGCAGAAAAGGCCGGGGTGCTCCTCAGCCAGAAAGGGTTGTCTCCAGGGCTGACAGAGCAAGGTCATTAGGAAAGTTGGCTTAACCAGCAGAGAAAGGCAGGTCTCCCATGGTGCCTGAGCTTCCTCTCTGACCAACCCAAGATGGACAGAGGCCATCTTCCACAGTCCAGAGACCTAGGAGACTTGTGAGTCATTCCCCTGAGAGAAGCGCGTCTCATGCCATGGGGAAAACTGTCAGAGATGCAGACTCCCCCACCAATCAAAGCTGTGCTCTCCCCTTGACTGAGCTTTCTGGTAAGTGATAGCTTGCTAAGCTGAGAGACTAGCGCATCATCTCATGTGACCTCCCAAAGGCTCTCTGGAGTCTGGGTCTTTCACTAAAAGTAGCCAGATTTGTTGGCTTTCAGACACTGTACTAGGTCTTTCAAGAAGAATTTTTAGGGGCAAGCAAGGAGTTCCACTGGCAAGGCAGACCTTGACCATCAGATTGCCTCCAACCATCCACAGGACTGAATTGCTTGCCTCTTAGCCACACTCTGCAATACCCTGGGCCTATATAACCTCAGGGGGCCAGCAACAATGAGAAGATTGGGTGTGGCAGGGAAGGGGAGAGCGGAGTGGGGCTGGGACAGGTTCTGTGCTGGGTCTGGAGGCCCAGCTCTGGGTTTGATGGCTCAGGAAGAGAAGGGAGCTGGTGGGATGGAGAGAGGGACAATGTTGCTTACCTGCCATTGCCATACTTGATGCGAATGTCACGGCTGCGATTGAGCTCCTTGCCATCCTTGAACCAACGGTAGGAGGGCTGGGGGTTCCCCGCTGCTGCCTCACATTTCAGTGATTGCTTCTCACCCACCTGTCCTGTCTGGCTCTTCATCTTCTTCAACTTGGGCCGAGTGGCTGTGGGGGACAAGGCAGGTTGGTAAGTGTGGCCTGTACATACGGGCAGTGCTGAGCATGAGCAATAAGGGCCCCTGTCTTGAGCTGGACCTGGGAGGGGAGGGTGAGCCCACAAGCCACCCCATTTAGTGTCTTGGCTTAGTTCAATTTGACCAGCAACTACAGAGTCTGTGGTGAGAACAGCATACTGCTCCTTAAGGAGTTTCCTTCACACCCAGAAGGGTGCTAGAGCTTTATGTTAGCTTATAAAACCTTCACAATAACCCCATGAGTTCATTGCAGTGTTTAAACACATTTATAGGTGGGGAAACTGAGGCTCAGAAGGGTGAAAAGTCTCTTCCCTAAGGGGAGGAGATGGAACTGGGGTCGAAACCCAGATCATGACTTCAGTGCTTGTGATCTAACTCCGGTCCCAAATCCCCTGGCCTGTGCTGGGCCCAGAGGACACAGGCAGACCAAGATGCAGACTGGGCTGTGTCTCCCAGGAAGTGCCGCCTAGCAGGGGAGCTGTAACTTGGTGTTGTCATCAGGCATGGACCCTGGAGGCGTGGAAGCAGTGGAGTGCAGAGGATCCCCTCTAGCCCTAGGGACAGAGCTCAGGATGGGGCTGGACATGGGCAGGGTGAGCCAGGCCAAAGCAGCACAGCAGCTTGGGAGAATGGCATGAGGTCCAGAGGGGTGAGCTGCCAAGTGGGTGAGGCAGGATGGTTGTGTGGCAAAGCCTGGCTGTGCTGGTGGGCACAGGCCTGACCATGGATACAAAGCTGGGGGTGCCAAGCTGAGCGGCTTCCCCACTTTTCTTTCTTTTTTTATTTTTTTGCGGTACAGGGGGTTGAACCCAGGGCCTTGAGCCTGCATCCTTTGCAAGTGCTGGACCATTGAGCTGTGCCCCCAGCCCATTTTCTTTACTTTTTGAGACAGGGTCTCTCTAAGTTACGCAGACTGCCTCTGGTCTCGAACTTGTGATCCTCCTGCCTCCGCCTCCTGAGCGGCTGGGATTACAGGCATGTGCCACCATGCCCAGCTCCCCCATTTTTCTTAAGTACCATTCTGTTTCCACAAGCCTCTGACTCCCATGATCTACCTTCTCCTCTCCCCACCACCTAAAACAAACAAACAACCCCCCAAACAGAAATGAAACAAAACAAAACAAAAAACACCAAGGGAAAAGCACTCTATTCTCAGGAAAGTGAGAGCAAGTGAGGTCTGGCCAGAATACATAATAACCTCCATCAGTCCAGCCCTCTATAGGACAGGTGACACTTCTGTGCATACTCTCATTTGGTCCCTGAGCTTTGTGAGGCAAGAGTCACACTGACATTGACGGGTGAAGATGAGACTCAGAGTTTGAGAAACTTGACTGGAGCCACATAGCCAAACGGCCACAGAGCTGGGACCAAAGCCCAGGTGTCTGGACCTGTCCTGTGCTTGGCTGTAGCAGACTGGTGTCTGGTTTTGCAGCCTCATCTCTCTTTGAGGAATGAAGACTCTGGTTCAAGTCCTCCCAAAGGCAGGAGGGAGGGTCTGCTGGGGCCCGGGAGTGTCTGGGGAGTGACTGGCCCTGTCTAGGCCCGGTCTAGGTCATTGGTCCTTTCTTCAGTAACTCAGAGCTCTGACAATGGGCCAGAGGTTTCTCTGGAGAAAGGCAGGCAAGTGGACCTGCCTAGACATAGGAGTCTCCCTCTTGAACTTAACCCTCAGCTGCTACTTGCAAGTAGGGAGTAGAGGGGAATGAGGTGGAGGGAACAGAAGGAACATCACAAGAAAGACTTGTGAATGATTAGTGTGAAATAATTTTGTTCATTTTGGAAAACTACAAAATACAAATGGGTAAAAAGAAGTTAACAAAATTATCCATTATTTCGGTACTCAGAAATACACACACACACACACACACACACACACACACACACACACCATTTTTAAACAAAATGGAACCAGTGACTTTCACTTTGGTGTTAATAATAGCCCCCATGTGTCATGCTGTGGGGGCTTGTGTGTTGTTGTGTTGCTGAAAGCTAGGCCACCCATATTTCAGATATTAGCAGGGGCACTCATGGCGAACAGGTTTCAACTAAGCTTCTAGACTAAGACAGACTAGAGAGAAGGACCGGGCAGCCCATCCCCAAAACAATTAGTCATTGAAAACCCAAAGAATAGCAGAAAAGCACTGTCAAATACAGTGCCAGAAAATGAGGTCCCCAGACTAGAAGACATTCAAAAGAGGACTGGGGAAGATTTGCCTTCCCAAAGAAGAGTCAACCTTAATGACAGGAATGGAGTAAAGCCCCTGGGACCTCCTTTTGTTGATGTGGCACTACTACTCAAAATGAGAAGAAACACAGTGGCTGCAACAAAGGGCTCACACATAAAAAAGATCATGCGTATGGCTCAGTATTGGGTAGTGTTTCTTTCTGTTTTACATAGGGTCACTGTGAGTTGGACTCAAGTTAATGGCACCTAATAACAACATTAATAATAGCCTTTCCCCAACTGAATTCTTTAAGACATGAGTATCTCAAGAGATTAAAATAGATACTACTCAAGAAAAGGGTTCCTTGACAAAATCGGTTTGGTGAACATGTGGATGAACACAGTTAATGAAGTATCTTCATCAACTTTAGTATTATTCTCTAAGTGGGGGCTTTGAAACTTTTTCTTGGAATCCTTGGTAGCATTTCAGGGAAATAAAATTATGTGAAACAAGTTCCATAACATAATGGATATGTGTATATAAATATAGACACATACATATTTTATATACATATTTTAATAGGTAATATATTCATGTGATTCAAAATTTAAAAGGTGAAAAAGAATATATGGCTTATAAAACAAGTCTCCCTCTAATTTCTGAGCATAGCCACTCAGTTACCTCAGTAGAGTCAAATGATTTTATTAGTTCCTTTGCTATCCTTTTAGAGATCTTTTATGTATATTCAAACAACAACAACAACAAAACAAAACAAAACAAAACAAAACAAAAACCCCTGGCATTTGTGCACATATTTTTCCATAGAATCATTCTCATGCTTGCATAATATTCCTGTGTGGGTGTATCATAATTTATGTAACTGACTGCTGTTGTGAGGCACTCAGCATGCCCCTCATCCTCTCATCACAAACAACCCCTGAGGAATGCCCCTGAAGCTTTGTCTCTGTACATATCTCATAGGCACTGCTGTATGGGGAGTGTGTCTTGAGACTCAGACTGCCTATGTTCAAATCCAGGTTTTGCTACTTGCTAGCTTCCTGTCCTCAGGTTCTTGACTTAATTCTTTTGTGTCACAGTTTCCTCATCTGTAAAGTACAAGTGATAAATAAGATCTCCTATCTTGTGGGATGATATCTCTGAAGATTATATGAGATAATGCATGTAAAGCCTCTCACAGAGAGAGCATTTAATAAAGGTTAGCTGTTATTGTTACCCACAAGTATTTCCTAAGGCACTCTTCCTAAAAGTGGAATTGCTATGTCTTCTTCAGCTTTGCACCCTGCCAAATTGCCCTCTGGAAAGGCTGCACCAATCCACACTCCCCACTGAGAATGACAAGGCCTGTTTTTCCACACCCTCACCTCATGAGGTACTATCATGTCTTTAATCTCTGCCAATTAGCTAGGCAAAAGATAACGTCTCTTTGTTGTTGTAATTTGCATTTATTTGACTACTAGTGAGGCTGAACATTTCTCCTAAGTGTATTGGCCCATTGTATTCCTTCTTTTGGAATTGCCTGTTCATGTCTGCAGTCTGTTTTGTTATTGAGAGCTCATCTTCTTGTTGATTTATAAGAGTTCTTTATAAATATTAAGCCTATTAACCTTTTCTTACAATGTCATTCCCCCCTCCCCGCCACCTGTGCCCCATACTTGCTTCTCACATTTTCTTTCTTTTTTGGCACCCAGAGGTTTTATGGACCTTCTGCTGCTGTTGTTGTTAGGTACCTTGAGTAGGTATCTGATTCATAGCTGATTCATAGCGACCCTGCATACAACAGGAGAAACACTATTATCAGTGCTTCTCTGCTGTTCATAGGGTTTTCAATGGCAGATTGATTTTGGGGAGTGGGTTGCCGGGTCCGTCTCCTAAGCCTATAGCACCTGGTATTCCCAGGCGGTCTCCCATCTAAGTACTATGGCCCGACCCTGCTTAGCTTCTGAGATCTGATGGGATCGGATGCCACAGGGCTACGGCTGCAGGCTTATGGACCTTCTGGAACTTCATTATTCTAAGTCCCCACTGGAGTCCAGCCCCAGCATCCTTCCCGCCCCCCTCAACTCCACCCTCCATTCTCCCAGGAGCTCCAGGCAGCCTTATCATAGTTCCCAACCCTGCATGTGAATACATCACATGGGAGGTTCCTAACATGGGGGGCGGTGGGGGCTGAGACGTAACCTGGACATCCTGAAGCAGAATCTGTGAGTGTCCAGGCATGTGTCCAGGGTCCTCAGGTGTCTTTCTCACCTCTTCGGAAATGTAACCCACATACAGGGAAGTGCACACATTGTCAGGGTACAGCTCAGCGGCCATCACAAACTGAGCACACCTGCCAGCTGGCTTTGCTCTAAGGTTGGCTGATATTGGCTATCTGACCTCTTGGTCTAGTGGTGACCTCCAGCTAGTTCCCTTCCCTTTCTTGTGAACTTGGGGCAGAGACAGCTCTTCTCAGGTTCTAAAGTGCTCTTTTCCCCTGCTGGAGTGTGTTGACCTTTCCTGCAATTCTGATACAAGGGACCACCCTGTTGACCCACCATGGGCCACACGGCTCCCCAAGAGCCAGGGGAGGGATATCAGATAGGATAAGGCAGTGCTTTTTCTGCTACCTTGTTCTCGACATGAGTCCTGGAAAAAGATGGTGCAATGACCCGGTGTCGCTGCTTCACGACAATGGTGATGGGCTGGGGCTGTATCATAGAGAGACTGTCAGCAAGCATGGCCCTCATCCAGAAGACCTGAGGGCTCCAAAGTCTCTCCCTGACCCCATGGAAAACACAGTGTTCCATTTTAGGTCACAAGGAGGCCACTCTAGTTAGTGGAACCCTGTGGGACTGGGAAGCCACTTCTTGATAGTCCACTCTCTTCAGAACAATCCCATCTAGTTCACTTGCTCTTTGTTCATTTATTTAATTCCCTTCCAAGGAATGAATGAATGAATGGATAGATGAATGAATTTAACCTGCCACATGCCAGGAACTCTTCCAGGCACTGGGTATAAAGTAGTGAGCAGGACAGGCTAGTTTCCTGTTCTTAGAAAGCCTGACTTTTAGTGAGGGCCAGACAGTAAGCAGGCAACTGACCAGAAAGATGAGGCAGTAATAGTCAGCTGGATAAAGAGCCTGAGGGAGGAATGAGCTTGGTGAGTTCTGGGCCTAAAAGAGGCTTATGTCGATGTGTTGCTGGAAGAAAGAGGAAGATGGTGGGATGAGAAGAGCTTGGAGAAGAAGGCAGGGCCCAGGCAACATGAGACTATGAGAGCCAGATGAGAAGTCTGAATTTGCCTTGCATTTTTAAAACTTCTTTTGTGCCTATTAGAAAATTTCAAATTACTTATGTGGATCAGATTATATTTCTATTATACAGTACTGGTCTAAAGGCTGACAAATTAAAAATAACCATACATTTGAATCATGCTAGGCTCTTTACAAAGAGTTATCTTTTGTAGCTCTTAAGAAACACCTGAAAGCCAGGGCCTGGGAAACCTTGTAGGTCGTATTTTTTGCATAGGGAAAGTTCCTTGGCTGGCGTTGGGGCAGTGGTAGCAGGTCAGATGGCGGGAAAGAGAAGGGTGCACACCAGATGGCCCTGGAACAGTCTGAGAGACCTCTGCACCTCTATTCTTGGGCTCAGAGTCTTCACAAGCATTCTGAGGCAAGGACTGGGGTGACCTCTCCAAGCTGGTCCTGGATTTGTTCTATAGGCATGACAGCAAGACATTTAAGGCTTACAAATTGGGGAATGACCTGATCTCACTGTCTGCATTTAAAGCTCTTTTTCACTCTGAGCCACCATTCTCCTACTCCATCCTCCTATGGCTTCCAGACATTAGATCTGGGACCAGCCCCTGGGGTCACCAAGGACAAAGTCCAGAGGCTGTTCACACAGCAGACCTGGAGAACCTAGAGACAGCTCTTGTGAGGCTTGGACACCACAGGCCTATCCCTAGCCCCTAGCCTGTGCCCCTTCTCTGAGCTGGGTCCAGTTTTGTGTGTGTCTCTTTTCAGATCTGGGCCCAGAATGCCATTCTAATATGTGGGTGTGGAGACCATAGGATTGGACCGCAAGAGTGTTTTGGGGTTATAGCCAAGCAGAGGAGTAAGGCCCTGGAATAAATGGGATCTGTCAAAGCAAGAGCCAAAGCCATACAGTGGTCAGGCACTCACTCTCTATTCCATCAACATGTATTTACTGAGTGCCTGTTATGTGCCAGGTCCTGTGCTTTGCCTCAGACAGAAATGGTCTAGCCATCTATGGGATAACCAATCCTCACCCTCCATACTTTAGCTAGCCCCCTCTGTCATTGTTTTCTTACATAAGAAATGCATTTTTGTTATTAAAAAACCCACACAATTCAAATAAGGAAAAAGAAAAACATTTAAATAAATTCAAATACCACCAGAGAGAAAGTGACTGATCACGTTTTCAAACATTTCCTGCAAAACATTTCTCTCTAAAATGCTTAAGATCTGCTGGGCAGGGTGGTGCACACCTGTAATCCCAGTGACTCGGGAGGCTGAGGCATGAGCAACCTGCATAACTTAGTGAGAACCTATTTGAATATAAAAATGGGGCTGGGGGTGCAGCTCAGTAGTAGAATATTTGCAAAGTATGTACGAGGACCTATGTTCAGTCTCCTGGCAACACACACACACACACACACACACACACACACACACACACTGCTTAAGATCCCACTTTTTTTAGTCAACATATTGTAAGACTATTTTTCCAAGTGTAGAAATACAGCTGCAAATCATTTTAATGGCTGCCTAATATTCCATTGCCTACAGCAGTAGCCCTGTGGCATCCGATCCCATCAGATCTCAGAAGCTAAGCAGGGTCGGGCCTGGTTAGTACCTGGATGGGAGACCACCTGGGAACACCAGAAGCTGTAGGCTTGGGAGAAGGACCTGGCAACCCCCTCACAAAAATCAATCTGCCATTGAAAACCCTGTGAATAGCAGAGAAGCACTGACAATAGTGTTTCCCCTGTTGTACGGAGGGTCGCTATGAGTCGGATATCGACTCGATGGCACCTAACAACAACAAGAACAACAAATATTCCATTGTTCAGATGAATTTAAGTCCTCTCCAGAGTTCTGCTAATATTAACAATAGTATGATAAACTTCCACATCAATTCAAAGAGAGGAGCAGCAGTCCTAAGGGGTGTGTGTATTTCCCCATGCAGGGAGAAGACTCAAAGGCCCAGCCCATAGGAAAGTGGACAAATGGCTAACATTGGGCAAAAGCAAGAGGAAGCTCTGTGTGCAAATGAAGCAGGTGGGAAATTCCCAATACCTTGCCCTCTGTCACTGACACCTGATTTCCTGCCATAGCTCCTTCCCAGCAGGTGAAGGGGGTAGGTGGCAAGTTGATGGCCCAGGCAGCTATTCAGTATTGGGCCCTAACACCTCCACCACAGATCAAGCCACCTCTTCTGATCTCCCATACCCATTAGGTTGTAGAGAAGCCCAGCTGCCTTCCTTTTAGAGCAGTGTTTACCTAAGCAGCACAACCAGGGCCCTATGGAGTGGTCAGGGGTTGGGGGCAGATCACCGTAGGTTTACAAGGACAAGAAAAGGCAGAGGCAGGAGGACAGTTGCAAGTTTGAGCCAGCCTGGTTTACAAAGCGAGTTCCAGGCCAGCTGGTGCTATGTAGCAAGACCCTATCTCAGAACAACAAAAAGGAAAAGAAAAGAGAAAGAAAGAAAGAAAGAAAAGAAAAGAAAGAAAAGAGATTTTCCTTGATGTGTTCCATAAAACCTTAGGACACATCCCATGTTGCCACAAGTTGGGCCACAGGGTATCTGGTGGCTTCTGCTTCCTGCCACCTAGTGCCAAACCAGGGTATCTGGCCTGTATCTGTCTGACAGACAATCCCCAGAAAGCACCTCATTAAAGATAGCAACACAGAACAACAACCTGCGCTGCTCCTTCCCCACATCCCAGCCCCGAGGCCAGGAGGTGCCACTGTGCCAGCAGCTTGACCTCATTCCTCTCGGCAGTGGGCGGTGGGTGCGGAGCCTGCAGAGATCTGAGAGCAAGACAGACGCCCGGGATGTGGCCAGGCAGCCCGGCCCGGGAAGACCTGGCCCTGTCTCCCTCCCAGCAACCAGGGACAGGGGCAGCGAGCTCTTAAAAGGGTTAATGATCCTCACCTCATGACTAAGACTGAGCAGTCCCCTTTGCAGGGCAACACCTGGAGACAATGCGGCCAGCTCGCCTGGCATCAAAGTCTCTCACTGTCCTGCTGCTGGCGGGCTGCAGGCCGGCCCCCTCCCCACCCGTCTCCCACCTACAAAGTGACTGCAACCTATGGGAGGTTAATTACAGACTCCAAGTTCAAATGAAAAGGGGGGAAAAAAGTAAACTAAAAACACAGCTCGCTTAAGTGGGCACAGAGGGCCTGCTCTGTGAAATGGGCAGCCAGGCATTCTCCCTGTGGCCTGCAGAAGGGCCACTGGATGCTCACAGAACAGGCCTCATAAAAGGAGTATGTTCGGCTGGGCCTTTGGCTTTTTCTGGACCTCATGTCCTTGGTCATCCAGGCCCAGCCTGGTGCCTGGGCTTGCCTTGCCCTCTTCTTACATCTGTCTAACAAATATCCCCATCCCACAGGACTGGCTGAACAAGAAAAGATGGTCCCGGCCTGCCACTGGGCTCTCCCTCCTGGTTAGGGGTCCACTGAGGTGAGGAAGGAAAAGAGCCTGAAAGAGCCACTTTCCCTGCACCAGTGAAAGCCAGTCTTGTGCCTGGCACCTCAGCTCCAAGGTCAAGCAGAGGGCTAGGCTGCTGGGGATGTAGATGCTGGCCAGGAGAGCAAGTGATGAAGAAGCAGAGGGGAAGGAGGAGACGAAACTTAGTAGCACTACGCCCAACAGAAAAGTTCCTGCCTTAGAGCCTCCCCTGCCCAGGCAGAAATGCCACCACTGAGACCCAGCTCTACCATTCAAGTGCAGGGCCTGCAGAGGCCTGAGCCCACCTGACCCCCTGAGAGAAACCCTGGCCTCCTGAGGGCTCAAACGGGTCCACGCTGCAGCACCCTACTTAGCTCAGATTGAGCCATAGGTCTGTGGCGACAGAGATAGGGGAGACATGTGTACCTGGGGAGATCACACAGGACCCCAGAGCAAGGCTCCAGTTGCTGGGCAGGTGCATAGGCACAGCACAGCCACCTCAGGCTCCCGTGTGCTCCCCAGTGCTTGGGGCATGGGCTCAGATGCCTAGAGGTGCCCAGGAGAGACGCCAAGGAGGCAGCACAGCGACACAGGAAAGAGTGGCGTTCAGGACATGCAATTTGGGTCTCCATTTCAGTTTCCAAATTTTTCAGCTGTCTGCCCTTAGGTGGCAGTTTAGCCTCTCTGGGCATCAGCTGCCTCATCGAATACCACATTCTGCCTCTTTCAGGGGATGGGAGGAAGAGGAAGCACTCCACGGAGGGACGGAAACCACTGATCTTACCAACTCTCCAGTGCTGCGGATGAAAAGCTGAGAGGATAGCCTGGGAAGGCCTGGGAAGGTTAACATGTGCCCAAACCCTGTTTAATTTCCTCACTGGGGAAGGCTGGGCTAGGGCCAAAGTCTTGAGTCCTAGCCCAGGAAAACGCAGCGTAGAGATGCCTGCTGCAGGTAGGCGAGGCCAGCCCTTCCCTGTGGAACTCAGAAAAGGTGAAGGAGGGTATTCCAGAACCTCTCTCCTCTTTGGGGTAGCCTGCACTTCCTGCCTTCTCAGCCTGGCTAGGGAAAGTTGTTTCTGAAGCTCTGGTGTTGGGGAACGCAGGAAGAGGAAGCACCTTGCCCAGGCAGATAGGACTGGCTTATTCCCATGAAGCCACAGGACAGTCTTGGGCCTCTTTCTGCCTGGCTCAGTAGTTAGGAAAAGCAGCATCTTTGTATTAAAACAGACATAGGATGCAATAGAATGTCACATTCATGTGGATAAAATGAAAATACAGGGCTTCAAAGCAATGTTGGGCTTCAGGGAAAGATCTTAGCAGGCTTGATGCAGGGAAGCAACTGTCATGTGGTCTCCAGTCTCTGTCCACCCAAAGTCACCTATAAGCACAGAGTCCTGGCTAGGTGGTTTAAGGGTGGGAGGTTGGGAGGCTGTGATGTGGTCCATGTGGCCCAGGATAGGAAGGGCAAGAAGGCTGGGAAGAAGTCACCTCAGAGCAAACCTCTGTTCCCCTGGGTATTTAGTCACTAGCTCAGACACAACAGATGGGAATCCAGCTTCTCCATGTCCTCTCCCACAACTGCTCTTTTCTGGAATACCTTCTTTTTATTTCAGCATTGGGGGGTGGAACCCAGGGTTTCGTACATACTAGGTAAGTACTCTGCCACTGAGCCATACCCCTAGTTCCTTTTATGTTTTTTGAATTTTGAGACAGCGTCCTGCTAAATTGCATAGCCTGTCTCTGGCCTTGAGCTCATGATCCTCCCGCCTCGCCTCCTGAGTCACGGGGATTACAGGTGTGCGTCACTGGGCCCAGCTGCGGTACCCTCTTTTAGTCACCTTAGCATCTGTCTTGACTTTCTCCAAAGCTCAAGTTCATTCAACTTCCACCAAGCCTCCTCTCTCATAACCCTTCATCATCTGCCAGGACTTGGTTCACACCACACCATTTCCCCACTCCCAGAACCACCATCTCAGTAGGAGACACCTGGCAGATTTACCTTTAGATGCCTTGCTGCCATTCAGAAACCTTCCTCAGTCCCCTGCTGTCTAGAAGAAAAGCTGTTGCCTCCCTCTGCTGGCAGCCAGGCCCTCAGTGGACACTAGCTGGGTCAGTCTGAGGCCCCTACCCAAACACCCCTCTCTACCTCTCTCTACCACTTCCCTTCAGGAATTGCATATTCCAAGCAAGCCAAGTAATTGTTTTCTCCCAAAACATGTATATTATGTCCTGCCTCCATGTCCTCGACTCTTGCTTCCTCCAAACACCATTCCCCACACAGGAAGCAGAATCAAGAGGGTCACCCTGTAGGTTGGGGGTCAGAAAGGCCTCGGAGTGCATCCTGGCACTGCCCAATGTCCTGTACAACTAATCAAGTTCCTTAACCTCTCTGAGTCTTTATTTCCTTGTCTGAGAAGCAGGAGCCATCCCAACTACCTTCTAAGATCGTGGTGAGAATTAGAAGGAGGTAATGTATGTCAGGAATTTAGCACAGTGAGTGGAACAGAGAGATAGTTTAATAACTGGCAGCTCTTCTTAATCTAAATCCCTCAAGATCTGCTCAGATGCCACTGCCTTCTCTAATCCACCCAGCCAGGCGCAGCCTGTGCCCCATGCAGACTCCAGAGCCTTTCATCTGCTCTTTCTTACTGGGGCTTCTTACTTTGGAACAAAATGGGTTTTTATCCTTCTAGACTGTGGGGAGTTTGGGGAGGGGATATACTGGAGCATCACAGTGCTCCTGGTGTCTGGCCAGAGCAGGAGCTCCCTGACCATGGCTGAGCAAATGAATCAGTGATGCAAGGCTGAACTGTCACTGACGGGTGCCTATGCCAGCCTGGATTGAGGCTGCTTTAGGCACTCAGGGGACGGTGCCCCCTGCCCCCAACAGCTAATTCCAGAACCCCTTCCCACCCAGCACTCCTCCCCAGCTCACTCCTCAGCCCAAACAGGCCTGCAATAGCAGAATAGATGAGGAAATTGGGGGCCTCACCAAAATACTACTCTTGCTTGGCCTACCACTGCCCCTGGCTCAGGCAGGAAGCCCAGCCAGATCAACCTGTTTCCCAGAAGACTGTCTCCCTTTAAGAGGGGAAGGGGCTGGCTGAGAGTCCAGAGGCAGAGGTGAATGAGAATGTCCTCATTTGTTCCTTTGCTGGAGTATGGATTCAGCAGGCAGCACATTTGGAGGGATAAGGCTCTAGTTGATGTGGCCTTAAGGTTGGTACAGGCCCAGCTGAGTGGGCAATGCTCACAGGGTGGGATGGGGCCTATGAGCATGGCTGAGTGCTGTGGGCACAGGGGATGCACCCACCTTCCCTTCTCACCAGGAGGCAGGGGGCTCCATGTGGGGGAAGCAAAGTTTGCTCTGGGCCTGAGAGATGAGCAAGAGTTGGCTGAGGGAAGGGAGTGTGCCAGGCTAAGGTGAACAGCAATTCATGGGAGAAGGCAGGAGGGGGACCACAGCACACTCCAGGAGTGGAGAGGAATTCCATGCAACTGCATGGCAAGGTGGGAGAGGGGAGGCTGTAGCAGCTGCCCAGGGAGGGGCCCCAGGATGCTGTTGCCCTTATTCTTGCCCTGCAGCTGCCAAGCCCTTTACCTTGCTGGTGTGTGTACTTCCCGCTGTGGGCCTCAGTTTCCCCATCTGTACAGTGAAGGGAGTGAACTATGAGCTCATGGCCAGCTTCTCTTGACTGCCCTTGAAATCAAAGACGCCTGGCCAGGCCCAAACCCCCAATCCTCCTGGCAGATGTTTCCAGCTGGGGAGAAATCCCAAAGCACAGCTCCTGGCTCCCTGGGCAACTCCACCACACACACACCCTGACTGGTCAGCTGGGACAGCTGGGACAGCTGAAGGGGCTCCACACACTGAGGGTGGTTGAGGATGCCTAACAGGCAGCTCTGATCAGGCCACTTGCCTGCTCTGAACCCACCACTTGCTGCTGATTCAAAGAAGGTCAAACTCAGCCCACCATCAGAAGATCCACTTTGACCCTGTGGTCTCTCCCTCTTGTACATGGTGTTTGGCAGCACAGCTCTGCCATAGTTCTTAGTCCCCAAGCCCCTGCACACTTTGCTCCAGCCTGCACACTTTGCTCAAGTGGTTGATCCAGTCTGTGTGCCCAGTCCCTTTCCCTGGCCTTCCCTTTGCCCCTGCCTCAGCCTATGCCCTCCTCCTGAAGGACTTCTCAGACTCCTTGGGTTGGAAGTAGCCTCTCCTTCCATCCTTTCTATGTCACCTCTTAATGGGGTCAGCCTTACAGGTGGCATAAGGCCTGTCTGCATCTGTCATGTCCTTCAAGGCAGTGAGCCCATTCCCCAATGACAGGATCTCAAACAGCATGCAGTCCTCAAGCATCTGGCGAGCATCATGCTTCAGCCAGGAGCTGGGACAGTGCCTGTGCAGCTGACAGGCCCCCTGTGGCGCTCTGCTCTGCAGGCAGGGCCACCCAGCTCAGTCAGTGGTTCTCAACCTAGAGCACACATCTCAGTGCACCAGGGGCCTTGTTAAAACATGAGCTACTGGCCCCCTCCTCACAGTTTCTGATTCTGTAGGTCAGGGTAGGGCCTAAGAATTTGCATTTCTGACAAGTTCCCAGGTTATGTTTTAAATCAGGTTCCCACTAATTTAAACATTCATCTTTTTGTACAGGGGGCTCCATAGGACCAGATAACTACCCAATACGGTACTAGATCTGGCTGGACTCTCTGGATCCCCAGCTTGGTTTCTGGCCAGGCCATTTGACCATAATCACTTCTGTCTTCACAGGAACTCCTGCCTGTTGGTGCAGGCTCAGGGCCTCAGGCTCCCCTCCTGTGTCAGTGTCCATGGTTTCTGTTCATACCTGACTATCACAGCCATACTGCAAGATCCTGGTGAGGGCAGGGACTTGACCTACTCATCTCTGTCTCTCCTTTGTATCTCATCTTTGTATCTACCCCAGAGCCCCAGAAGCAAATATGTGACTAATTGTTCTGAGGGGGAGGGCTTGCTCCAACAAGCGGGCCAGCAGTGATCTTCTGCCTCTTCCTGGTTTGTCTTGAGGGGCACTGGATGTGGCAGAGTCTGGAGCCAGGCTCTAGTTGATGTGGCCTTAAGGTTGGTACAGGCCCAGCTGAGTGGGCAATGCTCACAGGGTGGGATGGGGCCTATGAGCATGGCTGAGTGCTGTGGGCACAGGGGATGCACCCACCTTCCCTTCTCACCAGGAGGCAGGGGGCTCCATGTGGGGGAAGTAAAGTTTGCTCTGGGCCTGAGAGATGAGCAAGAGTTGGCTGAGGGAATGGATGTGCTTGGTGGAGGCAGGGAAGGGGCAGACCTTAGTTGAAGATCCGATCCTGCCACTGATTTATGGCTGAATGCAGGGAAGTCATGAACTTTCCTTGCCTCAGTTTTCCTGTCTGTGAAGTGGGGATCATAAGGTGTCTACACATCATAGAATCAGTCCTGGAGTGCAGGGAGCGCTCAGTAACGGAGAGCTACCTTCCTGCTTCCCGAGCATGTTGGGCATAGACAGGATCCCACTTCTGTTTGCTTCCTGGTGAATTCCTAGTCACTATCCAGACTGAGCCTGCAGCTGTAGCCCTGTGGCATCCGATCCCGTCAGATCTCGGAAGCTAAGCAGGGTCGGGCCTGGTTAGTACCTGGATGGGAGACCACCTGGGAACACCAGAAGCTGTAGGCTGGGAGAAGGACCTGGCAAGCCCCTCCTAAAAAAAATCAATCTGCCATTGAAAACCCTATGAACAGCAGAGAAACACTGACAATAATGTTTCCCCTGTTGTACAGAGGGTCGCTATGAGTCGGATACCGACTCGATGGCACCTAACAACAACAACAACAATCCAGACTGAGATCAGATGTCCCCTCCTCTGTGAGTCCTCCCTACTCTCTCCCAGGAGAACAAATCATCCTTCTCCTCACCACAATCTGCACAATTAGGGCTTTACACTCTGTTTCAATCATAGGGAATTATGAAATGATCTGTCTCTCTGAGCTTCTTGAGGGCAAGAGCTGTGGTTTTTTCACATAGTAGAAGCTCAATTAATGTGTGCAGAATTGAATACACAAAAATGAGTGGAAGCACATGTGGTTTGTGTGGTTACCATGTGGCTAGGGTTCCAGAAGCCTCGATGAATGAAGGGCAAGGCTAGAGGATGGCTGGGAAGGGCAACTGCCACTGTCTCCTGCCAAGGCACGAAAGGTATGCCACTGGCTCAGAAATGTTGGGAAAACAAGATGAAACCATGGTTCAAATGAGGCCTGGGTTTCAAGTTTTGGCAATCCTTTGCCAAAGTTTAACATAAAAAGGTCCTCCTCTGTATGTCAACTGTCCCTCATGCCAGCCTGGTGCCTAGAGTGCAGAGGAGGGTTAGAGAGGCCAGCAGGCCTTGGTGGCCATCTGTGAAACCAACTCTAGGTCAGGGCTTGGTCCTGTCCATGCCAGGCCAGCCACTTTTCCTCTGTCGGACCCTCCTCACTCTTTCTCTGCCCTAAGGTTGGGGCTGCTCTGCCTTGGCCCTCAATCTTACAGCACCTATGACAGGGCAGCAGCAGGGAGCATGTTGGGCTTCCAGCCCATCTCTAAGTCCAAGGGAATTTGATTCCCACCAAGCTCCAGAAGCTCACAGAGCCCCCTGGGGCCAGAGGGCCTAGGTCTCAAGGAAGAGCCCAGCTCTTCTTTTTTAAGGTTTACAACCTGAAACCCACAGTCCAATTTGCTTCTGTTCCGGACCTACTGGCCACCTCGTTCTTCCATCCTGGGTGACTCAATGCCCTACCCCAGCATTCCTGCTGTAGCAATCTGGAAAGACTAGAGCTTTCTGTCCCCTCTTCACCCTGCTGAATGCCTGGGACCAGAGCTGAGGAATGATGAGTCTTGGTCTGTAAACTGCTTTGAGCTCTCAGGATGAAAGCCTGCTGGGAGGTACAAAGTCACTCCCTACTCGCTGTTATTGTTCTTCATGAACCTCGATGTGCCAAGGAGCCAGAGCAGCGCGTGAGGTGCAGGCTGCACCCCAGAGTGGCAGGAGGACTGCTCCAGGTGCCAAGCTCAGCAGGGTCAGCCAAGGGCCAAGGCTAGGGGGGAGCATGCCAACCCCCAGATGTGGCTTAGACACGTGCCCATGAGCACATTTCACCTCTGATCTGGATCTAGACAGCCTGCAGATGGGAGTTTGTTCTAGAAGTTTGGGCATTAGCCTTACCATAGGTAGAAGGTGGGAAAGACCTTGCAAAGATTTCTTTGCACCAGAGAATTCAAATACAATGAGCCCAGAGCTCTCAGTGAAGGATGCTCACCCACCTTCATACTCCAAGACACTAGGTCAAGACTAAAACATGCCCCATGTCCTCCCACGGAAGGTGCAGATCCTCAATTCACAGGGGAGCTCTGGCAGCAAGGACATCAAACCCTGACTGGTCTTTCCAAGGTCATATAGAAGAGGTCAGTAACTTAGAGTCTGATCCCAAAGCCACTCTTTAAAACAACACAGCACGGGGTTGTCATTTACTGTGAAGCCAGACTTCCCTGTCCCCGATCTCCTAGCTCTCCTCCTCTGGAGTTCTCAGGGACATAGGGCCAGAAGGCTGAGGCTCTGCCTAAACCATGTAGAAGGTGAGAGCTGAGAGCAGGGGGCATTTCTTGAGGCCTAGAGAGAGGTAGGCAGTGCCCCAGGTCACACAGAGACCCAGCAGGGGTGGGTCCCAGCTGCCTGGTGGCACCTGTGACATCCCACTACAATATCAGTGGGCTTACAACCTAACCCCCCAAACACTGTGAAGGCTGGTGAGTCTATTCCTCTGGGGTAAGGGGAAGTGGGGGACGGGGAGTGAAGGCAGCCCCAGGTAGGGATACCAGGCATCAGCCCCACAAACTCTCTGTGAGTCATGGAGCAGAGCTCACACCTGCAGCTCCGCCCCACCCAGGCCTCCCGTACTGAGGCAGGGGAAAAGTCCATTCCACTCTACTGTATTGTGGTGGGGATGGGGGGCACTCCCTCCTACTATTTGCTAAGGAGAAGTTGGGGTACTGTTAGGTGTGTGGCCAAGGATGGGGGAGGCAACTCATTAATGTCCCTCCTTTCTCTCTCTGTTTTTCCCACCCACTTTCCAGATTCCTTCCCCACATGGAAGCTGACAGTTCTCATGAATAACTTGCTCACACTTTCCACGTCTACACCTTGCAATCTTTCAACCAAATGTGGCCCAGTCTGGGCTAAGAGCCCTCTCCAGGTACCCTGTGCCTGTGTTCTCCCCATCTGGGGCACTCTGAGAATGCAATAAGAGCGTCCTGGTGGACTCAGGTTGGCCTAGAGGGGATCAGAGAGGGGGCCTTTGGCTCTGTTGGTCACTGTCATTTCAATCACCCATCCTGTTGGGTTTGAATCAGACTCCTCTGGTTATATACTAGGGATTTAAGACTGGCGGTTCTCATTGCCATATCTTGTTTGGATTTAAGACTTCTGGTTCTCTTGATTTCATGTTTTGGAGCATGACCATCCTACACGCCCTCTGTATTCTAGAATGTTCCAGGTGCCCACAATTCCTCTAGCTGTGGCCTTGGGTCTGTTTGGTATCTGCTCATCAGCCAATTCCCTGAAAGAAAGTATTCTGAAGAGTTGTCTGGCCACAGGGAAACAGGGAACAAGAGGCAGCAGGGAGGAAAAAGTATAGCAGGAAAGATTATAGTGAGACATTAAGAAGGACTTTTTCATAGGAGTAGTGGAGGTTGGAACAGATAATTGGGAGCCCTGTGGAATCTCCCCCTCATAACCCATTCCCCTGACCTTTGCTCCAGTGAGTACTCTACCCTTGGCAGCAGGCATGCTTATTTCCTTATTATTGCTGATTCTCACCAGCTAAAGCCCACCAAGAGGCTTGCTATTAGGTCAGTTCTTGCATCCTTGACTTGGGGTGGGTGCCCTATCTCACTAGCCTTCCAAGGTGCCCAAGTTAGGAAGTGTATGTGGCTGGAGGGAGGAGTATCAGAGGTGGTTCACTGAGGCAAATCTATAAATGTTTGATCCTGCAAAGAGGAAGCCTGCATTCCCTGAGGTTCAGATTGGGAGACAATCTCACACGACAGGTGCCCAGCGTGAGCTAACCCACATTGCGTTCACAGCTGACCAGCAGTCCTTTGGGGGGACTCCTAGACACCTGCCAAGTGGAAATGGGCAAAGAGGCAGCTGGCTGTTAAATTTCCTTAGCTGCTTTTCTTTATTGGGCTGATTCCTAGGTACTCCCTAAACAACAGACCACAGCCTTGCTGCCTTCCCCTCCACCTGGATACAGAAATTAAAGGTAGGGAAGAAATTTGGCTATACTGTCAACTACAATCAAAGTTTCTCAACTTCTAGTCCAGTGCTCTTTTGAAGCTATTTTTATGTTGCAGCTGAGGCAGGAACTCCAGTGTGGGGCGAGAAATCCAGCAAGATGGGCATGGTTGTCCACAGAATGCTAACTGAAAGTCCAAAGTTTTACCTCTGGAAAGTACTTTGTAACTTGAACCTCAGTAAGCCTCTGTTACTCCCTCTGTAAAATGGGGTTAGGCCCACCTGACCCCCAGGGTCGTTAAGAGGATTAGATGGAGATGAAGCATTTGAACCTGCTTAGCTAGCCTGCTGGCTAGTACAAGGTAGACATTAATAAAACGTTTGCCTGAAGAAGAAAAAAGAAGTGAGGAGCCAGGGTTTCCCCAGCTGGGCCTCAGGGAGGATGTGCATGTCCCGGGCCCAGGGCTGGGAAGCCCAAGACCAGTGCACCCTTTACCCTGCAGCTGCTCAGGGAGGACAACAAGGTGGGTCTCAGCCCATGGCTCTGTCACCCAGAGGGGACAGAATCTAAAGGCCCAAGGAAGCCACTCCTGCAGACCAGAGGGAGACAACTGTCCCACTCCTGGTCCAGTTCCTAGGGAAATATGTGTCACAGAAGCAGGGGCGCCCTACTCCCTAAGTTTCGCACGCCGGACTGGGCATCCCTTCCAAGTCTCCAGAGGTGGCGGGCGCTGCTGCCCCACGCTCCAATGGTGGAGCAGAACGGACGGAGGTGTGGCACAGGGGTGGGGGCAATCGGAGAGCACTCCGGCCCAGGTCCCTTAGAAGGTGGAAAGGCAGTGACAGCTCTCCAACCGCGGCGCCACAGGCCAGGCCTCGCGTCTGCTGGTCCGCAGGTTCTGTCCGTGCCCCCGCGGTGCGCTGCCGCTCGCTCAGCGCTGTCGCCCTCGCCCGGTCCCCGCGCAGCGCTCGCGCCCGCCCCTCCGTGGGGATCAGGCGCCCGGGGAAGTGGAGCGCGCGGCCACCGCCGCGTTCTGGGCGCGCAGTCCGTCGCCCACCCGGCCGCGCCGACCCGCTCGCACGCGGACACGCACGTCCTAGGTGCCTGTCACCGCGGCGCTGCAAGCTCAGCCCCAGACTCACCCCCGCGGCGCCGCGGGCGGGTGAGCGGGCGGCAGGTTTCTCCCAGCTAATCGGGGTTTCTGGGCGCGCTGAGGTGCCCTACCTTTCTCCCCGGGGTCAGGCTCCCGCTCCCGCTTCCTTCCCTCTCGGTGCTTCTTGCTGCGGCCGCGGCCCCTCCTCCTGGGCTCCGACATTCTGCCCGGGGTCCCAGGCGGTGGGACGGCCTCGGCTCTCCGCTGCTGCGCTGCGCCCCCGCCGCCTGCAGCCCCAGTGCCCGAGCGCGGCGCCTTTCTTATAGACGGTCACACCCTCCGGGGGAGGGGAGCAGCGAGCCTTAACTCTTCCCCTCCCGCACCCGCCGCCCTCGGGGGCCCCCCTCCCCACCCGCTCAGGCCGCCAGGAGCCTTGGGCGGCCCGGCCCGGGCCTTGGGCCCCCTCCCAGGGCCCACTGAGATAGGCAGGGTGGGCGCCCAAGCAGAGCACCACAGACTTCCTCGTCAGAGCCGGGGCTTAAGCAGAGCTGGGGGCCTGAGCATGACTGGGGAGGAGGGAGTAGAGATCCCCCAGTGAGGGCCAGGCTAAGGACAGCGTGGGGGTGGGGAGACAGCACGAGGAGGGCCCAGGAAGGGACCAAAAGTAATCCCGCTGGCCAGCCCAGAGGTAGGACGCACCCTTGCCTTTTGCACTTGGTGTCCACAGCCCTGCAGAGCAGTTGGCCAGGGCCTCCTCATCCCTGGAAGTCTGGCCTCAGCCCCGTGGGACACCACCACCCTGGGAATACCTTTAATGCACCCCCACTTGTGCCTGGCAGAGGAGGAGCCCCCGCAACTGGGTGGGCTGCAGCCTTCTGGAGCCCTGCCTTCCAGGTGACTCGTAGCCCCCTCCCACACACACTGTATTCCCAGCCCCAGCTGGCTCCTCTCTGCAAGGCCTGTGAGGCGGGCGAACTCTGAGGCTGCTGCACCGCCCCCTGCCCTGCACACATCCCACAAACCACAGGGCTGGGGCTGTGGGCAGGGACACCCTGCTCCTGCCTCCTGTCGGGGTGTGGTGCTGAAAGGGTTACCCAGCAAAGGCTCTCCCTCTCCTGGCTCCCAGAAAGCCTGAGCCTGCGGTTTGCCTGCCTAGCTCTGCCTGAGGTGTCCCCTTACAGCCATCCCTACTAGAATCCCAGTCAGAGATCATCCCAGCCAGTCCTCTGCCTCCTCCGCAGAGGGTCCAAAGGCTTCTCTGAACAGGGTTCTCCTCAGGAGACCTGTAGGAGGTTAGGACTTTACCTCAAGGCCAGGGAGTCTGGGGCTCCAGGGCTGCCCCAGGGGGCCTGGCCAGAACTGGAGGCCAAACTTAGGGGACGAGAACACTGAAAGCGAAGATGAAGGTGATGCCCACACAGAGGGCTGCTCTCTCATGCTCTTGGGCCCTCAAGCCTGTCTCATCCAGGGCCAGCTAGGGGAGACCTGCCACAGTCCGATGCCTGCAACCTAAGGATCTAGGGTTTCCCAAAGGTGGGTGAGGAGTTGGCGGTGGTGGGTAACAGAAACACAACAGCTCGGGGGCTATGTGGATCCCTGTTTGGGCACCATTTGCCACAGTCAGAGCTGCAGCCTAAGGATCCAGGGTTTCCTGAAGGCAGGTGAGGAGTCCGAGATGGTGGGAAACAGAAACACAGCAGAGACGAAGTGTGAGAGATGTCTCTCATTCTTCTCCCAGGCAAGGGATGGGGAGTACTCATGCTGCTTCACAAAGTTTTGCTCTCTGTGAGGCGGGCAGCAAGGGGGCCTTGGCCAAGCCAGCACCAGAGACAACATCTCTCACTTTCTAATGTGTCCTCCTGCCCCCAGACAAGCTCTCTACCACTGTGCTACATCGCCAGCCCCTAGGTCTCACTTCTCCAACACTCTGCTTATTCAGCCTTCAAAATGGCACTCATAACCATCCCTCCCTGGCCATTGGTCACTGCCTCAGTTCATGGCCTCCTCCTGTCCCCCAGACTCTGGTCTCCTGGCTTGAAGTATTGCCAGTAGGCCATCTGGCCTCTGCAAGACCATCAATGTGAGCTTTCCAAAACCTAAACCAGATCCCTTCACTCACTGTCAGCCACTTGGTTGAACCTACACTCATCACAGGTAACTAAAGTCTTATTTTCCCAGGCCCCAGCTCATAACCTCTAGCCCCTAAGCCTGTGTGCCAGTCACATGTACCTGCAGGCCACACACACACACTCAGTTTCCTCTTAATAACTTTGCACATACTATAGTCATCTCTCTTCCCAGGATGGCCTGCATCCCTTCTTGGCCTAGCTGACCCTTCTGGTCATTCATTTGCAAATATGCAGGAAAGCTCCCTGTGTTTCAGGCATTGTGCTAGGTGCTCAGGATGTAGCTTTGAGCAAGACAGATATGGACCCTCTTTACATGAAAGTTATGGTCTTGTTGGAGACAGCTAATTACATAAAGAATAGATTAAAAGTTGTGTTAAGTATTAAGAATTCATAGCCGTTCAATAAACATTTATGCAACATGTAGGTTGACAGAGGAAACAAACTAGTAGTGGAGAAAGACTTTAAGTTGGGATTTAAAGAATGAGCAGGAGTTGGGGAGAGTATTCCTGGCAGAAGCAACAGCATATGCAATAGCTCTGAGGCAGGAAGGAGTTCTTGTGTCTGCAAAGTCAAAGAAAGCCAGTGTGCCAAAGTGTGTGTGTGTGTGTGTGTGTGTGTGTGTGTGTGTGTGTGACAGAGAGAGAGAGAGAGAGAGAGAGAGAGAGAAGGAAAGAGGGAGAGCTTGAGTGCTAGGCATGTATGTGTACGCATGTGTTGGGGCATGGAGGGTGGTACACATGTTCTAAAGGAGCCTGGAGAGGAGGCAAGCAGCGGTCAAATCAAGCAGAACACAACAGGCCCAGTGAAGACCCTGGGCTTATTTTAAGAGCAATAGTATGCTTTCTAAACACATTGTGGTGGAGGGGTGGGAGAGGACAATGATTACATCTTCTGCTCCCTGAACACTTTTTATGTGTCCCTGTAAGCACATTTTACTTTCTGTTGTTTGTAGCCTCTAACCTCTGTCTCCCCAGTAGCTAAGATCCCTTTAAGGGTGCCATCCCAGCACCTGGCACATGGTAGGTGGTAGGTACCTGCCTGTAAGACAGCTAAGTGATGCCCTCCCATAAGTAAAGAATGGCTAAGGGTAACAGCAGGACAAAGGCTCCAAGTAGGGACTGGTAGGCCAGCTGAAGTCATCTTCTCCTAGGCACAGTTCTCTGGCAGCTCACAGCAGGCTGCTCAGGGCTTGGTATCAGATGAACTACACAAGTCAGAAATGCCATGGTAATTCCAGGGGGCATAAGCACTCTCCAGGGGCTGGGGAATGCAGACCCAGTGCTGAGGGAGGTGGGGCTTGAAGAAGATCTGGAAGGATGGATAGGATTTTGATGAGGGGCAAGTGAGGGGTCTTAGTAGGGGAGAGGCAGTAAAAATAGTAGGAAGAGAAGTTGACCTTGGATTAACCCACTTAGTTCCTCATCCCACAGTGAAGTAGGTCTGTTTTCTTTATTTTGCAGATCAGGAAACCAAAGCACAGAGAGGGGACATCATTGTTATTTGCCTAAGTGGATAACTTGCACGTGGCAGAACAGGGTTAGGAACCCATGCAGTTGGGTCCCTAGAGCTCATGCTCTTATGCATGGCCCTATGGTTTTGCCAGAGAAGGTAGTAGAAGAGAAAGAATAGGGAAAATACCCCCTTCCTGTAGCCCGGCTACTAGCCTCAGGACCTGCACAGTTTCCACAGCTCTAGGGCTGATGCTCAGTGCCTAGGTCATGGCTCTGAGAGGCTTAGGTCAAGGACTAGGTCATGGAGAGAGGCCATGCCACAGAAGCAGTGCCCTGCCCTCTCTGCTCCCAGAGCAAAGCCTTTGGTGGGGAGAAAGGTCAGTCAGGCACTTGGGGCACTCCCAGCCTGGACCAGAACTTCTGCTGAGAGCTTGAAGATGACCTGGTGGCCAGGCCTGTTGCCATGGGAACATTTTCCCTTTCCCATGGCTTGTGTGATGTCCTGCACCACCTCTTGCAGAACAAGTAAGCCCCAAGAGAGAAGAGGCCGAATCACCCAGAAGAGTAGCCTCCTCCCAGCGTGTTTCACAACGGGACATTAAGAGCCACACAAGTTAATTCAATTCCTTTAAGGAGAAAAAACACAATACTTAATTGGCTTACAACCTTTTTTCCTTTTTAACATTTTCCCTTCCACTTTGAGGTCGTGCCATGGGCAAACTTTGAAGTTTAGGAAAGTTTAGACTTGTTTGAGTCATGTGCAAAAATACCTTTGAGTGAAAAGGGGAAGTAAAAACACCACACTGCCCCTTCCCCCACCTGAGACTTTGGGCCTCTGAGAGGCTTACCTATAAAATTCTCCCATAAAGGGGTCTCAGGGGCTGAGCTGGGATTCACTTCCTCCCTTGGGACTCACTAATCCACGGGGATTCTTAGGGAAAGCCTCAGTGATCTCAGGCCAGAGAGAGCATGAAGCAGTCCCTTGAGACCCTCCTGTCCCAGAAGGATGCCCAAGCCAACCCTGGGCCACCACCTGTTCTCTGTGAGCTGAAAGTCTTTAGAGAGGATGAGGCTGCCCTTACCCCAGCCATCCCCATTTAGTGCCTCCAAGTCATGAGGCACCTCTCCTCTATACCCTGCCCTACGAGGCCACCATGGGAGGAGACAGAATAAAATGCCACTCCCTGCAGGAGCACAGAAATGCCCCTTCACCCAGGAGGTTCTGCAAAGCCTGGGACACCCACTCTCCCAGGGCTGCAGGATGCACAGGGTCCTGGCTGCAGCCAGTCACGCCCTGAGGCATTGGCCGGGGGCGGGGGGGGGGGGTTGTCAGATGAGGCTCCTGGGCCTCTACCTCCCTCTGATGAGGACTGGGAAGCCCAAAGAGGGAAACTGTGGGGCCTGGCTTAAAAAGGGCTGGGGTGGACACTCAGATAGCTGGGCTTGGACCCAATCTGCCTGTAAAATTTGGTTCATTTTCCATACTGGGGATCCAGGCTCACAGGGAGATAAGCCCCAGATTCATGTGCCCACCAGTCCAGAGACCCCAGGCCTCTGGGTGACTGAATGGGGTGGGGGCTCGAGATTACTGCAGAAAAACTCTTAATGCCAAGTAGGCACACTTCTGGAGCCACACATAGGCCTATAAACATGGCTTGTCCCCTCCTAATTGTGCCTGCCTTCACAACACATGCACACATACTTCCACATAACATGAATGAACTTCACCGAGCCCCACAGCATCAGATAGACTGATCTCAGCCCACTGAGGCTCTAAACCCAGTCCTCCATGGACGGGGTGTTCACAATGACACTTGATTTCCCCTTCCAAAAATGGGCCTATAGGCCTTCCTCATAGGGACTCCACTGACTGGCTGAAGAAATTCATCTCTGATCTCCCAGAAGTGAGGACACTTGAAAAGGATACATTTCTGGCTGCTCCCTGGGCTCAGAGGCCCAGGCCAATAGGGTCAAGGTGCTAAGCCTCGCCTCCCACCATGTCCTGTGACCCCATCCCCTCTCCCTTTACTCCTGTGGGATGCAAGGTCAGTTGTGCTGTTTCCTGAGCTGGGCCC
Source organism: Pedetes capensis (assembly GCA_007922755.1). Classification (NCBI taxonomy): domain Eukaryota; kingdom Metazoa; phylum Chordata; class Mammalia; order Rodentia; family Pedetidae; genus Pedetes; species Pedetes capensis. The sequence continues at coordinate 26,262 of VMDO01000238.1, read as the reverse complement.
CTGGTTGTAGGGCAGTCCTGGGTGGGCATCCCTGTCCTAATCCGCACCATTTGGGAGGTTCCTTATGGCTCAGCCCATCAAATCCCTGACCCAGAAGAGAATTTCCACTCCTTGTGCAGGAGTTTAGTCTCTTCCTTTCATTTCAGACCCTCTTTGGAGAAAGAAGGTGGAAGGGAAGGGGTAGTCCCATCCCAGGAGGAGCCCTAGGAGCAAGCTGGGAGGGACCAAGAGAGAGAAGAAAGCACTGGCCGAAGAGAGAGCAGGGAACCTCCCCTGGCTCCAGGGGCCGGGAGAAGAAAGTCAGGCAGCAGTGGGAGAGCAGATGAGGGGAGAGGTGAGGCGACAGGCAGGCCTGGGCAGGGCTGGGAGCAGGATGGGAGAGGAAGTGAGAAGCTGGAGCAGCCCCAATGATGCGGGGTGTGTGAGCGAGGGGACAAAGGAGGGAAGCTGGGCACAGCAGAGGTCAGGGAGGCAGGAGACAGGCCAGGCTCTGCTTCTGGCATCCCCAGGGCCTTCTGTGTGCCCTTGGGCAAATCACTTTCCATCTCTGGCCTGCCTCCACACCTCAAAATGTGAGTTTGGACTAGCTGATCTGAGTTCCTCCCATCCAAGGAACCCTTTGCAAGGAAACCAAGGGTTCCAACAGATGAGGAAGAGATGTGACTGTCCCTCAGGCCCTTCTTCCAGCTCCATGCTCTTCCTCTGCTCCATCCTTCTGGGGCTCCTTGGCCTGGCAGAAGTCTGTAATTGTTAGGCCGGGAGAGGTAAGCAGGGGTTGGCAGAGGCGTGGGGCATGGTGTCAGGCCTGCTGCAGGTAAGGAAGCGCTGGAGTCCTGCTGCCAGCCTCCTCAGGACACAGCCTTGGGGTAAAACTCCCCATCTGTGTGGAGACGCCAGGGGGACTCCAGTGCTTGGTCTGCTGTAACCTGGAGCCACAGCTATCACAGAGGTGAGAGGTAGGAGCCCAAGGCCTTCCCCAGGGTGGAGGGTGAGCCAAACATTCTGCCTGCCTCCTTCTTCCAGCTAACTGCATAATTACCCAGCAGTAACACTAACTGGAAGGACACATTGCATCCTGTGGAAGTACATCATTTATTTATGTAATGACATAATGACTCCTTAGCTGGCCTAGGGGTTAGGAGGGCCATGAACCAGGGCTTAGCGACTGTCAGCACCATGCTGGGGTCACAATGGCTGTGGGACCAGCAACCTGGGGAAGCCAGGGTTCCCAGGTGCAGCTGTCCACTGCTCTGTGGGTCCCAGCCTGGTATAGCAGAGGTGGTGAGGAGCCAGCCCTCTTAGATGGGAGTTGCTTGCTCACATCTCTCCATCTGCTGTGGGAGGTCAGACTAGAGGAGCCAGCACCCACCCCTGTCCCCTGGAAGGCTGCGAAGGATCCACTAGAAGAGTGCAATCCCTTTCTAGGTGGAGGGAGACAATTCAAGCCAGGCTGGCAAATTTGGAGAGACTCCTGGTCACCGCCCAAGGAAACAAGAGGCCTTGCCCAATATAGGCATTTATGAGCCTGGAGGCAAAAAATTCTCTTCTCTCTCTCAGCCCTGCCCAGCCCAGCCCTACCCAGCCCAGCCCTACCCCCCAAGGCTTGGCTGATCCTGGGACCACAGCCCAACTCCCATAGCCTGGTGTGGATGCTGGTTCCCATGCCATCCTTGGCCCTCTTGGGAATTCCCAATGGTCAACTTCACGGAGGCTAACTTTACAGTGGCTCTGGCCAGTCTCAGAGACCCAGGAGACCCAACGCTAGCCATGTCCTTCCTATTACTGCAAATCACCCCTTTTCTTCTCTGGGAACCCCCATGCACAGCTTATGAAAGTGCCAGAGCTAACAGCAAATGGCACAGGATGAGAACTTCAAGCCTGCTGGTGCTGCAGAACCTGCAGTACCAATGTCACAACTCACTCAGAACAGGCTCTACCAAGTCCATGCAGACGCAACACAAGCTAGGGGCAAGAAACCTGCATTTTCCTTTTAGCTCAGCCAGTTTCTTTCTGGTGGTTCCTGGGGAAGTCATATTTGCCCTTTGAGCATCAATGGCTACTTCCCTGTGGACCAAAGGGAAATGGACATGCTCTCCCTGGGCCATTCTAGCAAAAACCTTCAAAGAAGAGCTTGGAGTCTCCAAATATGTCCCCAGCTTTGGGAACTTTGTCCCCTGCCATTGGCCCTTTCCAGCTAGCTCTCTAGCAGTCTCTCTCCCACCTCAGGAAGGCAGGCCATTAGTTCTCTGGAGCCCCTGCTTTTCTGAGGCTTGCCTGTGGATGTCCATGGTCTGCCCACGAGAAGCAGCATGCACACACCTGGCCTCCGCAGCTCTGAGTGTCTGCACCTGGCCACGGATGCTTCGGAATTCCTCTCACAGCAGCTAATTAATGCTGTCATCATCATGAGGGTTCCATGAAGAAGAATGACTCTCCTCTTGTAAGTGAATATACACACATGCACACCCACCCTACAATTGCTTCGTGAGCTCCTCTGCCAAATTCCCTGGGTCCTTCTTCCTCCATATAGTACCCCCCACCTCTCTCACTCATTTGCTCAAACCTGCATATACCTCATAGCCTCAATTCCTCCTATCACATCGCTCCCTCCCATTACATAACTTTGTTTGGGATTATTTTTGCCCAGAGGTATGAGCTGCATTTCTGCATATTTAAGCTGTCCTTGATTCATTCCTGCCTGTTTCTTAGTTCTGTTTGCCCAGGTGCCCGCCCCACCCACTATCTCTGAGGCCCCTGGGAACATGCCCACATTGGGCTCAGCTTGCCCCACAACTACCAGCTACTCTACTTTAGGACCAAAGGAATGGACATAGGGCCACACTGGGGGCCCTGTTCAGTGGGCCTAGGCTATAGTAGGTCCTGGGGCTAGTTCCACTGGGGCAACAAAGGTCCTGGAACCATCCAATGCTGCCCATTTTTCCCTCCCAGTGAGCATCCAAGAGGCCCGTGGGACTCCTAGTCTTTCTTCTTCTGGGTGCACCACAGCTCTATGCCCCCAGATTGGCCCCCATAATTCAAGGGGGAAGGGGCAGTGGGAGGAAAGACAAAACACTAATTAATGGTTTGTTTTCTATTAGCTTCTAACAAGTAGAATGGCTTAACGTAATTACTGAAGTGGTTGCAAGGGGCTCTTGTTGCATTGTAAAATAATTATCTGACAATCATTATTTTATTTTTAAGAGCTCATTAACAAATAGGCTGTGAATGGCTTTCTCGCCTTCTCTCCTGCCCTGGAGACAGGGTGATTAAATGGCTAGAGGACAATGGGTGGTGAGAGCCTTTCTGTCCGAGGTTACCAGTTGAAATGAGGATTTCACTCAGCAGTGTCCAGCCTCTATGAGGAGCTGGCGCCAGCTGAGCTGTCAAAGCTGGACAGGCTTGGTGGTGGCCAGGGCCCCCCCAGCTACAGCCCGCATTCCAGTGCCATCTGATACAGGCTCTAAATCTTTGGGTCCCCAGGGAGGACACTGACTCCTCCAGAGACACTGCCACCAGAACGTTCCTCTTGGTGTGCTGGCATTACCATAGCCATACCACATCCTATGGACCGAGGCCCCACTTAAGGGCCACCCCTCACCCACTGTACTCCACCCAGGTGCCAGGCTGTGCTGCTTGACTCACAGGGGTGCTCAGCTAATGGCTCTGAGGGTTGTTGCTTGGTTTGCAAGCAGCAGAATGACATAGCTTAACAGATTAAGAAAGGCTATGTGGTAAATTCTAGATGATTGATTGATTTAAATGAAAGGATTGTGTGACATTTGTAGTGCAGAAGATGAGATGGGGAATGGGGGATGCTTTCCTGGAATACAGGACAGTCTAGCAAAGCTCAGAGTGAGAACCTACAAGGCAGGTTCAGAGAATGAGGAAGATTCCAGTTTGATGAATACAAAAGAGGGAGTCATGGAAGAAGGTGAAGTTGGAAAAAGGTGGGTGGGCAGCAGGCTGTGCAGAGTGCTTGAAGCTCATGCTAAGGAAATGAGGCTATACTGAAGGGCTCCGAGGAGAGAGAGGACCCAAATCCAGCTCTACTCACAAAGGTTTATCTTGCAGCAATGTACGGGGTAGGATGGAGCAGGAGGCATCTGGGGGCAGCAAGATTGACCGCTGCAAGTTTTTCACAATGGGCTGCAGCCACCGGCTTCCACCCCACTGCAGTGTTTGCTGCACATGTAGTGTACTGATCCTACCCGAAACATTATGAATTAGTATTGGAGGGAGGGGTCAGGACATGGTATTTATTACTATCCTGATGCAGATGGTACATGAAATACCCTTGAGAAACTTGGCCCTAGAGAATCCCATCTTCACTACTCAACTAGCATTTAGAGCTTTTTTTTTTTTTTGCGGTACTAGGGGTTAAACCCAGGGCCTCACGCTTGCGTGCTCTGCAAGTGCTGGACCACTGAGCTGCACCCCTAGCCCATTTTTTTACTTTTTGAGATAGGGTCTCGCTAAATTATGCAGACTGCCTCTGGTCTCAAACTTGCGATCCTCCTGCTTCCGCCTCCTGAGCCACTGGGATTACAGGTGTGCGCCACCGCGCCCAGTGGTGCATTTAGAGCTTTTGATAACAAGTCTGTACCATCAAATTTCCCCTTATAACTGTATTTTAAGTTAACTGAGGTGTAATTTGCATTCTATACAAATTACCAACTTAAAATATATAATTCAATTGTTTTTTAGTCTATTTATAGAATTGTATAGCTATCATTACAATAAATCTTAGGACATTTTCACCTCCCCCAAAAGAAATGTTGTACACTTTAGCACCCTTTCCCCCCACCCCTTGGTCACTTTTCTATCTCCATACCACTGGTCACTTTTCTATCTCCATACATTTTCCTATTCTAGACATTTCATATAAATGGAATCATATAACATTTGGCCTTTTGTGACTTTTTCCACCTAACAATGTTTTCAAGGTTCATCCATATTGTAGTGTATATCAATAGGTCATTCCTTTTTATGGTTAAATAGTACTCTATCAAATGGATGCACCATATATTATTTATATATTCATCAAGTGATGGACATTTGGGTTATTTCTACTTTGGGGGCATTAGAAAAATAATGCTTCTATAAACATTTATGTGCAATTTTTTGTGCAACTGTGTATTCATTTCTCTTGGCATATATAATGCCCAAAATCCTACCTAGAAGAGGGATTGCTAGATCATATGGTAACTCTATGTTTAACCTATTAAGGAACTGCCAGACTGTTTTCCAAAGAAGCTGCACCATTTTATATTCCCACCAGCAGTTTACAAGGTTTCCAGTTTCTCCACATCCTTGCTCTACTATTGTCTGACTTTTTTATTCTAGCTCTCCTCAGGGAGTCAAAATAGTATCTTGTAAGTTTTTTAAAAGAAAATTTATTATGATATAATTCTAACAATTCATTCATTTAAAGTATACAATGTAATATCTTTTGGAATAGTACATCATTATGTTGTGGTTTTGACTTGCATTCCCTTGATGATTAATGATGTTGAACATCTTTTTGGGGGGTACATGTTGGCTACTTGTATATATTTTTTGGAGAAATGTTTATTCAGAGCCTTGGCCTACGTTTTTTCCAGCTTTTTTGAGGTACAATTGACAACTAAAAATTACATGTGTCCATTTTCAGTTATTTATCTTTTTATGATTGAGTTGTAAGAGTTCTTTATCCTTTTTTTTTTTTTTTTTTTTTGTGGTACTGGGGGTTGAACCCAGGGCCTTGCGCCTGCATGCTTTGCAAGTGCTGGATCACTGAGCTGCAGCCCCAGCCCATTTTCTTTACTTTTCGAGACAGGGTCTCACTAAATTACGCAGAACTTGTGATCTTCCCGCCTCTGCCTCCTGAGCCACTGAGATTACAGGTGTGCACCGCCGCACCTGGCATTTGAGTCCTTTATCTTTTATACATACAAGTCTCTTATCAGACGCGTAAATTATTTGCAAAAATTTTGTCCTATTTGTGAGTTGCCTTTCACTTTCTTGATGATATCCTTTTAAGCACAAACATTTTTAATTTTGATGAATTTTAAATTACTTTTTCTTATGTTTATGGTGTCATATCTTAGAAATCATTAGCTAAGCCAAGGATATGAAGATTTACAGCTGTAAAAAAAGATTTACAGTCATAAATTTTTTTTTATCTTAACAGTTTTGTATTTTAAGCTCTTACTGTTAGGTCTTCAACTCATATTAAGTTAATTTTTATAGATGGTGTAAGGTATTCTTTTGCATTTAGATATTCAGTTGTCTCAGCATCATTATTAAAGTAACTATAATTGCATTAAAAAATAAGATCCTCCTAGTAATTATTATGTGGACAGCAGCCTTGGAACCATTGAGTTAGAGGATATAGAAGGAGGCTAGGCAATGGGTAAAAGAGTGAATATCAAGAATTGAGATAGAAGGATGGATGAGAGATATAGGGATGAAGGATATGGTAACATGAGGTTTTAGAGTGTATGTGGTGGCCCATAAAAAGCCAAAGATAACCATACAATGATTATACCTGTTCTTTGTGTACCCTTTAACAGTTAAAGTATGGTTCCATGCATCTTGTCACTTAGTGAAATAGAGGACATCACCATCTTCATATAATAGAGGAGGGAACTGAGGGTCCAAGATGTGGTTAGTAAGCATCCTAGACAAGCCTCAAGATTCTTAACATCAGTAACTAGAACGCTGGTAGAAGTTGGGCGAACGGGGAAGAGTTGCTTGTGATGTTTAAGCAGGTTGGATTTGGGTTGCTAGCAGGACATGTTTAGTAGACCTCTGAATAGGGAGCCAAAAAAAGTTAGGATGAAGACAGAGTTTGAAGAGTCACGGTTAAGGGCATCATTAAATCCACCAGGACAGGCAAGACTGCCAGGGAGAAAGTGGACAGAGGGAGGTGAGCAGAGACTCACAGGGAGATACCTGTATCTGGAGGCCAGGAAGGAATCACTAGTGAAGTGGCCAGAAAGGAGCCAAACAGTGGGTGGGGAAAAAAAAACTAGGAGAATTTTCTGAGAATAAGGTGGGTCAACCACTATTCAGGAGGTGGGAAGTGGCAGGGGCTGGGGAGTGGCACAGATCATTGCTCCAAAGAGTTGCCCACTGGATCAACTTTGGTAACTAATGGGACAGTGTTACTTGGAGGAAACTCTTCTTTAACTGTTTTGTAAAGCAAATAACCACTGTCTAATCTCTCTCAGCCTGCAGCCATAGCACTGTGGTGTCTGATCCCACCAGATCAGGAAGCGAAGCAGGGTCAGACCTGGTTAGTACATGGATGGAAGACTGCCTGGAAATACCAGGTGCTGTAGGCTTGGGAGAAGGACCCAGCAACCCACTCCCCAAAATCAATATGCCATTGAAAACCCTATGAATAGCAGAGAAGCATTGACGATAGTATTTTGCCTGTTGTACGGAAGGTCGCTATGAGTTGGACACTGACTTGACGGCACATAACAACAACAACAACAACAACAACAACAACAACAACAACAACAATCTCTCTCAGAGAAATTTCACATAGTTTTGCTCAGTTTTAGCTGTGCCTGCCAGTGGAAGTCATTCCAGCATGCTTCTGAAATAATTAGCCCCCCAAAGGCAAGGGGGCCAGGCCAGGTTTCTGGAGTCTGGGCACTGATCAAACAGGCAAAGGCTGTGAGTTCTGAGCTTACATTCAAAGTCAGGGAAACAGCAGGTATGGGGTCACTAATCCTCCCACCTACTATCCTTTAGGCTTCACGTGGCTGTGTATCACTGAAAGCAAGAAGCACTTGCCAGGGAGCTGGTCCTATGTTCTCACACATTAGCTGCTTGAAAAAAACGATCTTCAAGATTCCCTGGACTCTGGATAAATGATACTCTGGAGAGAGGAGGGGCAGTGGGAGATGATAAAGTAAGAGATGACCAAGCATTTGGACAAGGCTACGGGACTCTCTCTTTCCACATCTTAGCCTTTAACGGTTTAGTTTTATCAGGGTAGAGGTGGAGAGTAAGTTACACAGCTAAATGCTTAGCTTTGCAATAGTTTGATTTAGTTGAGCAGAGCTCTTTAACATGTAACTAAGGATAGTGAGTGATATAGCTATACTGAATACAATCCCTCCCTCAAGAAGCTCACAATTGCCAGACTAACAGACAGAGATATGGTCTCTTACGTGTAGTTGGCACACAAATATTTAGGAAAACAAATTTGAATTAGAATATCAATGCAGGAGTCTAAAAAGAAACAGTGAACATACACAATGCAATACTAAGTAACCACTTCAATGACAAATTATTTGATGATGTCAATGTACAAAGAGTGCAAATAAAATATGGCAATTGAACAAGGCAGAGAACACACTAGAGAGAGCTGGGTAAGGCTCTCAACCAAAACCAGGGAGACTGTGGAGGGTGGTAAGGACTTATCTGTTTGGTGCTCTGTAAGTTTTCTTCTTGTAAATTTGCTTGGGTTCATAACAAAAATGAATGGTCCAGGAAACAAGGACTATAGAATTGTGGAGGATGGAATGGTCATGGAGGAATAGAGCTATGGGGAACATTCCAACTGGGGAGAATAGTATGTGCAAGTGTTCAGAGGTAGGAATGTATAGAATGCAATAGGGTATAGTGAGTAAACCAGTTTAGCTTGAAAAAGTAGATTTAGATCCCAATGTGAAGGCATATAGGCCTATATAGAGTGTCTGGATCCTATTTTGTAGGTTGGGGAGAGTTTCTGAGGGTTTTGGGTGCAATTCTCATTAATCTTCACATCTGTGAGGGTTAAATGAGCCAATCCAGGTTTTTAGAACAGATCAAAGTATTTATTATTATTAATATCATCTTTGTGGTTTGTCTTTCAAATTAGCTCCCCAAAGTTTCTTGAAATATATCCCAAAATGTTCTTGAAGATAGGGACTATACTTCCCTGAGAAGGAAAGACATGGAGGGTGGTCAGCTAATCTACACTCGTGTGGTCAGAGAAGCTTTCCCAGTGTAAAATGTGACTTCTTTGAGTCCTTGAAGATTTATCAGTCTTGAAGAAGGGGTATCTGTAGTGGAAATTGAGGAGAAGGAAGAAAGAATGCTTTAGACAGAGGCAACAGTAAGTAGGAAAAGCCCAGAGAAGACAGAAAATGTGGTAACTAAATAAGCTTAACTACAATCATTTGAGGAGGTGTCTGTTTTAAAAGCAAATGACAAAGTGATTATAGCAATCATATAGCAAGGTTGTACAATACAAGGGCACTATACCAAAATCAATTGCTTTCCTATATATCAGTAATGAACAAGTGAAAATTTAAATTAAAAGCACATTTTAATTTATATTTGCACTCCCTAAAATGAAACACTTAGGTATAAGTCTAACAAGGGAGGTAAAAGAGCTATACTACAAAAACTACAAATCTCTGATTAACAAAATCAAAGAAGAGGTCAATAAATGGAGAGATATTCCCTGTTCAAGGCGAGGAAGGCTCGATATTGTTAGTAATGTTAGTTCTTTCTATCTTGACCTATAGATTCAATACAATCTCAATCAAAATCCCAGAAAGTTATCTTGTGGCTATCAATAAACTAATTCTAAAGTTTATATGGAGAGGCAAAATACTCCAAATAGCCAACTCGATATTGAAGGAGAAATCAAAGATGGAACACTGGTACTACCTGACCTTAAGCCTCACTATAAAGTTACAGTAATCAAGACACTGTGGTATTGGTAAGAGAACAGACCAACAGGTCAATGGAACAAAATGGTTGGAACAGAATGTTTTTGTTGTTGTTGTTAGGCGCCATGGAGTTGGGTCCGATTCACAGCGACCCTATGTACAACAGAACAAAACACTCCCTGGCACTGTGCCATGCCCAATACTATGTCAGTGCTTCTCTGCTATTTATAATATTTTCAATGGCTGATTGTCTCAAGATTGCTTTGGGAGTGGACTGCCACATCCTTCTCCCCCTTTTGTGGTGCTAGGGATTGAAGCCAGGGCCTCAGAGAGTGCAGAGCAGTCATCAAACAACTGAGCTAAGTTCCAGCCCCTGGAACAGAACAGAGAGCCCAGAGATTGTCCTACATAAATGTAGACAACTGATCTTTGACAAAGGAGCAAAGGCAACACAATGAAGCAAAGATGATCTTTTCAACAAATAGTATTGAAGTAACTCAATATCTACCTGCAAAAAAATAAACACAAGCTTTACACTCTTCACAAAAATGAACTCAAAATGGATTGCAGACCTATATGTAAAATTCAAAAGTATAAAACTACTAGAAGATAACATAGGGGAAATCTGGATAACCTTTGGTTTGGCTATGACTACTAGATATCATACCAAAGGCATGATCTATGAAAGAAATATTCGATAAATTGGACTTAATTAAAACTAAGAACTTCTGTTCTGCAAAAGACAACAATAAGAGAAGGAGAAGACAAGTCACAGATTAGGGGAAAATGTTTGCAAACTACATCTGATAAAGGACTCATCCAAATATACGAAGAATTCTTAAAAGTCAACAATGAGAAAAAGAAAAGCACATTTAAAAATGGGCAAAGGACCTGAAGAGACATCTCATCAGAGAAGATCTATAGATGGCAAAGAAGTATATATAAAGATTCCATATCATATATCATTTGTTGTTGTGAGGTGCCATCAAGTTGGGTCAGACTCATAGTGACCCTCATAGGTTTTTCAATGGCTGATTGTTTCAGGATTGCATTGAGATTAGCTCAGTTGGTAGGGTGCTGCTCTGCACTTTCTGAGGACCTGAGTTTGATCCCCAGCACTGCAAACATGGGGGACGGATGTGGCAGCCACTCCTGAAGCAATCCCAAAACAATCAGCCATTGAAAACTCCTACATGTCTGTCAGTTCCCCATACTGTGGGGGTTTGTGTGTTGCTGTGAGGCTGAAAGCTATGCTACCAGTATTATAGATACCAGCAGGGTCACCCATGGTAGACAGTTTCAGCTGAGCTTCCAGACTAAGACATACTAGGGAGTAGGATCTGGCAGCCCACTCTTGAAAAAATTAGCCATTGAAAACCCTATGAACAGCAGAGAAATATTGTCAGACATAGTGCTGGAAAATGAACCCCCTAGGTTGGAAGGCATTCAAACGACGGCTGGGGAAGAGTTGCCTCCTAATGACAGAAATGGCATAAAGCCCCAGGGACTTCCATTTGCTGATGTGGCACGACTCAAAATGAGGAGAAACAACTGAAAACATCTATTAATCACTGGAACATGGAATGTGCATAGTATGAATCTAGGAAAATTAGAAATCATCAAAAGGGAAATGGAGTACATAAACATCAACATTCTAGGCAGCAGTGAACTAAAATGGACCAGCATGGGCCATTTTGAATCAGACAATAATATGGTCTACTATGCTGGGAACGACAAATTAAAGAGAAATGGAGTTGCATTCATCATCAAAATAGAGCTCTCAAGACCTGTCCTGAAGTACAATGCTGCCAGTGATAGAATAATATCCATACACCTACAAGGAAAGCCAGTTAATATGACTATCATTCAAATTTACGCACCCACTACTAAGGCTACCAGTGAAGATAGGGAATATTTTTTACCAGCTCCTGCGCTGTGAAATAGATTGAACATGCAATCAAGATGTACTGGTAATTACTGGTAAATGGAATGCAAAAGTTGGAAGCAAAGGAGGCTCAGTAGTTGGAAAATATGTCCTTGGTGACAGAAATGATGCTAGAGATTGCATGAAAGAATTTTGTCAGACCAATAAACTTTTCATTGCAAATACCTCTTTCACCAACATAAACAGTGACTATACACATGGAATTCACCAGATGGAACATACAGGAACTATACTCACTACTTTTGTGGAAAAAGAGGATGAAAAAGCTCAATGTTAAATGTCAGAACAAGACCAGGTGCTGATTGTGGATCAGACTATCAACTGCTCATATGCAAGCTCAAAGTGAAACTGAAGAAAATTAGAACAAGTGTATGAGAGCCAAGGTATGACCTTGAGTATATCCCACCTGAGTTTAGAGACCACCTCGAGAACAGGTTTGATGTGTTAAACACTAATGACTGAAGACCAGATGAACTGTGGCATGACATCAAAGATATCATTCAAGAAGAAAGCAAAGGTTATTAAAAAGACAGGAAAAAAAAGAAAAGAGCATATTACATGTCAAAAGAGACTCTGAAATTCATCCTTGCATGTCAAGCAGCTAAAGTAAAAGGAAGACATGATAAAGTTAAGGAACTAAACAGAAGATTTCAAAGGGCAGCATGAAAAGACAAAATCAAACATTATAATGACGTGCGAGAGCTGGAAATAGAAAACTAAAAGGGAAGAACATGCTCTGTTTTTCTCATGCTTAAAGCATTGAAGAAAAAATCCAAACCTTGAGTGGCAATAGTGAAAGATTCTATAGGGAAAATATTAAACAGTGCAGGAAATATCAAAAGAAGATGGAAGGAATACACACAGTCATACAAAAAAGAACTGGTGGATGATCAACCATTTCAAGAGTTGCATATGATTAGGAACCAGTGATACTGAAGGATGAAGTAGAAGGTGCCTTGAAGGAACTGGTGAAACACAAAGCTTCAGGAGCTGATAGAATATCAATAGAGATGTTTCAACAAACAAATGCAGCACTGGAGATGTCAACTTATTTATGCCAAGAGATTTGGAAAACAGCTACCTGGCCAACTGACTGGAAGAGATCCATATTTGTGCCTATTCCCAAGAAAGGGGATCCAACTGATTGTGGAAACTATTGAATGATATCATTAATATCATACACATGCAAAATTTTACTAATGATAATTCAAAAGTGACTGCAGCAGTATATAGACAGGGAATTGCTGGAAAATCAAGCCAGATTCAGAAGAGGGACTGGAACAAGGGATATCATTGTTAGTGTCAGAGGATATTAGTCAAAAGCAGAGAATACCAGAAAGATGTCTATCTGTGTTTTATTGACTATGCAAAGGCACTTGACTGTGTGAATCATAATAAATTATAGACAACATTGCATAGAATGGGAATACCAGAGTAGTTAATGGTATTAATGAGGAATCTGCACATGGACCAGGAGGCAGTCGTTCAAAAGAACAAGGAAACACTGTCTGATTTAAAGTCAAGAAAGGTGTGTGTCAGGGCTGATTCCTTTCACTGTACCTCTTCAATTTCTATGCTAGCAAATAATCTGAGAAACTGAACTTTATGAAGAAGAACATAGCATCATTAACAACCCGTATCATGCAAATGACAAAGTCTGCTTGCTGGAAGTAAAGAGGATTTGAAACATTTACTGATGAAGATCAAAGGAAAGAGACTTCAGTATTGATTGTGACTCAACATCAACAAAACAAAAATCCTTATAACTGGGTCAATAAACAAATTCATGATAAATGGAGAAAAGATTGAGGTTGTCCAAGATTTTGCTTTACTTGGTTCTACAATCAACACCCATGGAAGCAGCAGTCAAGAAATCAAAACACACATTGCATTGGGAAAACATGCTGCAAAAGACATCTTCAAAGTGTTGAAAAGTAAAGATATCACACTGAAGACAAAGGTGGGCCTGACTCATGCCATGGTATCTTCAGTTGCATCATATGGTTGTGAAAGCTGGCCATTGAATAAGGGAGACAGGAAAAGAATTGACGCTTTTGAATTATGGTGCTGGAGACAAATATTGAATATACCATGGACTGCCAAAAGAACCAACAGATCTGTCCTAGAGGAAGTGCAACCAGAGTGCTCCTTGGAAGCAAGGATGGCTAGACCCCGTCTTACATATTTTGGACATGTAGTCAGGAGGGACTAATCCTTGGAGAAGGACATCATGTTTGGGATATTGGCCAGTCAACAAAAAAAAGGAAAACCCTCCACTAGATGAATTGACACAGTGTCTGCAACAATAGGCATAAACATAAAAAAGAGCATGTGCCTGGTATAGAATTGGGGAATGTTTCGTTCTGTTGTACATAGGGTCCCTATGAATTGGACTCGACTTGACACACATAACAACAACCCTCCCATCTTTGCCCTGCTGGGAATCAAACCTGGATTCTCACAGAGTGCTGAGGAGCACTTTACCAACTGAGTTAAACCCCAGCCCATCATATATCATTAGGGAGTTATAAATTAAAACAATAATAACATACAATTCATACCTACCAGAATGGCCAATATCCAGCATTCTGACAATTCCAAATGCTGGCAAGGATGTAAAGCAATAGGAACTCTCATTTATTTCTGGTAGGAATGCAAAATGGTAGAGTCACTTTGTAAGACAGTTTAGTGGTTTCTTATACAACTAAACATATTCTCACCACCTATCCACCAACTGAATTCCTCTCCTTGTTACACATCCAGATGAGTAAAAAACTTACATCCATATAGTAACTTGCAAATAGATGTTTATAATAATGTTATACATCATTGCAAACTTGGAAACCACCAAGGTGTCCTTCAGTAGGTGAATGGATAAACTGTGGTTCATCTGGACAATGGAATATTATTCAACACTAAAAAAGTACCTGGGCTGGGATTTAGCTCAGTTGGTAGAGCACTGTGCTACAGTCTCTGAGGTCCTGAGTTCGGTTCCCAGCACCACAAAAATGGGAGAAGGACCTGGCAATCCACTCCCAAGGCAATCCCGAAACAGCCAGCCATTGAAAACCCTATGAGGGTCGCTGTGAGTCAGATACTGACTCGATGGCACCTAACAACAACAACAACAATAACAACAACAACAACAACAAAGTACCTATCATGCCATGAAAAATTATGAAGGACAAGTAAATGCATATTATGAAGTGAAAGAAACCCAATATGAAAAGGTGATGCAATGTATGATAGAAATTATATGGCATTATGGAAAAGGCAAAACCTTGGAGACAGTAAAAAGATCAGTGGTTGCCAGGGGTTGCAGAGGGAGTGAAGACTAGGTGGGACACAGAGGATTTTGAGGACAGTGAAACTATTCTGTAAAACACTACAATGGTGAATTCATGTCATTAAACATTTCTCCAAACTCATGGAATGCATAACACCAAAAGTGAGTCCTAATATAAACTATGGACTTTGGGTGACAATGATGTGTCAAAGTAGGTTCATCAATTGTTACAAAAGTAATACTGTGGTGGGGGTTGCTCATAATGGAGGAGGTTGTACTTGTGTAGATACAAGGGATACATAGGTACTTTCTTATTTTTTGCCCAATTTTGCTGTGAACCTAAAACTTCTAATTTTTTTAAATTAAAAAAGCAATCGATGATTATGAAGCAGTATTTGTGCTACATACTATAATTCTTATTAAAATGTATCTTGTGTTCTCCAGGATTTTCCTAGGCCGTCTGTGGTAGACACCCCCAAAAAAGAGGGACAAAGTGTGATGAATGCAGGGCAGAAATATGAAGACTTGGTGTAGAACCTTGGTTCCTGCCCTACTTAGCCAGTAATTAGCTCTGTGGCCTCAGATATGGGTAAGACTCTTCCTCTCTCTCATTCTGGGCCCAGGTTCCTCCTTGTCAACAAAAGGTTCAGAAGGACTAAACCCTCTGCAAGGCCCCATCCAGTGGTCATGTCCTATTCCTGGACTCCAAGGCCACAGAACTCAGGAACTCTGGCTCTCTGGTGCCTTAACTTTCAAAGTAGCCCTGGGAGACCAATCTCCACAGGCTCAGCCAAACTCAGAGCCCCCATTGTAATTCATAAGGCCTGACAAACACGAGACCCGCAAAATCCTGGGAGCTGATGGGATCCATTTGGCCTGCTGGTGACTGTCATGCTTGGGACCTCCCAGCTCCCTGAAGGAAGCAGTAACTCAGATATATGAGCTCTACCCAAATGAGTGGGTCCCAGGCCCCAGGACCAGGTGGCTTGGTGCTGCAGCAGCAGTCCTGTTGGCCATTTGCCTCTTGTGCTGGTTACCAACAGAGCTGGCCAGAATGACTGGCCCTGATGGCTCCTGGGAGCATGGAAGGTGGCAAGGCATTCCCAGCTTTGGGACGGCAAGGGGAAGCAGGGAACAGAAGGTGGCAAGCAACCTGGCAGGTCCAGCCCCCCCTAGGGTTACTGGAAGGACGAGTGAAGCCTCATCTCACCTTTATAACCCTGCAGGTTGGGTGCTGATGGGACATTTAAGGGAACCCTGGTCTGAGGAAGGAGAGCAGCCCTGGCTGGCTGGGCTCAGGAGTCTCTGGTGGATTTCCATCTCTTCTGATCAGAACTGAACTCTAGCAAAACATCATGGTGCTAACTAAACCAATTAGGTTTTGACAAGAATAAATCTTTTTTGGTTTGGGAGGCAATATCAAAAGTGCAGAATTTCTGGTAAACGAGAAAAAGGAAAACCCTGAGTATTTTTCTTAAGGGCAATGAATTATGCCTTCCTTGTTGTGTTCTACAGACGGAATTACTCAACCGGCTTGTTCTGTTTTAATTAACCCAGCTAATAACTTCCCTGCTGGATTCCCTTGTTCATAACTTCTTGGTTTCACATAATAACGTGTTTGTTTCTTCCTTTGTGTTCTAATGAAATGATAATAACCTTCCCTGGCATTCATTTCATCCTTAATATCCGGAGATTTCATTAATATAAACCCCTTTCCATCTGCTCTTGCTCCCCTTTAAAGGAAATATTTCTGCGTTCTTTTTACTTGTCTTCCTGGGGAGGCTCAGCTAATCTCTTTCTTCTAGAAGAATCTTTCTGTACAGCTTCCCTGTGTTCTGACAGAGTTTGGTGCAGGCTGCTTGGGCCACTTTCTTTCAGGGCCTCACTTAGGTCTCTCCATTTCTGCTTCTGGGACAAAACCCATGGTTTACGTTGGAGGAACATGAGGGCATTAAGTTGCTACACATTTTGGGAGTGAGGTCAGGATAAAAGAGTGAAAAAGCCCCTGGTGTCAGGATTTTGAGAAGAACTTCCTACCCCTGTCTCAGAACATTAGGACCTGTCAAGACCAGAGGCAGTACATAGGGTGGGCACTGAGAGGCAGGAGCAGGGGGTAACCCTCAGATTAAGGAAGACGTGAGGTTAGCAAAGGTATTTGGATAAAGTAGGATCAGTAGAGGCTGTCATTGCATCCATTCTCTGGTTTTCTTATTTTCTTAATTAGGAGCAACATCCTGACTACTAACCAGAATTAGGGGAGACTATTCCTGTGCAGAGAATGTCTGTGTTCAAAGTGATGCTGCACTGAAGACCAACTGGGTGACCATATGCCACCCAAACTCAGCCCTTCTCCTGGGCCACTTTTTCCTGCTCTTCAGTTGTATCAGTGTCGGCTGGGTACTCTTGAGGCCTGGACACTGTGCTGGGGCACCTAGCTCTGTCCTCCAGGAGTTCAAGACCCGTGTGGAGCCCAGATATTGCTCCCCAAAGCACTACCAATAAAAGACCCCAGGTACACATTGAATGTGTCTACCCTGGAGGTCATGGGAAAGGAAACTTCCAGCTCAGTGTCCAGCGAAGGCTTTGGTTCCTTCCTGGTGAACATTTTCTCCCATTTCTACTGCCATCTAGACCAGCAGCCCCCAGGGGCCCTTTGGTTCCATTCTGTAGGTACCCTAGCCCACTGGAGTGTGTGTTGTGGGGACTGAGGAGAGCAATTCAGGCCTTTAAGCCAACTGATCAAGGAGAAAAGCAGAGGCCCCCCCACCCAGAGAGGCTGAGGGAAGCCCAATGGCTGCTAAGGCGGCAGGCAGGGCCTGCAGTGCAGACTTCTGGGGGTGGTAGAGGACCTTAGGACAGGTGGCATGGCCCTCCTCTGGGCCATCTTCCTTCAAATGCCTGGCCAGCACTGCCAGGCTCTGCTCTCTTCCTACTCCATGGGGTCCTCCCGGCAGCCTATCTGTGGATGCGGGAAAGTGGCACTTGTTAGCTTGGCAGTGCCCATTCTGGCTGCCTAGGGCACCTTTGCCTTGTTTCCTACCACCTCAGCCCCCTGCCACATGCACCTAGCAGGCGCAGCAACTGTGGTCTTTAAGCCTCTGGATCATTTCATTGCCCCTAACATGGCAAAAGGCTGTGGAGAGACCACACAGGACACAGGAAGAGAGCAGAACCTTTACCAGCTGGCACAGGTTTTCTTCTTCAGGGCCTCAAGAAGTAACGCGCCACACCACACATGCTCTAGCTGATCTGCCTGGATCACTGTGGCATGGGTATAGGCATCTTGATCCCCTGTATTCAGCTTTTGACTGCACTTTCTGAGCACAATGTGGGAATCAACCAGGACAGATGACACTGCAGAGGAGGGAGGGAGGAAGTGCCGATGAACGAGCCCTCTGCCTCAGCAGTGCACACCTGGCAGGCGACAGTCACATATGCCTGCACCAACCTGGCAGTCAGTGGACTGCCGAGGTGGCCACTCTTCCCCATTCTCACCATGCAGTGAGCCATGGTGCTATGCCAGTGGCCTCAGCAGCCTGGACCTGGGCTATAGTCAGTCCAGAGGACACAGCCCCAGGTTGCTTTGAGTGTGCTGCCAGGCAGGAGTGAGCAGGACCCCTGTGCATGTACCTCTGGGCAGAAAACTGCTTCCTGACTGCATCAGGCTGGGGTGTCAGCCTCCAGGTTCCAGGATTAAGTGAGTCTATCTCTAGCCCAAGGGTGACATATGAGTGCTCAGGAAACCTCTCCAGCAACAGAACCTCCACTCCCTCTCCATTGGGAGGTCTGATGAGTTTCTTCTAATCCTCTTTCCATTCCAAAGAGGGTGTGATGGGCCCCATCCATGAGACGTATCACCTGAACTCACCTTCCAAGCACATTCCAATCAGACATTCTGTCAGGCAGTTGAACACAGCACCCCTGTGACCACAAAAGGAAGAAAAGCTGCCTGGCTCCTGAGGGGATGGACCCCAGGGACTTGTGCCAAACACCCGCTACCAGAACTCCACTGGTGAGAGGTTGCTACTGAACCTTGCCTTCGTTTCTTTGGCAGAGTCAAGACTATCATACAGTCCTTCTCTAAGAGGCTAAGAAGAACCTAATAAAAGGATGTGGTACCTGGCAAGGGTCACAGCTGCCTCTCCAGGAGACCATGCTGCAAGCGTGTTTGTGTGTGTGGGAGTAGCAGTGCCCCCTCCCCACCCTGCTGCGGTTATTCTTGGCGGGCTCTGGGCCCAGATGCCTCACCCCTGCCTTATTGCCCTATCCTGTTTGGAACCTTCCCTGCAATAAGTTCCAGGGAACTACTTTCCCCCTCCTGCCCTTCCCCCACCCCACCTTTAGTCTCCCTCCCATTCCTGAAGTCTTCCACTTTCCGGCTAGAAGACTGTGGGACAGCTCCTCAAAGAATACATTAGACAAAAAAAGTGAAAATCCTAAAAAGTAAGTTCGGCAAACCTACAGGACAAGTTTTGAGTACTCTCTGGCTCCATTTTCCCCTTATTTCAATTCCACAGGAAACAACCCCCAGAATTATTTCACTGGCCTTGGATAGGATGTCCAGAAGCTTGTGGCTTTGTCTACTCTCTCTTTGGAGGCCAAGAGGTGGTCTTCACAGATCGAGATACTATGTTCTTATTCTTCCTCTTACCATAGAAGAAGCCCCTTTGTCTTAGAAAGCATGAACCCCTATCCCTATCCTTACACTATCATCCCATTGCACACCTTGCAGCCTCCAACCACTGGTCAGGGGCAAGAGACAAAAAGGAACTCCTTTGTTATCAGCACTTTCTGACCAATACTCTTATTATGACCTTGACCATAAAGTAGGAAAGATAATACCTGAGTATGAATGTCCAGGGACTGAGTTTTATCACTTGTGACCTGCCCAGGTTGGAGAAATGAAGCTGGCCATCCTGATGGCCTCCTCAGGATCCCCATTTTTCTGCAGCAATGAACATAATGAGCCACCTCCTTGCTGAAACAATCCCGTCCCTTGTTCTCTTCTCTCAGGGTTACTCCCTTGGTTCTTCCTGCTTTCTAAAGGCTGCTTCTCTTTGTCCTTCATTGATAACTCTCTTCACAGTTAACTGCATCTCAGGATTCTGCCCTTGGTTCATTTATCCGTTCACTGATTTCTCTGTCCCGTAAGCATGTGAACTCTGCTCTGTGCTAGACATTAGGTTGCGTATTGGCTATTTATTTCTCACTCTGTCCCGGAAGACTTCCACAACCTCCACGGAACAACCACCACTTCTAGCATGGCCCACATGTGTTTCCAACCCTGGTCTTTCCTGATGGTCAATTTGTGTTCTTAACTTGAGGATGACACTAAAACACTACATATGGGACTTGTCTTTTCCCTGAGCCCACTCCTTTGGCTCTTCTGTCTTTTGTTATCTGTCTGCATTTTCTTGGTCACTTGACCTAAAAATCAGGAGCTGTCTTTGACTTGCAGTATAGTGTCATGCTCACTCACTGGCTGTGTCAGGCTAATTCTGTCTGTACAATGTTAGTCTAATGTCTCTGCCTTTCCTTCTCCATTCATTCTCACCACTCACATCACAATCAAGCCTTCCAGAGTCTCGCAACTTTTCCCTTTTGCCCCGGATCTATATTCTACCACCTCCTCCCAAAGTTCCACAAAAAGGTGCTGGGTTAATCTTCCAAAATAGCTTTTATCTGGTCACTCCTCTGCTCAAAAGCCTTGTTGAGCTCTTTGTTAACTCTCAACTAGTGTCCAAGTCCCCTGGACTGCCACTCAAGGAGTCCATATTGTGCCCTTTGTCATGGTTCTACCTCACAAGTCTGTTCTTTAGCCACTTGGTTCCCAAACATATACTACTTTCCAATATTGCTTATTCTGGCCTCTAAATTCTTTACAAATGCATAGATTTAGAAATGGCATATCTGTCCTACCCTTCCCTAAAGAACAAGATCAGGCGATGTCTGATCTAATGAAGTCTTCATTAAGCATGCCACACCTTCTACTACAATGATTCCTGTGGCCTCATCACTTTTACTTAGTATTAATTTACAGAGATCTTCTCTCGCTCCTCAATGGACTCCCAGCACTGGAGTGCTCATAGTACTTGTTAGATGAATGAAAAAGTAATTCCTGCTTCCTGAGGAAAGCAAGAGAATAGAAGAAATCAGATATGGTCTATGAGTTCCTCAGAATGAAGGTAGGAAGGTGGTCACAATGGTATGGAAATATCTGCCAAGCAAATAAGCCAATTTCCATATGAGTACTACTCCAGGATCTCTGGGAAGCTATTTGTAGATTTTTCTCTGAAACTTTTAGCCTTTGCTCAAAAGATTGGATACAGCCTGGGCATCACAGCAAGATCCCATCTTGTTTAAAAAAAAAAAAAAAAGGAAAGAAAGAGAAAAAATGAAGGAAGGAAGGAAGGTAAGAAAGAAGGAAAAAGAAAAATATTGAATACTATAACTTCTCAAGGACCCTCTCCAACAGTCCTTCCTCTGCCTGAAGCCTGGTACCACATAGGTTCCTCACATGTCAATCCTCCCATCAGTTATTGTGTCACCCCGTCAATGAGAAGAGAAGAAAATCTCCAAATAGGACAGCATCCCCCAAAGTGGGATATTCACCTCCTATTTGTCCAAATTCATCATGGTATTTAGTGTGAGCTATTTCAATTTGATTATTAACCCAAAGCATTCCCTTTAGCTTTATAGAAGGCTTCTGAAACAATAACTTTTAGTGTGGTTGTTTGTGGGACAAACTAGTGTTTTCCCTATGGCATTCCTACTTTTCCCTAAATTTCTTCCATTCCAAGTCAGGATGGGGTTTACTTCCTTTCAGACCAAAGCAAAGAACTGGTCTAATGCAGAACTGCCCTCTATCTACAAATTTGCTGTCTTACACTCTCCCTAAGGTGAGGAAGGTAACAAGTTAAAAAAAAAATGCCAGGCACAGAAAGTGGAGGCAGGAGGATCACAAGTTTGAGGCCACAGGCAGCCTGAACAACTTAGCAAGACTCTGTCTCAAAATAAAAAATAAAAAATGGGCTGGGGGTGCAGCCCAGTAGTAGAGCACTTGCAAGAGTATGTGTGAGGCCCTAGGTTCAGCCCCTACTACCCTCCGCAAAAGGTTTCCTCTTCTAATGTGCTAGAGTAAACCAAAGGATTTGGGTAGGCAGAAAGGAGGCAATTATGTCTATAAGGTACTGAAAGTACGGTGCATCCTGAAGAATTTCTGCAACAAGATGGTTTATATTTGCCAGGAGTAAGGTATACTTGGAAAATGATTCAACAAAAAGAACCAAGTTCCTCCAGGTCTGAGAGACTGAAAAGGAACAGCACTCACTTCAAACTTTCAGGCAGGTTCCCTTTGGTTTGTGTTTCCTTTGCTGGCAGGAGGTCTGCTTTCCATCTCTGCAGACCATGCTTCTGCTTCTGATGATAAAGTACATACTCACTGGCTTCCTAACACTCAGTGTCTGCTGCTGTCCCTGCTTATGGCCCCACTTGGCAAACATGGCTAGGGAAAACCCACCATGGGGAAAACAAAGGCCACATAGAATACCAAACAGGGGTTCAGGGAACAGTAGCCCACGAGTAGATCCTGGTGGAAAGGGTACCCTGGGCTAAGGCAGATAGGTAGGCCATAGGCTGTTCTGCAGAGAATGTTGGGCCCCCAGATGCTATCTAAAGAACCAGCAGATTTGTCTCTGTCTTTTCCACATAGTGACAGACTAGCAGCCAGCAAGAACATGAAGTTACAAGTCAAACTAGAGTAAAAAGTAAATGGTAAATGGACTTTGATTCAGATGGATCTGAGTTTGAATGCTGTTCTAGTCATTCATTTTCACTTGCTATAGCTTTAGATTCATCATTTGACTTTTCTGAACCTGTTTCCTCATATGTAAAATGGGGATAATGATACCTACCTCACAAGGTTTTATGAAGACTAGATGAAATGAGCCTGCAGCCGTAGCCCTGTGGCATCCGATCCCGTCAGATCTCGGAAGCTAAGCAGGGTCGGGCCTGGTTAGTACTTGGATGGGGGACTGCCAGGGAACACCAGATACTGTAGGCTTGGGAGAAGGACCTAGCAACCCCCTCCCAAAAATCAGCCATTGAAAACCCTATGAACAGCAGAGAAGCACTGACAATAGTGTTTCACTTGTTGTACACAGGGTCGCTATGAGTCAGATACCGACTCGACGGCACCTAACAACAACAACAACAGATGAAATGATGTTTCAAAGTGCTTAGGATAAGAACTGTAATATAGAAGGAACTTAATTTACTGGTATTCTAGAGAAAAAGACATATTCCAAATTCTGAAGGATCTTATAATCTGGCTAGGAATACAAATTAAATAAAAATTAGCAAACAACAGGATATGATATGGCACAAGACTATGGGCTATGCTTGTCAATGTAGTAGTTCAGAGATTAACAAGATATCTGAGGGTAGTAGTCATCAGAGAAGTCAATCTGGATGAGAGGAGGTCTCTAAGATTAAGGTATAAAGAAATGAAATAGTGAAGAGGTTCTTCTTCTGCTTCTAGGCCATGAGGAAAATGCTAGGGCTACATTTTAAGAGTGAAGTCCAAGTGCCAAGTACAACCCAATCAATTTTGAATAAGAATCCCAAGTAGATCCAGGTGTTAGATTTAGCAAATAAAACAGTCCAAAGGATGTATTATAAATATGTTCAAATAGTTAAAGGAAATTATTATATCAATGAATGAACAAACAAGGAAACTCACAAAGATATAGAAACTGTTTAAAATATATTATAAAGTTAAAAATTACAATAATGGAACTTTAAAAAAAATCACTAGGGTTGAGGCTATAGCTTAGTAGTAGAGTACTGGCCTAGCTTGCACAAGGCTTGGGTTTGATCTTCAGCACCACAAACACACATACATACATACACACACACACACACAAACACAATCACTAGATGTACTCAATAGAAGACTGAATACAGCAGAAGAAATAATGAAATAAATTGAAGATAGACTAATAAAAACTGCTCAATCTGATGAACAGAGAGGAAAAAGAGACTGTATAAAAATGAATGGAACCTCTAAGATCTATGAGAAAATATGAAACAATTATACATGTAATTGGAATCCCATAGACAGAGGGGAAAAATAAAAAGGGACAGAAACATATTTGAAGAAATATCAGTTGAAAATTTCCCCAACTTTGTGGAAAACATTAATTTACAGATCCAAAAAGTTCAACACACAAGATAAACACAAAGTAAACCACTCATAGAGAAATCATTGTCAAACTGCTAAAAGCCAAAGTGAAAGATAAACACTTTCAAGCAGTCAGAGGAAAATGACATGTCACAAACAGGGGAACAACAATGTCAATGGAGCTGGGTATGGTGGTGTATGACCGTAACCCCAGTGACTCAGGAGGTGGGGCCAGGAGGACCACAAGCTCGAGGACAGAGGCAGCCTGCATAACTTAGTAAGACCTTGTCTCAAGATAAAAAATAAAAGAGTGTAGGGGTGCAGCTCAGTGGTAGAGCAGTTGCAAAGTATGCATAAATCCCTGGGTTCAACCCTACAGTACCACAGGGGAAAAAAAATAAGGTCAATGGTTGTCATTTCATTAGACAATATGGAAGCCAGTTAAAAAAAAAATCTGTCAACTAAGACTCTTATAGCCAATGAAGCTATCCTTAAAAATAAAAAGTAAAGCTGGGTGCAGTGGTGCACGCCTGTAATCCCAGCAGCTTGGGAGGTGGAGGCAGGAGGATCGTAAGTTCGAGACCACAGGCAGTCTGCATAACTTAGTGAGACCCTGTCTCAAAAAGTAAAAAAAATGGGCTGGTGGGGGCAGCTCAGTGGTCCAGCACTTGCAAAGCATGCAAGTGAGAGGCCCTGGGTTCAATCCCTGGTACTGAAAAAAATAAAATAAAAAGCAAAATAATGATGTTTTCAGAAAGTAAAGTTCTTCCGTATGAAATAATATAATACTAGGTAGTAACATGGACCTACAAGGAAAAAAGTGAACAATATGGAGAAATTACATATATATATATATATATATATATATATATATATATATATGGTCCTCCAGTTTTTAAACAATATATATGAATATTTAAATTAAAACTTTTAGTACTATATTAGTGGGCTTATAATGTTTATAGATATAATGTATATGACCACAATACACAAAGGTTTTGAGGGCTGAGATTTATACTTTTTCCAGGTTTCTATATTTTACCTGGAGTAAATTCAATATTACCTTTAAGTAGACCGAATTAGGATTTAAGATACATATTGTAATCTACAAAAATAATGCAGAAAGATTTTTTTTCTGGCTGATAGTCTAAAATATGGTGGCACCTTGGTAACTGAACTGCTCTGTGCTAGAATATTTTTGGTTCTTGGCCAATATTTTCAAGAGAATTCTGGGTTGGTGCTTGATTACTTGACTACCATGCTAAAACCTGAATAAGATGCCATGCTTGCTTGTGTTGCTTCTGGGTTAAACAAAGGAGAAAGTGTCACTTTTTGTGTTGATTTCAAGCAATAAAGATCTATCCTGGTGCTGTGTTCATGATCTCCTGTTTTTTTTCACACACACACATATATACACATATGTACAACATACTATCATCATGGCACCCAATAAACTTTCTAGCACTAAAAGTGAAGGAAAGTAGAAAACAGAAAGAACAATTTAATTTTAAAAATAACATTGCTAAGTATGTGAGTGGCATACATGTGCCTGAATTAGCCATTTTGTACAGTGCCAGAACCAACAAATGCATTTGCATTATTTCCTATGGGGAAAAAAATGCTCTGCACTCATATTGATTGGCACTTGACTAGCATTCCAGAACGGGTTATTGAGTGATGAGGTACCACTGTATATGATTAACACAAAGAAGATGGGGAAGGATGAAAAGATGAATAAAAGCCAGATGAGAAAAATAAGCCAGATGAGAAAAAGGGAAAACTTAATTACAATCATATCAGTAATTATATTAAATGTAAGTGGACAAAACACTTCTATGAAAAGGCAGAGATTGTCAGACCATAGTAAAAACCAAGAAGGAACTATATGCTATCTACAAGAGGCACACTTTAAACAGAAAGACACAAATAGACTAAAAATAAAATATTGTAAAAGAATGCAAAGAAAAAAAGCAAGAACTAAAAGTGGACAGCTGGAAATTATACAAATCTTAAAGATAAGAAAACTCTAATGGCTGTCTTAATGTAAGACAAAATAGACAGTAAGAAAAACAGTATACTGCAAAGAGGGATACTTAATGATAAAAAGGTCAAACATAAGGAATAGAGAACATCTAAATGTATGTATGCACATACATACACTTACATACACATATATCCCTAAAAATAGATCATC
>VMDO01000237.1:315496-364178 GCA_007922755.1 Pedetes capensis | reverse complement strand
AGCACAGGCCCTAGCTGAAAGCAGGGATTGTCTTGGGGAAGCTCATCTCCCCTCAGTAGGAAGGTGGCCTGGTCACTTGAACACCACAGCTGAGGCTGCTGCTCTTAGTTCACTCATTTTGTAAGGAGCTGACCTGTCCCAACTCATTAGAGAAAGGAAAAAGAATCACTTTATAGTTTTAAATCATAGAAGTCTTATGCTATGTGCCAACAACTGCAAAGAAATAAAGCTAGAGGAATGTATTGAAATTATTACTGGGTCTTCCTTTTTAATGAGAAAGTGACAACAAGGGTTGCTGTAGCCTTGCCTGGTGTTGTCCAAGGATTGAGTTGGCACTTAAGCTCATTTCTCAAAGTATGATAATATTGTATGACCTCATTTGTCCTTTTACAAAAGCACTTGCATCATTTCCTTAACCCAACTGCCTCCTGACTTGTTTTTTTCCTCAATAAACAACTCTTACTCCTGGCGATCATGTTCTGTTCCTGATGCCATATACGATCGATCGAGTGTGCCCCTGTGCTAATATCATCAAAAATATTGATATGCAAACACATTTCCTTTTCATCCCCAGCCCATCTTTTCCTTTGTGGGGAAGAATCCTTTTCATCAATGGCTCATGAACAATACTCAGAATGCTAGTACCTTTGGGGCCGAGGTAGGAGTGGGTAGGATAGGACAGAAAGGTAATGCTTCCTGCAGATACCGTTCTAATGGTTGTCCGTGGCAACAGGAATGCTTGAAGGCAACCCGGTGATGTATCTTGCTCAGTAGTATCTTATTCCTGAAGAACCACAAGCATAAAGCGAGGCCTCAGTGCTGGTGCTCTTGGAGTATGGGGAATGTGCAAATATTTAACTGTCTTGTATGCTGCACATTGCAGATCTGCTCGTGTGCATTCTCCGTTCGTCTTCCTTTGTCATATGTGTTTTTGCTTTTTGGAAAGTGCAGTCTTTATCGTACCCCTCTCCAGCTTGTAGCAAATTAGAATGCTTAGCATTTATGTTCATTCATTATTGTATTTGCCATGTAAAATTTTTTATTACCTTAGACAAGCTTATAAGCTGTTACTACATAACTTATCTTACTGTAACTCTTTTATTTCCTGACATTGTAATTTGTTTGTGATGTATATTGTGAGATTGTATTCTATGTTAATTTAATCAGCACAATTCACTGACATGCTGGACTGACATGCTGGCTGCTGTTTCAAAGTGTAAAGTTTGTGTAGGGCTGTTGGGACAACTGCAACTCCGTTGTCAAGGTACTGTGCTTTGGTTCCTATAGCAACACTGTGGGTGTGACCCTTGAGACTCTAGGGACATTTGATACACCCTCAAGCAAATTTTAACTGCAGATTTTCTTTGTAGAAATTCTATGTATACGCAGGTACCTACTTGGCCCATGACTGGTAACTATTTGGGCAATTAGGAAAAAAAAAAAAAACAGAAAAACCATAAAAACTAGTGTCTATTGCTGCTTTGAATATGTTTGAAAGTCTGAAAATGTAAATAGTTTATCAAAAAAAAAAAATCTTGTACAGTCCAGTGTAAAGTTTTTAAATGACCTTAAGGGTTGCCATCACATCTTTCTCACACTCTCCTCTTGATAATGAAAAAAAAAAGTTTGCTAAGGATTTAAAGAAATGGGAAAAAAAGTCTCTTCAAATTTAAAGGAATGGATCATTGTTCTTAGCTTTGTTGCATACACAAACCTCTTGGATTTTGTTGTGCAGTATTGACATGAGATAAAAGTCAACATTGAATAATCTTTCAGTGGTACTTTTCCAGGTCTTCCCCTCCTCTGCCTCATGATTAAGGGAAAAGACAAAATTGAAAGACGCACTGTCTTTATCTATCCTGGTGTATGTTGGCACCTTAGCTACTTTTTTTTTTTTTTTCCTTTTTGCACAAGGTGCTTTCCTGATATGTTAGATATGCCATCCTTGGGTGATAATGTATATGCCATGATGGGGCTCAGGCCCACAGGGGAGTGTCTATAAGAACTGCCTATTTATGCTCATTTACCTCAAGACTGTCCTCTCTACCCTAATCTAGTTGTCATCACTCCATCTTTTGTACTGCTGTTGACACTTACCAATTAAAGATAAATTTTGTTTTATGATCTCTGTGTTCCGCCTAGTCTATGCCCCGCCAGTGGTTCCCCCATGGAGTCCAGCGCGCCCTGGGCTGGCCGCACCTTCTGCTGGAGCACGCGGAGCTCCCCAGCTCTCTGCATGGCCTCTGCCTGGCCTCCCCGAGGGAGGTTTGGCTGGGGAGGCTCTGCCTGGTTTCCCACCAAGGGGGAGGCGCATTCATAGCTGCAGCAGGAAGTGCCTGTGGATTGAGATGGGAGGAAGAGGAGCCCAGGTGGATTTATGTCAAGAGATAAAAGGAGACGTCTGACCTCTTCACGAACTTCCATGTCCAGCTGAGAGCTGGGTGAAGGACCTCCAGGACCAGCATCTCATCCGACTCCACTTCTCCAAGCCCAAGGGCAGACTGCGAAGGTGCTGCACTCAGGGCCTCTCCTCCACTGTGGTGCGAGCACCTGGCTGGCTTCTCAGTGGCTTCTGCCTTGGGAGGAAAATGCTTAGCTCATCCAGCAATGAGCTGCACCTGAGCAACCCTCAGCTCCCAATATAGTCACTTCTAAGGTGTCCCCGAGAAGGGCTGGGATTTAGCTCAGTTGGTAGAGCGCTGCACTTCAGTCTCTGAGGTCCCGAGTTCATATTCCCAGCACGGCAAAAATGGGAGAAGGACCTGGCAATCCACTCCCAAGGCAATCCTGAAACAGCCAGCCATTGAAAACCGTATGAGGGTTGCTATGAGTCGGATACCGACTTGACGGCACCTAACAACAACAAGGTGTCTCCAGAGTTTTTCACAGTGCTCAGCGCAGCGAAGGTGAGGGGCAAGGGTGGGAGGTGGGTTAAAGTGAGCAGGGCCGCCAGAGCAGACTCGCCAAACCAG
Source organism: Pedetes capensis (assembly GCA_007922755.1). Lineage (NCBI taxonomy): Eukaryota > Metazoa > Chordata > Mammalia > Rodentia > Pedetidae > Pedetes > Pedetes capensis. The sequence continues at coordinate 361,206 of VMDO01000237.1, read as the reverse complement.
CCACGCCTGCCACACCCACCGAGGGCACCAAAAGTGTTCAAGAGAGAGAAGGGGAGGCCCCACCTGCTGCTTTAGTTTTTCTGACAAAAGAGGCCTCACTGGAGAAAAGCCAAGGATTTGTGGAACGTTAGCCGTGGCAAATTGTAAGTTTGAAACAAGCTGCTTTAAATCCTAAAAAACGAAGTACCCTCCCTTTCCCCCCATGGGTTCTTAAAAGCCCAAGTAAGCATGGACTTTGGAGTCACAGGAGCCCAGCTCTGCCACTTGCTACCTGTGTGACCACCTGAGTGAGTCCTCTGAGCCAGAATTCCCCTCGGTGAAGTGGGATAGTGAGGACCAGTGTACAGGGAGCAGGGAGTGGAATGAAACAGCGGTGTAAGACACGGGGCCCCAGGCCAGCACCAAGCAGGGAATGCAGCTGCCTCCTCTGCCCAGAGAATGTCTGAGTGAGCGGGGAGGTTGGTTGATGTCACAGACTGAGCAAAGTGAAGGATGAACAGGAAGCCTTGGCTTAGACTCTCGTCCTGAAGGTGATGACCCAGCCCCCGTCCCTCCCAGCTAGTCTGGCCACAGGTTTTTCTCATTCCCAGGTGGTTCACTGCCATTGGTCTCCATAAAACACAGATGTGATCTGTTTACCGTCCTGTGCTCTCCTAAGATCTCCTGGCTTCCCACTGCTGACTGGAGAAAACTTCCACTTCTACCCTGAGAGCCAAGCCTCTGCAGACCCCTGCTCTCAACTTCTCACTGCTTCTCTCACACCTCCTGGCCTGTCCACCTCCCTGGGGCTTTTACTTCTCCCTGACCTGAACTAAATATCTCCATTTCTCTATTTGGGGAATTCCCATTAGCCTTTCAAATACCACCCAGACATTGCCATCTCATGAAGCCTTCCCTGGCCCCCCAGTTTCAGGGTCTCCTCCAGGGGTCCCATGGCACTTAGAAAGGACTTCTGTGGCCAGGCCTCCCTCTTTGTAATGGTTTGCTTCTATGTCTGTCTTTTCTGCTAGATGAGGAGCTACTGGAAGCGAGGGCTGTCCTTCGCCCTCCCGGCGCCCAGCCCACCGCTTGGCTCAGAACAAGCGCTCAACACTCCCCTGTGGAATGAATATGAGTAGAGGCAACTTGGCCTCTACGTGTGGTACAGATGCCTGTGAGTATTGGGACTTTCGATGGTGGGGATGAGGGAGCCTTGGTAGTAGTTAGTTCATCTGGAGAACACTTTTAGCTAGAATATCTCTATTTGTATTAGGAGAGCCATTTCAAATGATTGTGACAGGGAGGTGGGGACCAAGAGTCTGTGCTTAGGAGGACTCAGAGTGGGGTTCCAGCATAGAAAGGAGACACCCAAAGTAGGGCACTGTTATGGGTTTGCCTTACCCTTTCCTGATACTCTACACTCTGCTCAGAGGCTAGGGGTCTTGGAAGGCTGGATCCCCAGGCATCCACCACGGTAAGGGAGGGAAACCTGCGTCCTCTGCCTGGAGGTAGGGGAAGGGCAGGGATCCCAGCAGGCTGCAGTGAGCAGCTGTTCACTCGGTATCCTCTCCTTCTTTTTGGCAAAAGAAACACACAGGCCAGGTGATGACCTTTTTGCTCTAGAGCCTCACTAGCTCAAAACACGGGCCACAGGTCATTCGCATCAGTGTCACCTGAGACCTTAGCTTAACACACTTTAGCGGTTGAACTGAGTAGGGAGCTTCGGGGCATGAACTTCAGTAACTCTCTCTACCTCTTTGTAGTCAACAACATGCCATGAGATGGGTTAGTGAAGGATCCTTGTCCTCATTTGAATTGTTGAAGGCCCAGAAATTAGGGTATGAGCCATTCCAAAGCTGCACAGAAATTAGTTGGCAGTGCCAGAATGCACACTTGTGCTTTCTAATTTTAAAAACAGAGTCAACTATATTGCATATGGAAATTGCACACCATGTATGCAGCCCTGGATCAAGATCTTAATTACCACCAGGCGACCTGGGTCTGTCTGTCACTGTGGGAGCACTGAGGCCAGTGGTCTCTGACAACTCTGACACTGTCACCCTCTGCTCTGGCTCTGCCCAGTACCTAGCCCTGGCTTGGGTCCCAGGAGGAGAGTTCAGAGGCCCTTCGGTCAGTTGGCCACCTGGTCCTTTTTCTCTTTGGGCACTAGGCTGAGTAGTCATGGAGTAGATCAGTGAGGAGATGCATGGACTTGGGCTTCCAGGCCTGAGCCTGGGAATGTGAGACAGAGTGGGACACCCAGTAAAGGGAGTGGCCAGGAAGGGTGTCTGAGCTAATGTCACCCTGGCACTTGGACTCCTACGACCCTGCTGAGTCACTTGTCACTCGGGCTTCAAAAATGCACTTGCTGGCAGGCAGCCCTGGTTCTACTGCTATTACCTGTACACACCACATGCTGAATGTCTCCTGAGCCTGTCTCACTTTCATCCTGTCACCTCCCCTAAGTGAAAACCCAGCTTACATGTCCCCTCCTGTGGGGAGCCTTCCCTCCATGTTCTTCTTCCACCAGGAAATGTGATTTTCATGGGAATGCTCTGATTGCATGTTGCCGCATGTGTCATGGTGAATTGGATTGATTCCTGTGTCACATTCAGTTCTTTATCCAATAGTCCTGGAATTTGCTTAATAAGTGTGTGCATTATGAAAAAAAGAAAAAAAGAAAAACTGAATCAATTAACTCTTTCTTCTTGAATTTCAAGAGCTCCTTACCCTGCCATTGACTTTTTTCAGTCTGGTCTTCTAAGCACCCCATGGCCTCTAGCTTGTAGACACATCAAAGTACACATCTGGAACATGGTCTTCCACCTCTTCCAGCCTTTGTTCAACTCATGTGCCCTGCATCTGTCGATCACCATCTTTCCTTTAAGGTGCAACTCAAAGTCCATTTCCTTCAACAACCACTACAAAATGTGAAGAGTCCAGGATGTAGCAAAACAATTTTAAGAACATTTTATTTGGCCCCTATCAATGGTTCTCAACAGTAGGTATTTTTATCCCAATTTTACTGAAGATGGAACTGAAAGAGAAGCCAAGACCTTTGACCAGGGTTTTCTGGGTGGTCAGAGTATACTCGCTTTGCCCAGGCTGCCTCTCAGACTGCTCTAGCTCAGGACCACTCTTACCTGCTTCCAGTTCAGAGTTTCACAAACTTTTTTTGTTTATCCCAACTAAGGAAACTTTTAAAAACATTTTCCTGCTAGTTGCCTTCCAACTCTCATAACATTTTAGTATCACATATTCCCTATCTTCTTGTGTGTTCTACGTATGTTGTTAGGTATTGTTGAGTCAGATCCATCTCAGGATGACCCTAAGTATAACAGAACAAAATACTACCTAACACTGCACCATGCACATGATATTTTTAAGTTTGAGCCATTTTTGCAGCTACTCTGTTTCTTATTTTTAGTTGTACCACATCAGCAAAAGGAAGTCTAGGGTGGGGGGTGGGGGCTTTACTCCATTCCCATCATTAAGGTCAACTCTACTTTGAGGAAGCAACTCTTCCCCAGTAGCCTCTGCCATGCCTTCCAGCCCGGGGGGTGGCGGGGACTCATTTTCTGGCACTCTGTTTGATAGTGTTTTTCTGCTATTCATGGGGTTTTCAGTGGCTAGTTGTTTCAAGAGTGGGCTGCTAGGTCCTTCTCCCTGGTCTGTTATCGTGTGGAAGCTCAGCTGAAACCTGTCCGCCATGGGTGGCCCTGATGGTATCTGAAATACTGGTGGTATAGCTTTCAGCATCACAGCAACACACAAGCCTCCATAGCATGACAAGCTGATAGATGTGGGGGGGGCTCTATGTGTACCTGTGTTAAATTCATTAAGGGAAGATTTCTCCCCTCCTGAGAACAAACTAGTTTTGCTCATCACCGTGGGGGTGATGGTGCCAATTGAGAGCATGTGTGTTGCATCTAGTCCTCTTTGAGGTTTGTTCTTCCCCATGGAGCTACTAACTGGTTCCCCTCTCCACTGCAAGTGCTGCATTCCAGGTACTGTGGGGTGACTACAATTTTCCAAAACTTAGTCCATAAAATACCCATTTATTATTCAGGGCACAAACTTTGATAAGTTCAAGTATGGCACAGTGGGAGGTTTTTTTCTGTGTGTCACACACTGGGACCTCTGCTAGAAAACACAGTGCCTGAAGCTGGAGTACACTGAAGGCTCATTTCTCTCAGGTTTGGCAGTTGACACCAGCTGTTTACTGGAGCGCTAGTGGGGGCTGTTGGCTACAACACCTTTCTGTGATCGGGTCTGCCTCACAACATGGTGGCTGAGGGTCAAGGGTGAGCAGAGAGAAAAAGAGGGAGAGCCATGTAGCGTCCTGTTTTGTGAAGCAGCCTAAGTCACAGAGCATCACTTCCTTCGCATTCTATTCGTTGATGCAGAATGCATCTCCAATGCAAGGAGAGGCAAGAAGCTCTGTCTCTTGATGAGGGAGTGGTGAAGTGCTGCATAATAGAAGGGGCTGGAAAGACTGCTGTGGCTGTGTTTGGATAGTCATCTCCCGAGCTCTGGGACTGGTTTACTCTCACCCTGGTGCCCCCTCCAACCACTGCTCACCTTCACAGGCCCTTGCATGGGATAATGTCAACATATATCTGTGAAATTTGTTTGCATGTTCTAAGTTGAGAGGAAGCCCCAGGCCTTGTCACCTTTGTCCTTTCCTGCTCATATTAGCTGGTGGTTAGCAGGGCCCAAAGGTTCCCAGAGAGGGCAACTATGAGCAACAAGCTCCCTGCTGCACTAGGTCCTCCAGAACAAATAGTAGGCAGCAAGCTTCACAAGCACAGCCTTGCTGGAAAGGTTTTGTTTGTTTTTCCTATTGTCAGAAGCAGTCTGCTTACTTCTAGAAATGTTCAAACCAGTCAGTTCTGGCATGTGTATGGATAGACACTAGAGTGAGTCACTCAGGGTATTTGCTATAGAATTTGAATAACATTCATTTCTATAGAAGTCTGTCAAAGGAACAAATGTCACTAGTCAGCAAAATACCAGTCTACCCCTCCCCTCCATGGCAATATATTACCTGTAATGACATTTCTGTCAACACTCGTGCCATCAGTACAACAAAAGATATTTTAAAATAACAATAATGAGGACTAAGGGCCATAAAGTGTATACAGAAATAATTTAGCATTTTTCAGGCTCAGAAAATAATAGTTTCATGTTCCATAATGTGACATATATCATCAAACCCATAAAGTTAGACCAAGAAAGAGTATCAACCCTAACAGAACCTGTTTAAGTTTCTGATTTTGCATCAAGATTGATCAGCTAATGGACATTATCATATATACCCAAATTCTGTCTACAGAAGCAAGGACAATTATTAGTACATTCTTTTATTTATACCTTATTTCTATTTTCATGAACTATTACATGTTAATGAAAACTCAGTAATTCTATTATAATTATTATTATGTGAAAAAGGTAAGTGAGCTTGGATCCTTTCTGTGAAATGCCAAGTGTAGAGTTTAGATATACTTTGGGAAAAGAAAGAAGCACTGATGTTATTAATGAATAACACAGGCAGATAGGAAAGTTAGGCCAATTCCCCCACCCCTCAATGAATCATATGACCACAGAACATCAGCATTATGGCCCATGGATGAGCCAACTCTTCTTCAAAGATGTGACATTTCTCTGCCCTGGCTCCCACTGGAGTTAGAATACATTTAATTGCAAAAAGTACTCATATTCTATATTTGGATAAAACACTTATGAAGTCATTTAAATGCATTTATTGCCCACTTTAAAGAAATTAATTCACTTGGAAAAGGTACTTTGTTTACGAAGGTTGAAAATACCAGCTCCCACTAAATGTATGGGTTTCAGCAGCTGGAGAAATAAGAAGTTCTCAAGCAACCATCTGGCCTTAGACCGGGGGCCCATGTACTTTGGGGGTTTCCACCTGCTGGGGTAACTGGGACCCTACACAGTGCCAGGAAGGCAGGTAGTCAGTGTGTTGGGGGATGTCAGCCAAGCACGCCTGTCCTGGACAGCGCCTTGGAAAACATAAGTGCCTCTGGACCTTAAACTGTGTCCGATAAGACACACCAAGGGATAAACACTGTAGCTATAAATACAGCCTAAGAAACTGGACCCTTTTTCAGGCTGTTGAATTTCAAATGCCTGCCAAACTGAGTGTGATATCTGGGGCTCTCGATTTTTGCAACTCTACTGCAAAGAGTGGCGAAAGTCCAATTAATTTAAGCAAGAAAAATCCGAGAAGTGAAGACTAGAAGAGTTAAACTATGCCATCAAAACTTGGAACTGAAATGAATTTCATAAATTATAACATGATGTTAGGAGGAAATTAAATTTAACCCTAAAGTTCCTTCAACTCCACAATCATGACAGACTGAAAAATACAGGACTTGCTAAACAAGGCTGAACATTGATTGATAAATCTATGGCAAAACTGGGGGGCTGACCATGCGTGTGTGTGTGTGTGTGTGTGTGTGTGTGTGTTTGTGTGTGTGTGTGTGTATTCCAGATTTCTGATTGGCCACTTGGGAAGTGGGTAATTCAGAGAGTTGAAGACACATGGAATCCCAGAAACAAAACAGAACCCCACAAAGTTTTGATGAGGTCAAATACAGCATTATTTAGATTTTATTGATTATATGTGACTGAACCCCAAATTAAATGGCTTATGTAGCAAAAAGGGATTTAGTGGTTTGTATAACTGAAAAAGTACAAGGATGGCACAGCTTCAGGCCTGGCTGAATACAAGTGTTCAAACAATGCCATCAGTCTGCGTCTCTATTTCTCTGTGGTGCCAGACCTATAATTGTCTTACCTCTCAGTTCAAGGGCTTCTTTTTCTTGAAAGTTTGATACAAACATACCTGGATAGAGTCTCCTTGGCCTTGCTTGGATCATGTGACCCTGGCCAAGCCAATCACTGTGATCCAGGAATGGCAAGAAGATCAACCCCTCCCCTCACTCCCACAGACTGAGTAGATGAAGGTTAGTTCCCCAAAGAAAAATCAGTTACGGAGGTGGAGGGTGCTGGAAAGGCTGTCTCTAGTCTTGCACAGGAAGGACTTTATGTGAAAAACAAGTTGGAAAGCTAGAAAGGAGGCTGACAACAATCCAGGTGAAGATACCTGTGTTACTTGCAGCCTGATTCTAGCTCTGTCCATCCATTTAGTCTTCAGTGAACTATAGCAAATCTTTGGCTGCTAGAATCATGGGAGTTATCACACAGAGCTGTCATCCTTCCCTATGCCTGTCTTCTCACAAGAGGGTAGACAAAGCATTGAGGTCAGGGCCTCGTCTGCTTCACTTCTTGGGCAGCAGCAGAGGGCTGGCACAGGGCGGACGCCGCTGAATCTATGCTTAATGCAAGATGGTGCTAGGGCTCTGCTGCTGTGACTGAGACTAAGTTTCTTAGAACAGATCTTGATTCTTGTATAAAAATGGTGCCTTTCCAGAACCTGGACCTGCGTAGGTGTTCTCTTCCTCTTCCTTCCTTTCCATCCTCCCCCTCTTCCTCCTCTTTCTCTTCTTCTCTTCCTTCTTCTCCTTTTCTTCCCTCTCCTCCTCTTTCTTCCTTTTCTCCTCATCCTCTTCCTCTTCCTCATCCCTTCTTCTTTCTTCTTACTTCTTTTTGGTGGTCCTGAGGATTAAACGCAGGGCCAGTGCATGGTAGGCAAGTGCTTTACCATTGAGCTGCATGCTTGGTCCTTCCTTTTGCATTTTCCTTGCTTACAGTCCACAGCTGGGAATCCAAGGGCATGCCCATCCCCTCTGCTTCTTTTGTCAGTCTGTCAGAGAACATGGGTCCTGCTGTGAGGAGAGCACAAAAGCTACAACATCTAGAGCAGGGGGACTTCAAACTGTGGCCAATGAATCAAATCCATCTCAACACCATTTTTGTGAATAAAGTTTTATTGGAACACTGCCATGCTCATTTTTAAGTGTATTATCTACAGCTGCTTTTGCACCACAGTGGCAGAGTAGAGTGGTTGGGACAGAGGCTGTATAGTCCAGAGAACATTAAATATTTATTATCAGGGCCTTTAAAGAAAAAGTTTGTTAACCTCTGTCCCAGAGGGGTGAATACAACACATATCTAGTTGTATGTGGCCCATGGACCAGCACAGGGCTCAGGTGTACCCCTGGGGGTGCTGAATTGCTCTGGATCTTCAGACCCTTTCTGGTCCTCATGAAGATTGGGATTACTAAGAGGGCAAAGAAAGTTCAGGCCAGGCCAGATCTGTAAAGAAGGAGACCACCCTCCAAAATATATGGGAGGAGGAAGAGCAATTCTAAGGAAGATTAAAAGAGTCTCACAGCCCACCTGAACTAATTTTGGCTCTACCTATGGAGAAGCCTTGGGCTAAAGTGGTGGTTCTCAGCTGTGGCTGTACTCAGGAATTGTCTGGGATGCTTTAAGTCCTCTCTATGTGGGAAAGTGTTAACTCTTTGAAATCTCCAAAAAATTCCGATTTAATTGGTCTGGATGCAACAAGGGCTTTGGGGTTTTTCAAAGCTCCTGACTCCCCATACAAATCAGATGACAGTTAAAGTTTGTAATCACAGGGCCAATGGCTAGCAGATCTGGGAGAGAAGAGTGCAGTGCTGATCTGGAGGAAGTGTGAGAATGAAAACAATGCTGCTGGCACAATTTGGCAAATCAGGAATTCCACTCCACATCTAAGCTGCTTTGCGTTGGTCAGCTAGTCATTTAGCCTCTCTTAGCCTCTTTTTCAATATCTGTAAAATACGAATAAGAATACATATCTCACAGTGTTATTATGAAGATTATGTGAGGTTATTCATTTGTTTATTCCAGAAAATGTATTCAGATACCTACTGTATACCTGGCATTGTTTAAAGAGTAAGATAATATATTTGTGAAGGTGTTTACTTTCAGAGAGCTGACACCAGAGTTGCAAAGCCAGACACTGAATAAATGCATAACATAATTTCAGAGATTAAGGTCATGAAACAAAACCAAAACATAATGGTGCAATGAGGCTGTTTTGAAAAGATGACCCAGGAATTCTCGCTGAGAAGGTGATATTTGGGCAACAGTCTGAATGAGGAGAAGCATCCAGTCATGCAAAGAAAATTCTATGCTACTACGAGATAGGGCAGATGACAAGGGATTCTCATTCCATGAACAGAAGGATCAGTTTACTTGGTGCATGGGGTGTTGGGAGAAGAGATTGGGGAAGTCAGATTGTATAGAATTCTTATAAATCTCCCAAGGAGCTCCATCCTTCCCACCCAAATACAGTGGGAAGAAACAACATGATCTTAAGCAAGTGATACAGAGTTTACTTTGTAGATTTCTCTTGTGTTAGATGCTTTGTTTCCTAAAGTTTGTGTCTTTTCTCTTTCATTATTTATTCCCCTGTTTGGAAAAGTTGAATGGGAAGTACTTTCCTTTTTTTGAGACTAAAATCATATTTTAGCCTGAAATATCTTTATTCTACCTTCATGTGTTGTTAATAGATTTGGCTCAACAGAATTCTAGGTTGAATCCAGAAGTGGTGGCACATGCCTTTAATCCCAACATTAGAGAGGTGGAGGCGGAGAATCATGAGTTCCAGACCAGCCTGGACTACATGGAGAAACCATGTCTCAAAAAGACCAAAACAAAACAAAACAAACAAAAAACACTACATTGAAAATTATTTCTCATTAAAATTTAAAATTTTAAGGTATTTGCTTCATTGTCTTCTAGTTTCTAGCATAGGTGTTGAAAACTTTGATGCCATTCTTCCTCTTCCCTCTTCTTCTTCCTTCCACTTCCTCTTATGTTTTAACCTAAAGCATCATAGCATACTAAATAAGTGCTCTTCCACTGAACTACACCTCAATCCTTCTTTTTTAATTTTTTTATTTTGAGGAAAGGTCTTCCTAAACTGTGCAGGCTGCCTCTGGCCTCAAACTCATGATCCTCCTGCCTCAGACTACCACGTTGCTGGAATTACAGGTGTTCACCACAGTGCTTGGCCCATTCTGATTCTTGTTCTTTGGTTTGCAACATTTCTCTGTGTCTCTCTCATAGCTTGACGGATTTGTTGTCTTCAGGGTTTTGAAATTTCATGAGTGCCTTGGCGTGGGTGTTAATGTACTCACCACGCTGTGCTAGGCACTCACTGGGCATTTTAACCCGGAAATTCATATCCTTCAGTTTTATGACGTTATCTTGAACTATTTCTTTGAAGATTTTCTCCCTATAGTTTTCTCCGTATCTTTCTCAGGAACTTATTCAGATGTTGAACCTCCTCGGTCTGGTCATTTAATTTTCTATTGTATTTTTTTTTTTGTATATTTTTTCTATATTTAAAGAAATGTCCTCAACTTTTTCTTTTAAATATCAATTAAGTTTTCCCCTTTGGTATCATATTTTATATTGCCAAGTGCTCTTTGTTTGCAGAAACTTTCTTTCTTTTTTTTTAGCACACTGATTTTGCTTTATGGAGTCTTTAACTTTTCCCATTTCTTTGAAATTATTGTTAACACTTTAAATTTTTTTCTTTCCTGAACATGTTCCTTCTTTTCTCCTAATTGCTTCATTGCATTTATTTACTCATTCAATTAACATTTATTAAATGCTTATGTGTTGGTCAGACTTTTGTCACTGTGATGAATACCTGAAAGAAACAGTTTAAAGGAAGAATGGTCTACTTTGGATCACAGTTTCAGAGGTTTCAGTCCCCAGTTATTTGGCTCTGTGTTTCTGGGCTGTGATGAGGCAGAGCATCATGGCAGAGAGGACAGAATGAGGCAGAGATGCTCACCTCACAGCAACCAGGAAGCAGAGAGGGGCCAGGGACAAAATATACCCTCCAAAGGCAGCCTCTGGGGATCTACTTCCTTCAATTAGGTGCCACTTCCCAGAGTTCTACCACCTTCCAATATTCTATTTCAATTTTGAATCCGTCGATGGATTAAAGCATTGATTAGGTCAGAGCCCTCATGATCTAATGGTCTCTGGAAACATTGACACAGACAACCCAGAGGTGTGCTTTACTAATCTCTTAGGCATCTCTCAATCTAATCAAGTTGACAGTAAAGACTGACCAACACAATTTACCATATACTAGGTAACTAAGAACTTGGCTGTCTCAGGAAATAAAACAAAGATGCCCAACCTTGTGCAGCTTATGCTTTGGTCATTATTTATTATTATTATTGTTATCGTTATCATCATCATCATCATCATCATCATCATCATCACCATCATCATCAGAAATTGTCCTAATAGGTCTGGTAAACCTTGGTTCTCTGATCATACTTAAAAGTAAGGTGTAAAAAATCCAATGGGAAGTTTTATGTATGAAGGAAGTACTTGTCATTTTAAAATCTTTGTTGTAAGTGGTATGGCTAAGCTGTTTCTTTAGAGAACGGATATTGTACCTTTAGATTTTTCTCTAAGATTCATCCAGGAAAGAGCTTCCAGCCTCCTGTCTGGTAGGTCAGCACCTGACTGCCAGACCTCCAAGGGCTGCATGGGGAAGAAGTCCCTATGCTAACTTCCACTAACCTCCCACCTTCAGTGGCTGATGTCTCTAGCATCTCTTCTGTGCTTTTTTTAGAGTCTCTGTCCCATCATCTGCTTAAGAAGGGCAGAGAAGTCTCTACCCTGGTGCTGAGCTAAAGACGACCCTGATTCTTCTTAAACAGACTTGCAACCAATTCTCCTGTTTTAGCTTTACCTTTACTTTCATTTCCAGGGGTATTAATGGCAATTCCCAAGCCTTTGGATTGTGATGTTTAGAGATTCTGCAAGATAAGTCATTTTGCCTCTGTGTCTCCAGGCTGCTGGCTCAGGACCCAGCTTTCCTGAGTTGCTACATTAGTTACATTTAATAGTCTGCTTCACATCAGCTAAAATCTTAGTGCTATGGTCTTTCAACTGCTATCTTCTTCCTCCTGGTGTATGCCTTTAAAAACACCCCTTTACTAGCATGTTAGTGATGTTTCCTGAGGAAGCCAAGCCATGATGAGCATGCTCAATCTGACATTTTCAGTGGTCCTCTGAATCCTTAGTGGATTTTTTTAGAAGGAAAAGCATTTGTAGTTCTTTGGTACCTAAGATAGGACAGAGACAGAGCTAGGCATTTTTATCAACACTATTGAAATTAATCCTCATAACAGTGAATTAGAAATGGAAAGGAAGGCTTAGAGAGAGTGATTTACCTTGATGATGGTTGACTTAACTTAGCAATAACTGATTCATCGACTATCCTGCACCTCAAACTCTGCTAGATGCTAGGGACACAAACGAGTTAATGTCAAAACCCAGTCACTTGAACCTGAAGCTCAGGAGTCATCCTGGACTCTTACGTTGTCCTTACTACCTCCTGCTGCTTTTACCGCCTTAGTATTTCCCAACTGTGCCCTCCCCCGCCTTGGTTCCAGGCTGCACGAGAGCTCTTTCCTGGACTTTGCAGTAATGTGCTACATGGACTTCAGGCCTCCAAGTGCAGAAACCCCTCCCTAGCCAACATGGCTTTTCTGAACTGCAAATATATTCATATTCATGTCCCTCTTGCTGAGAGCCAACACATGGTGGGCAGCGCTACTGCTCACCAACACCTGGCCCGGCCACCCAGCAGCTGTTTGTACACAGGGACAGGGGAGTGTCTACTTCATCTCTAGGTCCCCAGCACTTGGTATGGGACCAGCATCCTAGATAACAGCCATAAATATTTACTGAATGAACTAAGCATAGTTCAAGCTGTCACGAGTTTGCATTCCACCACTTAAGTGGATGGGGGTCCACCAGGATTCCAACCCAGATGTGGGTGATTCTGAGCCTCCACACAGCTTCCCCACTGAGTCCACTGCCTGGCTGGCATCTCCCTCCTCGGGCTCTCAGTGCCCTCAGCAAGGTCCCCCTTCGTCCTGCCCTTCCTCTACTCACATCCTTGCTTTTCTCTTTCTTCATCTCCAGAGAAAAGGCAAAGCCTGACATTTTATCCAAATTCCAGAAGGGTGGGAAGAGGAGGAGCAGCAGCCCCTTCCTTTAGCCACGGCAGGACGCCCGCATCCACAACCATTTTGGGGTGGCTTTGGAAGCCCAGCTCAGATTTATGTTCTGAATCTTCCAGAGTTTTCCATGCATTTAAGCTCCACTATGGCAGTACTTGATTAGGTTGTTTGGAGAAGGGGGAAGCAGAGAGGTAGAAAAAAGTTTATTTGGTTTTAGCATTACTCGTATAGTATTAGGTGGGAATTTCCAAGAAATTATGTGGCAGTGACGTTATAACTTTCACACGATGGCTAGAAGCAACATTATAAAAATATTGCCTAACACAACTCCATATGGACATATGAAATTTCATTCCATTTTATACATGTAATTAAGTGGCCCACATAATGAAGTACTGTGTGCTCAGAGGCAGATGCCTTTTGAAGGTGAAAGATAGCCAGGGAGGGAACAAAACTGATATTTTAAAGGGAGAATAATCAAGCAAGGGTGGCTGAAAATTATCACACTTTATTCTCTAAGCGACTTGAATTTGATGGGTTTCCCCAGCCTGCTTAGTGCTAGTTTTCTTATTGTAAGTAAGAAAAATACCTCTAGTATCCTCCTGCTAAAATCTCCTCTCTCTGTGTCAACTAAAGGTACAAAGGTACAGAAAGTTCTGAGCTTGGAGTCAGAGCTGGGTTCAGATTCCACATTGCCATTTACTAGCAGCGTGACCCTGGGCAAGCAGCTAAGCTAGTACTACTCAAGATGTAGCCCCAAGCCAGCAGCAATCACTGGGAATAGTTAGAAATTCAAGTTCAAGTGTGTAACTCTGAGTCTTTTGAGGACGGGCTAAAATGTCTGTGTTCTAACGCATCCTTTGGGTGGTTCGGATCTTTCTCAAAAATGAGAACTGCTCACTCAAATTTTCAAAGCCCCAGTGTCCTCTCCTGTAAACGGGCCCTATTTGGCAGAAAACCCAACTCCAAGCAGCTTAAAAGAACAAGAATATAATGATTTCATATGAGCAAAATCCAGAAGTAGAGCTCCTTTCTCATGAGGTTTGATCCAGTACCTCAAACAGGGTCACTTGGTATCCCTTCATCTTGAGTTCCCAATGTTCTGGCATCATGAAGTCTCCAAAGAGAAATTCAATTGAGGTTTAGAAAAACTTACAAATTTTGCACACCTGAGTTTTAGAGCTAGTATCCATATCATTTACATACTTGTTGAGCAGTTAAGGGATACTAAGTTTCATTGAGGAATTGAGGCACAATGTTAGCCCAACCTATGCTGCACAGGTATCATCTGGCTTATAGTTCCCCAACCTATTGGGCTATGATCTTTCTTCCTTGCTTTTGAACACAATGTTCCTTTTTGCAGAAGTGCCCTTCTTTACTGGAACTATCAGGGAAACTCCCGTTTATCATTCGGAAACCTCTTAGACATGGACTATTTTCAGAAGCTTTCCACTGCTTCTCACTGCTTCCCTGCCAGTGATAGTCCCAGTTTGTTTGTGCTCTCAAGGCCCCCATTGTCCACCGTTTCCTCTGTCGGGAGCCCAGGGCATCATTATGGATCTTAATATCTGCCTTGTATCCTGGACAGTGAGCTCCTCAGAGGCATAGCCCTCTCCCTTTAAATACCACTAGCACCCGGCAGAGGGCCTGGCATAATGCAGATGCTCAACTAATCCTACAGGGCAGAAGAAACGCTTCTCAGAACTGCAGCACACTCAGAAGGCCCATCCCAAGCTTAACACTGAGCAGGACATAGACTTTTAGCCCCACACCACCCTATAGCCTCCAGGGCACTCACATGTCCACTTGGCGAGTCTCACAGGTTATCTAGATGGAGCAACATTATCCAATAGGCTTTCTGTAAGGGTGAAAATACCTACACTGGTCCATAGGGAACCTCTGGCCACAGGTGGCTATTGAGCACTTGCAATATGCCAGTAAGACACAGAACTGCATTTTTCATTTTATTTGATTTTGCCTAACATAGTTTTAAATAGCCCCAGGAGGCCAGTGGCTGCCATATTGTGGACCTCATGGATGACTTGGAGTAACCTGGTAAAAAATAAGTGGAAATGTCATTTAAGAAGAAGTAGCATATACAAAAACATGCTTGGGAAACTTCAAACAAGACTTGCTACAACTTCTAAAGCCAGCTTGATGCTGCTCCTCCTGCATCAGTTCTCTCTTTCTACTCTCATATGCCCTAGAACAGCCAGAATTTCAGCGTGATGTGAGAAAGAGTAGAGGCCAGCAGTCTGTTCGAGCCTGAATTCCATGAGTCAATCCCAAAGACACCTTAAGGGGCTGAAATGGATATGATGAATTCTTCCAGGAGATGTATTCCTCATGTCTCCTTTGAGTCTGTTTCTCCATCCCATGAACATTCAGGGGGCTCATGAGTTACAAAGGTCTGGAACCATTTTTCCTGGCTAGTGTTCCTCTTTTGATGGGCTCTGTGGGAACTTGGGGAGGCACAGAGGTACATGTTCCAGGAAGTACCTGTCTGAGAGTGCTCAGTGTAATGTGAAGGTGACACCAGGCTCCTGCAGGTTGGTGGACAGGACACTATCACTTTGAATCCCTTGTTTGGACTTCCTAGAACAGGTGGATGGAGAGTCCACCTTGGAGAGCAAGGAGTGTCCTTGGAGAGCAAGGAGTGTCCTTTGGGAAGACCCTTTCTCACCAAGGCCTCCCAGCCATCTGCACAGAAAAGACCCAGAGCTAGATGCCTTCTGCTTCATGCGGAGGGCTGAGCACTGTGGCTTGGGGTTCCCAGATGGGTCTCACTTTCTGAAAGCAAGCAGTGAAGCCCAGCAGGAAGGTGAGCAGATAAGGCAAGGCCCAAGCAGCCCCTAGGGCCCATGAGAATGTGAGCTGATGGCGGTTCTAGGTGTGGGAGAGGGACTGAAAGTAGGCAAAGCTGAGGGTGAGGGGAACAAGTGGCCAGCAGGACTGAGCCTAGAGCTGCTATGGACAATGGGCATGTGTACTGGACAAGGTGGGGGTGGTGAGAGTCTTGAGTAAGCAAACAGAATGAACACCAACTCCAATTGATTGTAATAGTAGCTTTAAGGGGAAAAATAGAACATGCTAACAAGGAATGTACACACTGACTGTATAAGTACATGCAAATATTTGAAATGTGCAAGTGTGAATGTATCTCTTAGAATGAAAATTCTATCAGCTGTGTATCTTATGACTATCCTTGTTGTTAGATGCCATCGAGTTGTTGTCTGACTCATAGAGAACCTACATACAGCAGGTGAAACACTATTGTCAGTGCTTCTCAGCTATTCATAGGGTTTTCAATGGTGGATTGATTTTTGGGAGTGGGCTGCTGGGTCCTTCTCCCAAGCCTACAGCACCTGGTGTTCCCAGGTGGTCTCCCATCCAAGTACTAACCAGGCCCGACCCTGCTGAGCTTCTGAGATGTGATGGGATTGGTTGCCACAGTGTTACGGCTGCAGGCATAACTACCCTAGTGATTATTAATCCAATGTGGAAGGCTACCCTGAACAGGTGTGTACCTGGGCTCAACAGAGAAAGGATTGATTGATTAGAATTGGGGGCCAATTCTAATTGTTAATTGTTAAGTGTGAGGAAGACCATGGTATGCAAAAAGGAGAAAAGAAAGATGTGCTCTCTAGCCTCAGAGATCACAAGTTGAGAGAGGGCCAAGTTGAGAGAGGGGCAACTGCAGTGTGGCTGCTCTATATTTGCCATCTCTGTCTAGGAAACCTGCTGTTTTACAGTAAATTTTTATGGCTTGTTGTGGGATTTATGACAGGGTGGGCTAACTTGGTTTTAAAAACAGGACTAGGGAACTTAATACTGGTACCTGATATATGTGTTCTTGTTGTAAGGATGGGGGAAATTACCATTTGCAAACACAATTGCCATCTTAGGAGGATGGATCCAAGTGCTTGGAAATATCTTTTAACCCAAAGTAAGTAGAAGGAGGAAATAATAAAGATAAAAGTAGAAATCAATGAAATAGAAAATGGACAAGCAATAGAGAAAAATCAAAGAAACCATAAGCTGCTTCCTGGAAAAGATCAATAAAATTGATAAACCTCTAGTGAGACTGAACAAAGAAAAAGAGGATACAAAAATTACAGACATTAAGAATGTAAGAGAGGAAGGATAATAAAGAAATATGAAAATTCACTGACTTTTTGTCAATAAATTTGAGGACTTAGATGAAGAGGACAAAATTTTAAAAAAATTATCCAACTGCCTCAAAAACAAACTTCATATGTTTTAAGTTAGTTGATTTTGTGATTAAAACTCTTCTCACAAAGAAAATGTCAGGTCTGAAAATTTCGTTGATAAACTCTCAAATATTTTTTTTAAAAAAGCAATACCAAGCCTAGCCAGTTAAAACAAGACAAAGCCTTTTAAAAAATAAAAACTACAGACTAATATCCCTCCTGGGCACAGATACAAAAACCTTTAGCATCAACAAATTACTTTCAACAATGTGTTGTTCTTGTTAGGTGCTGTCGAGTTGGTATCCGACTCATAGCAACCCTGCGTACAACAGGTGAAACACTATTGTCGGTGCTTCTCTGCTGTTCATAGGGTTTTCAATGGCAGATTGATTTTTGGGAGTGGGTTGCTGGGTCCATCTGCCAAGCCTGCAGCACCTGGTGTTTCCAGGCAGTCTCCCATCCAAGTACTAACCAGGCCCAACCCTGCTTAGCTTCTGAGATCTAACAGAATCAGATGCCACAGGGCTACGGCTGCAGGCATCAACAATGTTTAAAAAGAAAAATATATCATGACCAAATGCCATTTATTCCAGGAATTCAAGGTTGGTTTAAAAATTTTAAAGCAATAAATATAAACCACATATTAACAGAATGAGTAAAACCATGTGATTATCTCAATAGATACAGAAAAGACACTTGCACAACATTTAAACCCACTCATGTTAGTAAACTCTTAGAGAACTCGGAATTCAAACAAACTTTCTCGACTGATAAAGGACATCTACACAAAACCTATGGCTAATGTCATATCCAACAGTAAGCTATGGGGCTGAGATGGTAAAAGAACATTCTGAGTAAGTGACAATTAAGTTGACACCTGAATGACAAGACAGGGCTATGCAGGGAAGGAGAAGGGAACACCATCTGTAGTAGAGTGGACTAGACATTTTGCACACAGGTGGCGAGTGGAAACAGTCAGTAGTCATTGCCTTACAGGGCACAATGAGAGCTTGGTGGAGGTGAAGGAAGTAGCAGGTGCCTCACGATGTCTGAGCTCCAAGAAGGGCTCATGCATTAGCAGCTTGGCCAAAAGTTCAGAGTCCACCCTATAAGAGAATGGTAAGACCTCACATTTGTTGGGATTTAGCTCAGTGGGTAGAGCGCTGCGCTGCAGTCTCTGAGGTCCCGAGTTCAATTCCCAGCACCGCAAAAGTGGGAGAAGGGCCTGGCAATCCACTCCCAAGACAATCCTGAAACAGTCAGCCATTGAAAACCCCATGAGGGTCGCTATGAGTCGGATACCGACTCGATGGCACCTAACAACCAACAACAACAAGACCTCACATGCTGAGACATTTTGTTGATTATATAATATTGTCACTTGCATGATTTACTTGAAAAAACAGCTTATTACCCCAGTTTTACAGAAGAGAAAAAGGGGTAATGGGGCTTGACTTATTCAAGGTCACTTAGCTCATAAGCCAGTTCCAATTCAGGTTTGTTCAAATCCAAAGTCCATGCTGCCAGCCAGTGGGCCATGGTGCCTCTAGGCGATTGAAAGTGATTAGTTCCTTTCTTTGCAATGTGTTGATTGATCAATCACTTAACTTGGAAAATGTGGAAAGAAGGAGAATGTGCTTAGCCATGCTGTCACTCATTTCCTGGGGACAGATAGACATGTGATGCCTTCGAATCTCCCTGGAGGCTAGAGCTATTTGTCCCAATGACATTGGGCATTGGGCTCCAGTCCTGCCCACTTGATTGAGTGCTAGGATAATAATTTTTTAAATGAAGAACTATATTAAAACATAATTTTTACTATTAGCTCTGAACTGCAACCATGCCCACTGAGGCATCCTGTCCTGTGGCAAGGGAGGTGTCCACTGGTTGGGGCACTGCTTGATACCACTGCCTGGTGGGTCCCTGTGACCAATGGGGATGATCCAACTGGATCTTTTCTGATTAATGATTTGAACATGCAATGACCAAAATGCCTTCCAGGCCTTAGACCTTTTCAATAGCTCCCCATTTATCTTAAGATCAAAGGCCTAACCCTTAGGATGCCTCACTGCTGCCTCCCAGCTCATTTCTCCTATCCCCCCTCATCCTCTGTGCCTCCTCACAGCACCTCCATGGCTCTGTACATGTTGCTCCCTGTTAATGCAGCCCATCCCCCATGTCTTCAGCTAGTTCCTTCTTATCTGTCCTGCAGACAGACATAGTGGTCACTCAGGGAAGAATTCTTTGTCTCTCCTGACACCTACTGTACCCTCTGCTAGTACCAGAGCTCTCTTCCCCCACAGCCCTCATCCATGCCATTATTTATCATTTGTTTGTGTGATTATTCAATTAACATGTCTCTTTTACTGAGTATAAACTTTCTGGGGCTAGAGATCACATCTTTCTTTTCTCCTTTTTGCATACTATGGTCTTCCTCACACTTAGGAAAGGGCAAATGAGTGGATATTTGGTGTACAGTGTTGGCGACTTCAGCTGGATTGGGTCAGCCGTATTCTTTCTGCAGAACTGATAGGTCTGACACCCCCACGTTGGTCAGCCCAGGGGTGCGGTGGGAAGCTAGTAGGCGAGGAAGAGAGGGCTGCAGTGGCCACCAGCAGGACTTCAGCAGAAGTAGCTGGGATCCTTGGGGCCTACAGCAAGCATGGTCGCCCCTTGGTTAGCCGGGAAAGGAATAAGGAATTACCTTCCTCAGAAGCCTAAAGAGCAGAATATTTTTACAGCAGTAGTTAAGCCAGTGTAGCATCCCCAGGTGTCACCTGTGAAGCATTTAAAGATACCTATTCCCAGGCCACTGTCCCAGGGAATCTAAATGGAGTCAATCTGAGCTGGGTCAAGAAACCATGTTTTAAAACTCCCTCATGTTTTCCAATGGACTGTACTTTGAGAAGCTCTGTCTAAGGAAACAAGACACCTTTGCCTTTTTAAAATTAATTAATTGACTGATTAATTTTCTTCATCCCCACGTTCCTTTGAGAGTAATTTTGGGAAAATGCCAAGTGTGTCAGAAAGCCAAACGCTGCTCTCTGTCCCTGTTGTGTACGAAGTGATTACTGAAGTTTTTGTTGTTGTTGTCAACCTCTTAAATTTTGCTACCAAAATGAGTGCCTCACCTGCCTTACCCTGGTGCAGGTCCTTGGGGACACACAGATGAAGTAGGTACCAAGTCCCTAGCACAGCAGGAGACTCAGAGCAGGCCTGGGAAGGTGCTGTTCCTAAGGTCCCTGCTGTGATTCCAATGGGGACGCTCCTGGACAGCAGTGCCAGCTCTGTCTTGGGTGCCCAGAGGCAGTGACATCTGAGCTGGGTTTTAAAAACAGGGTAGGAATTTGTCTGGCACAGAAGGGAGAAGGGTCTTCTAGAGGAAGGTCATGGGAATAGTGAAGCATTCTACACGGCTGGAAGCAGGATGAGTAGTGGGGCCTGGTGAGGGATAAGGTGCTCAGGGACAAGTCAAGTCCAGGCAGGTCTGGACAGCACGGTTAAGGACCTGGAGTCATACCCCAGTGCCTGCAGCTCATTTGGTGGGAGGAGACAAGAGCAACTGTCTGCTGTCCTCTGCAGGCTGCATACCTGAGCCTGGGCTTCCCAGATCACACAGTGGAGGCCAGAACCTCCTTTTGAGAATTAAGTGAGATGCTTAACATGAAACATGTGATCCACGAAGGCCATTCCTGTGAGTTCTTGAGTAACACAATTCCCGTGCATTCTGAACATTCTGTCCCTCTGCTGACATGGGGGTGGCCTCTGTGTGCAAGTTCATATCTGATGGGGGAGGCATCCTCATGTCCCTGAGAAAGTTGCTTCATACATTGGGAGTGGAAGGAGATTGCCACACAGCAGGCGGAGTCCTGAGAAGTGGGCTGTCTCTTCCTCACTTCCTACCTGCAAGCATCCTCCCTGGGCCTTCTCGTGGGTTGTGACTGTCTCCAGTCTTTGCTGCCCAGGACCTTGCCATCATAGGCTCTATTACCATGATTCTGATCTTGCTGCCATACCTGTAAGACAGTGCATACAGTGTAGTGGGGGAGAGAGGGACACACCCTGTTCCTTTCTGAGAAGGATGACATTGAGTGACACAGCAGCTAGAGCCAAAACCATCCATCACTGGTGCAGTGACCAACTAGAGCAACCTCCACTGGCTATGTACAGTCATCGGTGTGTGGCCACACCAAGGCGGGAGTTACTACTGTTCAGTGCTTTCATACCCCCAGGGGTTGCACACTCAGGTATAGGACCATGCATATGGTACGACACTGGCTCAGGGGCCCCTACATTCACTGCCACCCACAGTCAGGGGTGGGTAAATTCCACACCTGAGGAGCCGGCAGTGTGAGGGTGAGAGGAAGGGGCAGAGGGAGGGAGGGACCTTCAGTCTCTTAGGAAGTCCTTTAGTCATGGAAGTTTTGACACTTTTTGGTTGGAGGCCAACATCTTGTTCCATCTTCCCTTTACTTCTTCCTGTTTAGCCATGGAAGAACTTCCTGGGAACTCGTTCTCCCAAGCTTTCTTCTGCCCTTTCAGTCTCCTGATCCCTGCACACCTGGGCCTACAGCATAGTGAGTGCGGCTCTGTGCCCCAGGCACAGCAGTCTAGATAGTTCCCAAGCCTCTCTGGAGTCCCACAGAGGGAAGGCTGTTGTGACCTGCTACATGGTTGAGGAGACTGAGTCTCAGGTGGGTGAACTGCCCTGTGTGAGCTCACAGGGTAGAGATTTTGCCTACCTGACATCCCATCACCCTTCCTCAGGCTGCAGCCCTCCACCTCCATGGGGATTTGCCCTGTAACTCCCAAGCTTCCTGGGCCTTAACTGTCACATCTGTAAGATGAGGATGACTGTGGTCATGTCCAGGGCCAGGGAGTGGGGCAGCTGAGCTGGTAACTGGCTTCAAAGCAGGTGTTGTAAGTATCCATTCTGTATTCAGTTAATGAGGGTGGCCATGCTTTCCTAGACAAGGCCACTCCTGCGTGCCCTGGGGGTCCAGGCCTCTGGCTTATAACTCAGGAAAGTTAGAGGGGTCATCCGGAGGCCACTTTCTCCTTCTTAAGCACCCTTGAGTAGCAGAAGAATCAGCTTACTTTGTATGAGGACCTGAATCCCCATCACATTTCTGGCTTATTCTAGTAATGTTTTAAAGACCAGGGCCCTGCCCAGTGGCCTGGCTGACTCTTCCTCAGACTTGCTGGTTGTGAGGCTTAGATAACAAAGTGCACAGACAATGCTGGGCACGTAGTAGGTGCTTTATTTATTTATTTATTTATTTATTTATTTAGAGTTGAGCCCTGAGTTAAGTCTGCGGCCCAGTACACATGAGTGCAGCCCTCTCCCCAGGCTCCCTGTTCTCAGGCTGCAAGCTAGGCGGGCCTCAACCCCCAACCATGAGGACTCCTCTGGAACTGGAGATACTGAGCTCCCGGGGGCGGACAGCGATCCTGCTTTCCGCCCGAAGGTGGTTGGTTTGGCTCCCGAGTTCCCCGAAAATTGGTTCCGCATGTTGCCGACAACAGGCCCGAACGTTTGCTCAGCACACAGCCATGAGGGCCCTCCAGGGAAGCTGAAACCCCACACCACCCGCCATCCGCCCCCAGCTTCAGGCTGCCAAGCCACTGGCCGCAGCCAGCTCCCGGGGCCAAGTGGTGGGACAAGGGGGCTGGGAGGGCGGGGGCCTGCGACGCGCAGGACGTGGACCTGACCCACCGTGGGGGTGGGGGGCAGGCAGCAGCCCTGGCGCCACCAGGTGGCTGCGCAGGGAACTGCGCCAGCATGGCAGCCCCTCTGTGCCCTGGCCTGGGGACGGAAAAGCATGCTGGAGCGACTTGCTGCGGGGCTAAATCCGCGAAAGATACTCCTTCTCCCCTGCCAGGAACTCCCAGCACAGGGAAATGCGGTTCCCAAGCCTGGGCTATTTTTAAACGACAGCATCCTCCATGCAGATGCTCTGTTTATGGCTGATGTTCTGAGCCAGTGAGAGGAGCACTGCATTTAACCAAAGGCAGATGCTGGGGTGGGAGTAATTAGGTGGGCGGGGCCTGTCTATTCCCCAGGCCTGAGCGCCAGGCAGGCAGAGCGCTGGCCACCATTCTGAGCCTGGGCTTTCCCTGGGCAAGGAGTCTGGGCCCTGGCTGGTCTCTGAGGGACTGGGTCCAGGCTTCTCTGGTATGGCTTAGGAAGGACGAGGCTGGAGCCAGGAGGCCTCTTATTCTCACCATCTACAATAATTATCATCATTATTGTCAACAACCCTTGCCCAGCAAAATGCTTTGTATTCAAGAAACCTGCACAGAGGAGTGGCCATGTTTTAAAGGGCAGAGCCCACCATAGTCAAGTGTTAGAGACAGGAGACCTAAGGGAACATCAGACCCAGACCCTTCGGTGCACAGACAGAGGACAGCCTAGACCAGAAAGAAGAGGACGGGGGAGAGAAGATAGTAGCTTAGTGTTGTACATCATATGCACGATGCCCTCTCAGAAAGCCAGTATGGATGTTCGGGCTTCTCAGGAAGCTTTCTCAGGCTCCTCATTTCTGCCCAACAGGCAGCGGGGCCTCGAGGCAAAGGCATAACTTTTGCACTGAGGCCATTCTCCGTTTCTATCCCAACATCCCCATTCGTTAGCTGTGTAACCCTTAGCCTCTCTGAACCCAAGCATTTTTGTCCTCAGAAGGGAGCAATGCTACCTTCCCATAGGACTGGTACCAGGATTTAATGAGGTAACAGCCATCCAAGGGTCCAGCACAGCCCCTGGCACCTCCAAGGGCCTCTTGGTACCTCTCTGCGACAGCTTTAGCTTCTGGAGGATCCAGGGATCATTAGAAAGAGGCAATAGCTGGTTGGATGGAGCAGCGAGGCAGGAGCCCAGGGAGGGGCACGAGGCTGCCAGATTGCTGACCAGGCCTGGAGTCACCTTGCTAATCCTAGGCTGGAAGGACTCCTGCCTAGACAGCACCGGACTCCAGGAGCAGAGGCCGCTTTCTGCCAAGTCCAGTGACCTCCAGACCCCCCCAGCTTTGCCAGGGAAAGCTCAAAGCCTTTGAACTGCTCAGGCCTGGGTTACTTGCTGGGCCACAGTTGGGGATACAAACACTTGTACAGCCAACAACCTTGTTATGTTTGGGGCGGCCTTTCCTCCCTACTGGAGCAGCATGTGCCAGGGATGCCCCACTGGGAGGGGAGGCCCAAACCATGTGTGGGCAGTGGGCAGACTCTGAGTCTGCAGATCCTCAGTGCCTAGGAAACTCCCCCCTCCCCGCTGAGGATGGAAAGTGCCACCTGAGGCCTACACCATCTAACCCCCGGTAATCCCCACAGCGTCACCAGGGCCAGTCCAAAAAATGTGTCGTGCAGGGTCTGAGTCTGCCACGGAGCAGGGGGAGCAGCAGGGCCTGCAAAGGCCAATAAAAAATAACGGAAAACATTTCATTTGCTTTCTGACTTTTTTGTTACCGACCACTTGGCAGCCCGTACCAGCTGGGAGCCAGGGCCCAGCAACAGTGCAGAGTTATGGGGCAGCGCTAAGTGCTCTGTTTGTACGAAGCTGCCAAAATGTTAGTACAAAGTGGTAGGTGTTTGTGCTGCAGATAATAATGGATGGGCTCCTGGGCGGGAGGTGGACGCCTTGTGATTATGGGCCTTGGCTCTTCTGAGAAGCCTACAGCCGCCTGAGAGCAGCGGCGATATTTTTCTGAGCACACAGGGCCGGCTGGCACTTAATGGCAGGCCTGAGCCTCATGAATCCACCCCGAGAGGGGTGGAGGCCACACTGCTGGTGTTTATCTGATGCTTGGAGTTTGAATTTGCTGTCCAAAAAAGCCCATTCCTCAGAACATTCCAGAACCCACTGTGTTGTGGAAACAGTAGAGGTCTGTTGGAGATGCCAGGCAGCTGGGTGCCTGGTGTTGGGGCACCTGACCTGTCATCCTCAGGAGATCCTGGGCTGCCTCTTGTGGGTGAGGATTCAAAAGGGAGGTTTAGCGTCTCCTGGAAGAGAATGCTACCCTGGTGTGGGGGCTCCTGGAAGGGAGTGAGAGATGACCCTGGGGGACAAGTAAACCACCACTGTCCTTGAGCTCTATGGCTCTGGCTATGTCACTTCTTGGTTTCCTAAGGAGAGGGTGAGCCAGTCCTCAGTACCCGCAGGTTTTAAGGCCCTGAGCAGTCTCACCCCTACACCTTTGGTGTGTATGGGTGTTTACACACGTGCACATAAAGCTTCCTTTAGCTCATCCTTAGAGGTAGGGACAATTAAGGCATTTGTACTGTCGGCTAGACATTGATCCGTTCATTCATTTCATTATATCTACTGGGTGCCCATTGGAGTAACCTGCTGGAAACTGCTTGATAGAGGGATCCATTAATAGCCAGGGTCCATGACGCACACCTGCAAACCCAGCAACTAGGGAGGCTGATGCAGGAGGATGCCAAGTTCTAAGAGGCAGCCTGTGTAACTTAGTGAGACCTTGTCTCAAAATAAAAAAAATGTGTGAGGGGGCTGGGGTGCAGCTCAGTGGTGGAGTACTTCAGGTTATATCCCCTCACTCCAGGAAAAAAAAAAAAAAAAAACACAGAGAAAGAGAGTGAGAGGAGAGAGTGAGAGAGAACATGTGTCTGGTGAGGGAGCAAGCACATGCACTCCATTAATTAAATGTCATTGGTGCCCATTCCTTGCTGTGTCATTATCTGAACACTAAGGATAGTGGTAAACAAAATCAGAAACAAAAATACTTCTACCTTCATTAAGCCTACATTCTCGTGCACCCACAGAATACAAATAAATGTGTGGATATATATAATAAATCAGAGGATGAAAAGCGCCCAGAGGGGAGACAAAGCAAGGTGAATAGGCTGAGAGCAGTGAAAAGGGGAGCTGGGGAGATGGAGAGGTGCTGGGTCAGAGCAGAGAAGAAAGCACAAACACGGGAGGTCTGTGCAAGTGCGCCATTCATAGTGCGAATGGGAAAGGCATCGAGAAGGGCCCCTCGTTCAGAGCGTGCTGTTGGTCTAGTGCTAGAGAAAACTGTGGCATGTTGCGCATCTTGCGGACACCACAGTGAATGGTTAAGGGTGGGAGTGGGGGTCATTAATAGACAGAGGAGGCAACCACCGTGTATAGACTCTGAGAGACTGCTGGTGGGAGTGGCAGCCTGGGATCTGAAACTCACTAGGCCTGGAGTCAGAGGTGGCTTTGAATCCGGCTGCCTCTTACTGCCTGTGTGATTTGCAGCAATTTAGCTCTTTCACTTTTACTTTCACCTTCCTCGTTCCCCATACAGTTTTTGTGAACAATAAATACATTTCCCTCTATAAAATATACATAAAGCCCTTATCATGATGCCTGGCACAAAGGGGCCTGTATAAATGGCTAAGCTAGTATTGGATTCTGATTGTGTGTGTGTGTGTGTGTGTGTGTGTGTGTGTGTGTGCGCGCGTGCACTCAAGGGCTGTGGTAGAATGGAGTGTAATCACCCGCCTTCCCCACCCGGGGCCAGAGACTGCGCTTGGCGCTCAGCACTGAAACCACGTGGCTCTGCAGCTCTGAGCCACATCCAGCTGGATGCACACCCTTGCAGGGCCTGGTGTCCTCAAACCGGAGTCTGCCAACCACTATGGGGCTACTGCCTGTCATGGAGGGCAAGATGTCCCTTGGAGTCTCTGATCTGTGGGTCCTGCTCCTGATCACCACATACATACATGGAACAGTGTATGGTGGCAAGGACCAGTGAACGGTCTGGATAGTCATTTCCGTCCCAGGAGGTAAAGAGTGGTGACTGAGGGAAGGACCTTCTAAGGGCCAAGGATGGCCTGTGGCATGGACATGCCTCTAGCTGTTAGGAAGCCCCTTGTCATCCTGTAGTGGCTGCTGCCCCTGGAGAGCAGGAGGAAGGCGTTCCTCATTTACTCCTAAGTGGGTGTATGTAAGGCCAGTGCTTAGTTGCTGGATTTTCTGACTTGCTGTTTGTTGTTGATAGGCGCCATCAAGTCAAGTGTGGCTCATAGTGACCCTATGTACAACACAACAAAACACCACTCCCTGACACTGTGCCATGCCCAGAATTGTGTCATTGCTTCTCTGCTACTCATAGGGTTTTTAATGGCTGATTGGGATTGCTTTAGGAGTGGGGTGCCACATCTGTCTCCCATTTTTCTGACTTAGTGACTCCAAAACAGACTCCAATAAATTGTGGCTAATGTAAAATGCATGCCCCAAACGAGCACTATCACAAAGTCCATTTTCAACTCAAGAAATTCCTCACTCTCCCTAAGTGTGTAAGGACAAAGATGACATGGAAGAGACTGAAAATTGTCCTTCAATGTCTTTCCCCCTCTTCCTATATTAGTAACAATTTTAACTGGCTGTAGGGCTGCTCAGCTAGCCACACATCCCAGCCGCCACAGCAACTAGGTGCCATCACACAGCTGCATTCTGCTCAATGGGATTGGATGAAAGGTGGATGAATAATTTCTGGATTATGTCATTAAGGGAGAAGTTGAGCTCTGGTTCCTCTGTCTGCTTCCTGGAACACAGAGGTGGTGACAGTACTTCGACAATCTGCTGAGAGCAACTCTCATGGGATGGCAGAGCAACAGATGGAAGAATCTTGGGCTACCGACATTCTGGGGCCATAACCTCTAGCCTGGTTGCTTGCTACATGGGAGAGAAAGGCAACTCTACCTTAAGCTATTCCTACTTTGACGTTTTGTGACAGCAGTTGAACCTCTACCCTACTTAACACTGATAGGATTTGTAGGTCTCCAGCCCATCCCCCAAGGAGCCAGTGCTCTGGAGAGGCTACTGAGTCAGAGAATAGGGGACTGCTGGAAGGGATAATACTAATGCGGCCACTAAGCAGCATCTGCACTTCTGCCAGCACGTCCTTCCACATCTAGCTGCTCACAGAAGCCTCAGGGTGTGAAGCAGAGTTGGGGCCCAGGTCACATGGAAGTGATGGAGTCAAAGCCAGAACTTGGAGTGTGAGTCCTAATTCAGTCCTCTTTCGCCGCAGAGCTTCCTGTCTAGCTATAAATATGGAGTGTGTGTGTGTGTGTGTGTGTGTGTCTGTGTGTCTGTGTGAGAGAGACAGACAGAGTGAGGGTGGCGGGGGAGAGAGAGAGAGAGAGAGAGAGAGAGAGAGAGAGAGAGAGAGAGAGAAAGTGAGGGGGGTGGTGTGTAGGGAAGGAAGGAGAGGAGAGCTGTAATCTTAAACCCAGCCTGTTGCCCTTTGGCCTGGCCTGGAGGCTCTGCCATCTGGGCCTCTAAGAACAAGGCTGCCCCAGGGCCTTGGAGATGCCTTCAGGAACAGGATGCTTTCTGACATGGATCCTGTGGTTTGGTTCTACAGAGAATATATTTAGGGACCCAGTGGTGACTGAGATCTATAGGGATGCATAGATAGACATGGTAATCCAAGAGGCCAGTTCTGACTTCTTCATCTGCAAAATGGTGCTAACACCACTGACCTCACTGGGGTTCTGTGAGAATTAAGAAATAAAGTATGTCAGGGTGTTGTCATAAAAAAAAAAGTGTGCAGAGTTGTCCAAGTACTTATGAAGTTAGTTAATAAGACTAGAAAATGAAGAGCTTCCCTGATTTGTACTGGATTCAGAAAAAAATGGAAGTCATTGATGTGTAATCCCTGCCAAGAGTCCAGGCTGCTGTGCACATCTGGGCAATGTCCAGGGAGGGTAGGGTGGGGGGTGGGAGCCTGGGGTTTTAGCATGTATGGTGACCTTGAATGAATCATGTAGCTCCGCTTTGCATCTTCTCATCAAGAAGAATGAACTGACATAGTGGATCCACTCTGAGATGATCATTTTTTAAAATCTTTAGAATGCTAAATTCTGTTTATATTTTCTAAATCGTTGGAATAGGATTTTTCCCATTCCTCTTTAAAATGTTTTCATCTCTTTTGGTGAGATTGGTCAGCAATTTTCTTTACTTTTCCTTCCTTTGTTTCCTTCTTTTGTTCCCTCCTCCTTCCCTCCCTCCCTCCTTCCCTCCCTCCCTCCTTTCTTTTCCCTCCCTCCTTTCCTTTCCTTTCCTTTCCTTTCCTTTCCTTTCCTTTTTCCTTCCTTCCTTCCTTCCTTCCTTCCTTCCTTCCTTCCTGTTCTTTTGTGGGTTTGCTAACAATGTTATACTTCATAGAATAAGTTAGCAAGTGTGGCAAACTGTTACTTGGTCTTCCAGCTCTGCTCTCTCCAGTTTCCTGGACACAATTGCATAGCCAGACTTGTTTTTCAACCTTCCTGTGCTGAGTGGGGAGCATTCTTGTGATTAAACTTATCACCAATGGAGTAGGAGTTTAACATAGCATTACTTTCCCTGGATTCTTTCTTTATCTTTCTTCAAGATAGTGGACAAATGTGCCCAAGGTTCAACTTGAACTGTGAAGACGAGGTCAGTATCCTAAGGAATGATTATGCAACAAAATGGAAGAGATGGAAGTTCCTAAATAACTTTGTGGAGGAGATCTGCCCAGCCATTTTTCTACTGGTAGTGGTGGAGATTTTAGCTGTTTTTTTTATCATTGACTTACTGGACAATGTAATTTTAATTGTACAATAGTCAAGAATATGGTTGAAATTGGTTGTAAACTATCTTATGGCCTAATATATGATCTATATTTTATCTTACTTATTTTTCATTTTTTCCTTTACTTTTAAAACATATGACTTAATTTTATAAATGTTTTGGGTGTGCTTGAAAAGATGTATACCAACCAAGTACTAGATATAGAGTATTAACTACACCAGTTGATTAGGCTATTCAAATTTCTATCTTTCTTAAATTCTTGTGTGCTTGATCTATCAATAATTACATGTGTTGAACTCACTATAAAGTTAGTTTTTCATTTTTTCTCTGTTTTTAACATCTTCAAGGCTATTTTATTAGTTGAACATAAATTAATACCCTTATTTCTTCCTAGAGATTAAGCGTATTATAATATAATGACTCTAGTCATTATTTGATAGTGTATTTTGTATCAAAATAGCCATTCCAGATTTATGTGATCAACCTTCACCTGTTACGTTTTCCCCTTCCTTTTACGTTCAACTTTTTTGATTCTTTATGTTTTATATCTTTTTTAAACAATATGTAGTTTTTTAATCCAATCTAATAAGCCTTATATGTTAATTAGTAATTTTAGTCCTTTTATATTCATTGTGATTATCAATACATTTGTATTTATTTCTCACAGTTTGCTCCATACCTTCTCATTGCCATTTCTTTTCTAAACAACTTTTCTCTTGCTTTTTTATTGCTTTTTATGGTCATTGTTGATAAATCATAGTTTTTCACTTTTACATTTTTGAAAGTTATAAAGTTAGTTTCAGTTCTTTTAATTATTGCATTTGATTTTTACCTTGCACACTTGACATCATTAAATAGCATCTAAATGTTTCTCCTCAACAATGCAAGAAGCAACACAAGAATGTTCAAATGCTTTAATTACTGTCACTCTTTTTCTCATTATATGATATTTCCATTGAGTATTTTGGCTCTGTCCTTTTTACCCTCGTATACTATATATTCATATACTGATGTTGTTATTATTATATATTCTATAGAGAAAATGTCTGGTTTATATTTATCTACACATTTCCCAATTCCTTAAGTTTTATTGAACACCTTCCTTTTCTCTTAAGTTCATTATTTGATAGATCAAATTGATCTATCAAATATGATAGATCATATTGATAGATCAAATTCTTT
Source organism: Pedetes capensis (assembly GCA_007922755.1). Classification (NCBI taxonomy): domain Eukaryota; kingdom Metazoa; phylum Chordata; class Mammalia; order Rodentia; family Pedetidae; genus Pedetes; species Pedetes capensis. Next base: position 330,310 of record VMDO01000237.1, on the reverse strand, counting down.
TAGGGACAGTCAACCTGATTATATACACAGTTTTTGTTTATTTGAAATATATTTATTTTGCCCTCATCGTTGAAAGATAGGGTTTTTTGTGGCTTGTTAGTTTTTTTTGTTAGCATGTTAATGATTTTATATTACCATATTCTGGCTTCTATTACTGTTTTATTATTTTATTTTATTTATTATTATTATTTATTTTATTATTTTTATTTATTTATTTATTATTTTATTTTATTATTTATTATTTATTTTATTTTTTATTTTAATTTAAATTTGTTTTTCTTCTCAGTACTCAAGGTTGAACCCATGGCCTTGTGCATACTAGGCAAGCATTTTACCACTGAGCTGTACCACCAGCCCTCTTTTTATTTGAGACAGGGTCTCCTCACTAAGTTGCTCAGGCTTCATCTGGTACTCCAGCTGCCTCAGCCTCCTGAGTCTCTGGGATCACCGGTGGCACCCATGCTGGCTTCCATTACTGTTGAACGAATTGCTGTCAGTGTAACTGTTACTCTCTTGGGAATGGCCTGCCTTTCCTGTCTGGCCACTTTTAAGATCGTGTTGTCACTGGTTTTTCTGTATGCTCGCTACACACACACTACAAGTCCAAATTCATTTATTTAGGCTTGCTTGATATATTTATATTCCTGCATCTACAGATTTCATAATTTTTCATCAGTTATGAAAACTCAGCCATTATTTAGTTGAATATTGGCTTTTTTTTCCTAAGACAAGTTTTTACTCTGCAGCCCAGGTTGGCCTTGAAATCACAATCCTCTTGTCTTAGCCTCCAAGGTGCTGGGATTATAGGTCTATGCCACCACACCCAGGTCTATTATCTGTCTTTTAATTCCTACTGCTCCTTCTCATTTTATCCCTCATTTCACTTAACCTCTCCTATGTTTCCATCTCCCAGTCTGAGCTACATTCCTATAAATTTCTTCACTTCTATCTTCCAGATCATCAATTCTCTATTCAATTATGTCTAATCTGCTATTTAACACATCATCAATTTTTTAATTTCAATGATTTTGTTTTTCATTTCTGAATGTTTTATGTTACTTGTTTTCATATCTGCCTGGCTATTGTTCCTTGTACATTTTACCTCATATTTAATTATCTCTTCTTTTTGGGTTATTTTAGAATCTACATATGAAATTCTAATATTCATAGCTTTTGGAGGAATAAATCTGCCATTCTGCTCACGCTTACTCACTTCATATGTTTCATGATTTCTATTGTGAGTTCATTCTGAATTAACTTATCTGAGAATCCTGTCATGTCTATAACTGGTCTTTTTTTCAGGGAAGACTGATACATACTGCTGAGAGCCATGGAGTTCTAGATTAAAGTTGGAGTCTTGACCTCAGATCTCTGACCTTGCCTTCTGTCCTAGGCTTAATCTCTTTATCACAGTGTTGACTTCTGCCCTGAAGGAAGCTTTGCCTTTTGCATGTAATTGTCAGTTTGCTTATCTTTTTATGGCTACCTTTGACTATAGAAATTTTCCTTACTTCTTAGGGAACCCCAGCATCACATTAAACATTCTGTTTGTTGTACTTCATTCAGGATCCACTGGTAGGGCTTTTCAGAGTTTATTAGAAACTAACTGTAAGGTGAGATGGGTTTAGCTCATTTGGTAGAGTGCAGCTCTGCACAATCTAGGGCCCTGGGTTCAATCCCCAGCACTGCAAAGATGAGAGAAGGACCTGGCAGCCTACTCTGACCAAACCTCTTTGGTGGGTTCAGGGCAGGACAGATCTGCCGTGGCATTGGGAGCTATGTAGACTGGGGATGTAACAGCATCCTGAGTGTTGAGGTTTTTCAGTGTGGTCTTAACTTAGTGGACAGATGTACTTTCTAGGTGTGGTCAGCACTGAGGCACCGGTCAGACAGAAGGCCTGAAGGAAAAAGGAGGGGCTGAATGGAGGGTATGGCACAGAGGGTTGGTATCCCTGGAAGTGGTCTCAAGCAGTGGACTCTTCTTGGGGTTCAGCTTGCTGCACAGTGGTGAGGTGAAGCAATTGGTTTAAAGAGGCAGCAATTAGCCAAACACATGTGCTTCTGTGGATACAGAGGAGACCAATGTAATACCTTACCATCTGGCATTTGATTAACCTGTGGCATCCAGTTAGTATAATTGGATTTCAGAAGACAATGAGGTCAGCATGGCCTGGAAAAGTCACATTAGGCTTTCATCCCCATGCTCCTTTGCACAATATCCTCCTTACCTGTGACAGCCTGCCCTCCATTTCTACCTGATGGAAGCCTAGCAGCCTTCCAGGTCCACCTCAGTGACAGTCTTCAGTAAGACTTCTCTGCCTATCCCAGGAGCTGGATGTTCTCTCTTCTGTGACCTGTGGCATTTGTTACATTGCTCCTTTATGCTGCTGATCACGATGGCTACCAGTATCTCCTCCTCCTCCAGTCTCCTCATGGGGCTCCTGGGCAGAGATCAGTCTTGTTGACTTCTGTGTCCCAGACAACAGTATGCCCTGTAGCTGTGTGGGCTCTATAAGTGGTGGCTAATCCCTCTGTTCAACTGCTGGGCCACCTCTGCACAATCAGTTAAGATTTCTGTGTGGACCTCTTCACTCATCTGAAGTTGGACATAAAGTAGTATTCCCTCAAACACTCTTGAGAAGATGAGTTTATTCACAGATGATAAGTTGAAAATCTTGGGTTGATACCATCTTGCATTAAGGTGGCTTCTAAATCCAGTGACAACTGTCCTTATAAGAGAAAAGGCAGAGGGATGTTTGATATAATCACAGTGAAAGCAGCCAGGTGAAAGTAGAGACAGATAATAGAGAAGTGTGTCTACATGTCAAAGAATACCAAGGGCTCTGGGCAACCACTAGAAGCTAGAGTAGAGGTAGGGGACAGATTTTTCCTCGCAGTTTCTAAAAGAAACCAGTCCTGCCAATACCTTGATTTCAGACTTCTGGTCTCCAGAACTCTGATGAAATGCATTTTCTCTGTGCTAAGCACCAAGTTTGTGGTAATTTGTTATGGAAGCCATAAGAAACTATTGTAGTGCTATCTGAGCATACCTATTGGCCCGTAGGGATAAACTAGACTTGATGGGTCAACTAATAAATCATCAAATGCCTCTGCCCCTGAGTCTACATCCAGATAGATGACTGATGTCTGTGTGCTCCTTATCAAGGGATTTCAAGAAGTCCATTTGGGAAAAGGAGTAAGTATGTCCTAAGAAGCCATTTTCCCATGGGCTGCCAGTGAGTAAGATGTAGGATGAGTTTCCTTTGTGTATTTATACAGAAATGTGATTCCTCAGGAGGCAGAGACTCAGGGAGGCTTGTGACAGGCATTAGGAACCTGGGGGATGCTTGTTGTTCTATTCCCAACAACCTTGCACATTCTTCTATTACATGATCCTGGGAACTTAGTTTGGGAAATCACATGTCCTTAACGTTCTACTCTGTGGTTTAGGGTCAGAATAAAACTATCCCTACCCTAAACTACTTGACATAGTGCATTCCTGGGGCCATCATGATTGGTTCAGGGATGGGCACAGGACTCACACAGAGTCAATGAGACAGAAGACATTTGCTGAGCATTCTAGGACAAAGTTACATGCTTTTGTCCTTTGGACATAAACCTAGATGCCTATAGATTAAAGCTGTTGCCCATATTGTTGTCAGGAGAAGTCTTGGAAGACTAGCCTGAAAGACTGAGAAAAACATGCCCTGATATTATTTGAGTACCAGTCAAGCTGCAGCCAAAACTCTCCCCAGACTTTTCAACTTTGTGAGCCAGTGAATTCTTTTTTCTTACTGGAATTAGGAGTTTTTCCTATTTGAAACTGGAAGTTAGGGTCTCTACTATTATAGGGATGATGTGGGGGTTGAGTTGCTCTATAACTCCAGGCAAGTGAAATTACTTCACATGATGAAAGAGACTTTGGAGTTGGGGAGACGTGGATTCAAATTCCAGTTGTATCAATCATCCATGGGACCTTGAGGAAAATAGTGAATTTTTCTGAACCTCAGTTGTCTTATCTATGAAATTGAGATACTACCTGCTTTTGGGATTTATTAGGACTAGAGATAGCATGTGCAAGTAAGTCATTTAGTATGATGACCGGCCAAATACGCCTTCTACATATTGTACTTTAAGAGGCCAATACTCCTGTCTCTGACAACTTTGACAAGCCCACCAGAATTTGAGTTGTCCTCAGAGGCATTTCTACATTTTTTAAATTTAAGAGATGCCAGATAATTTTAAAATTGGTTGTTTGCTTTTTTATTATAAGGGTAATAAATTTTCCCTGAAGAAAATGAGAAAATTCAGAAGAGAGAAAAAATAAAAATCATTCATAGTCCTATGGCTAAGAGTTAATCACTGTTGCCATACTCAATATTTAGCTTACTTATAGCACAAGTTTTTGACTTGACAACATTTATATGTGCCACATTCCATTGGTATGTTGTCTTCAAAGGTTTTTGAGGTACTTGTGGAGAAATCTGCATAAAGACTACTGGGATAGGAAAAAAAATGAAAACTCTGACTATATGCTATATTGAGGATGCCTGCAGATGATACCAACTATTCTGGTTTGAATATAAAATGTTCCTGTATTAGTCAGTTGTAATCACTGGAGCAGAAAAACCAACCAAAACAAACTTATGGGGAAGAGGTTTATTGAGAGCTCACAGTGAGAGAATCAGTCCATAGTGGCAGAAGGAGAGGCATTGTAAGCCGTGTCAGGGCCTGTAGTAGCTGACCTCATAGCACAAAACCAGGAATAAAGAGTGATCTGGGCTGCAAGTGTGCAGTAAAGGCCTCCCAAAGCCTGCCTCCCAGTGAGCTACTTACACAAAGCAAGAATCCTACCTCCAAAAGTTTCATAACTTCCCAGGACAGTGCCAGCTGGGGATGAAACATTAAAGCATATGACCTTTGGGGGACATTTTATATTCAAACCATAACTGTTCCCCTATAGGCTCATGTGTTAAATACTTGGTCCATAGCTGGGGACAGTATTGTGGAAGGTTCTGGAAGCTGTAGGAAGTGGAGTATAGCTGGAAAAAGTAGGTCATTGAGGGCAAATCCTTGGGAGTGTATTTCCATGGCTCTTTCTTGTCTCACTCTGTCATAAGGTGAGGAGCCTCTTTTGCCACACACGCCTGCCGCCATGATATTCTGCCTCACCATGGACTCAGAATCAACAGAGCCAAGAACTCTGGCCTAGAACCTCTGAAACTGTGAGCTAAAATAGATCTTTCCTCCCTTCAGTTGGTTTTCTCAGGTGTTTAGTCATGGTGACATAAAGCTAAATAACATGCCAACTGAGATTAGGGGGCGAAACACTGTATTGGGTTCTAGTACAAGTGTGTTGGAACAGATACCTCAAAAAGTATAACTTAAAAAAGTAAAATGGAGGAGGAGAAATTGTAATTTTGTTCTCCTGTGCAAACTCAAGAGATGAACAATACATGCATGGTGGATAAGGCATTTCTGCTTCCCTTCAGTAACTTCCAGCTCATGATTCTGCATCTCTAGAATCTGCTTTTCATTTCATGACCTAAGATAATAACTTGAGTTCTAGGCAGCATTACTGTATTACAGGAAACAAGAGGGAAGAGGTGATAAATAAAAAGTGCAAAAAATACATCTCATTTACATTTTAAGAAAAGTTTGAGGAGTTACCCTTTTATTTCCATTCTATTGACCAGAGCATTCCATTCTCATGGCCCACCTACCTGCAAGGGAGAATGAGCAATGTGGTCCTTATTCAGTATTCTAAAATGTAGAGATTATATTATCATGGAGAAAGGTAAAACACCACAGAAGAAGGTGTGACTGGGATGTTGGCCATGCATCACTTTAGAGCCTGTATTGCCCTGGGGATTGGTTACAAGGCACAATCTAAGGCTGAATTAGGAGCCCCTCTTGACCACATGCCCAGCTCCAGGGGCATTCTTGAGGATTATTGGCTATAGTAGTGACAGTAAATTAAAAAGCTTGGGCCTAAGTGGTGCTGGGCACAACTGAAAGGCTGTTGTTTGAGCTTTCCTCTCTCTGAGGTCTTTTCCCTAAGTGCTATCCCAGCCCAGGGCTCAGGCAGCAAATGTCTGTGAGGCTGTGTGATATTCTTGTTTCTAATAGCAGCTCGGTGAGGTGGCAACCACCTTGTTTCTTCATTTCTTTCTCCTTGAGTGACTCTGGGGACAATGCTTGGGCAAACGACATTGGTGAACAGAGTTTCTCTGGCTAAAACTTCCCTGAATAGGCTGGGAGTGACTTTCTGGCTATAGTAAATAATGATCTACAAACTCAAGATCGCAAATGGTACTGAGAGGTGACCAGGACTGAATTATTTGTTGCTGGTTTTTTGGTGCCATCAAGTTGAATCCAACTCATAGTGACCCTATGTACAATAGAAGGAGATATTCCCTGACACTGTGCCAGGCACATGATCTTTTTTTATGTTTAAACCCATTGTTGTAGCCACTGTGTCAATCCATCTAGTTGAGGGTCTTCCTCTTTTTAAATGACCTGCCACTCTCTCAAACATGATGTCTTTCTCCATTGGTTTCTCCTGACATCATGTCCAAAATATGTAAGACATAGTCTAGCTGTGTGCAAAAACCCCTGGGAATGAGATTATTCCTAATCCAGGATTGGGGAGTAAAGGAGAATCTCATAGTGGGGAAATGGGAGCTTGGATGATGTTAATGGGATTATTAAGATAAATGTGACAGTATAGAGAACATACTGGATACACATGAAAATATTTTTCCAACATAGTTTGTATATCATTCTTTTATAATTTAATGCATGTACAGTCATGTACCACAGTAAAAATTTTTCAGTCAACAGTAAACTATATATATGATGGCATTCCATAAGATTATATTGCCTAGTGACATTGCAGCTGTCCTAATTTGTGTAAGTATACTCTATGATGATCATCCAATGATGACATTATTTAACAATACATTTCTCAGAACATATCTGTCATTAAATGGTATATGACTATAAACATTTTTTTCTTATTATAGTCTAAAAATAGTTTGTGAGCTTCCTTTAGTGGTCCCTATCTTATTTGTCTTTCAATTCTCAGATAGATGCCTATTTCAGTGCTTGGAAAATGACAACTGATTAACACATATTTATTGAATTGACCTGACATTGTCATCTAACCATCACTCTCGTTGACTATATAATATCTCATGGAGTTGTTGCACTCTTATTATATAGCCCTTCCTTTATTTTAAGATTTCAGATTATGATTTGTATGTGTGTAATATTTTTCTAATATACAGAGTACTGTCATGGACATCTTCGTACAAAAGGCTTTCTATCTATCAGATTACTTCATTTGTGCAAACTAGCAAAAGGAAGAGCCCTGCAGCCATAGCACTGTGGCATCCAATCCCATCAGATCTCGGAAACTAAGCAGAGTCAGGCCTGGTTAGTACTTGGATGGGAGATCACCTCTGAACACCAAGTGCTTGGGAGAAGGACCTGGCAACCCACTCCCAAAAAACAATCGGACATTGAAAACCGTAAGAATAGAAGAGAAGCACTAACAATACTGTGTTGCCTGTTGTATGTAGGGTCCCTATGAGTCGGACACTGACTCAACAGCCCCTAACAAGAACAACAACAAAAGGAGGATTCTTGGATTAAAGGGTAGATTAAATTTATTTTCTTGGAGCTATGTGGATCTTAGAAGGAAGGAACAAAGGAAAGGAAGGAGAGAGTGATTTCTTGATGCTACTTAATGTTTGGGAGAGAGAGAACATGTCTAAAAGTATTCTCATCTTTGTTTTATGTGACATAGTATTATATCAAGAACATACTTAGTATATTGGCAATGAATCTTTTGCTATTTTGTAACCATGTTCTTGGTCTACTAAGGGGGCCTGGAGAAGAGTGAGTGGTCTCTTGCTCTACTGAGACGCCCTCTCTGCCTGCCGAAGGGCAAAGGCAGCACATGCAAATGAATCACATTAGTCTCTAATTATTCCTTGAAGATAAACCCTGAGGAAACACTTGTGCCGGGTGTGAGGTTACATTGTCATTCATTGGCCTTGGCCTTGGACCTGTGGATTAATTTGATGGATGAATTATCCCAGCATGCCTGCCTTTGAGTGATTTGTAGTTGGCTGACCTAGAGAACATGGCTTAATCATTTCCCTTCCCAGCTCTGTGATGTGCTTCAGGCACCGGCTGTCATCTGATTGACCTTATGATCTCAATTCAATTTTTCTTCTGCCTGGAGATGAGCAGAAGCAATGCAAGGTTCAGTGTGAAATGACAGAAGGTTCTGTGAAGCCACACTGGAACCACTGTGGCTCTTCAGCCGGTCAGAAGAGGCCCTTAAATGTCTCACCACAGAGGATTCAAGGCGGGTGTCTACACTGCAGAAACTTGAACCTATGCTGAACAATAGACTCTTCCCCAACACCTGTCCGCCCACCTTCACTTACTGTTGTTCTTCTTCTTGTTAGGTGCCATGGAGTCGGTATCTGACTCATAGCTACCCTATGTACAACAGGCAAAACTCTATTGTCAGTGCTTTGCTGCCATTCATAGGGTTTTCAATTGCTGATTGTTTTTTGGGAGTGGGTTGCCAGGTCCTTCTCCCAACCCTACAGTATCTGGTGTTCCCAGGTGGTCTCCCATCCAAGTACTAAGCAGGCCCGACCCTGCTTAGCTTCTGAAATCTGACAAGATCGGATGCCACAGTGCTAAGGCTGCAGGTCCTTCAATGACTAGTCAACTGCAAAGTGCCAGGAAGTGTGCTAGGCTGGATGGAAATCATCAAGCCATTGAGTGAATATTACCACTTACCTACTGCAAGCTGGGTGCAGGGCAAATAAAGAACAGATGTTTTTAACTTCAAGGTCTGATAACCTGGAGGAGGAGTGAAACATGAGAAAACAGCAGTCAGTGGTTAGTGGGCCTCTGATAACAGAGACAGGACCAGGAGAACCTGGAGGAGGGATGACTATTTAAGTCTTGGGATAGGAGGAGGAGGGGAGCTAAGAGGGCTCATCAAGAGCGTAGCTCAGTCGAAGCTGAGTATTGAAAGAGGATTGGTGTTTACTGGTGCATGGGGAAAAGAGAGCGAAAGGAAGGGAAAACACAGCTGCAGATGGAGCAGCCTGGGTGCTGTGTTGGGTAGCACTGGGTGCGCCTGGGGCCTGGGGACCTACAGGAAAGGCTTAATGAAGGACAGAGTAGACAGGAGAGTGAGGGGAGCTGGGAAGATGAAGGAGGAGCAGGGAGCAGGAGGAGCAGGACTGAGCCCACTTGCTTTTGTTCTGTGTTGGTGGAGACTTTGAAATACCTTGTGAATCTCTGACAAAGAGGGGTTGTGAGGTGTATGTCCCTCAGAGCCGGCCGTGCTAGCTCAGGGCACCCAGGAAATCTGGACTCTGCTCTGGGTGTGAGGCTGCAGGAGGGCAGGGCTGAGACACTAGGAGCAGGCAGAGTGAAGGGCCAGTTGCTACTGGGGTCTGATGGTCTCATGGGGTATCTGGGAGCTAAGAGGGGTTGTGCAGAAATGGAGGTCTCTGAGGCCTTCTGCACTTCTAGGGAGGCCTAGACAAGCCCATAAAAGGAGTAGATCTATGATCAGCCTCACCTCACCTGGCCAGCCCTTTGGGATTTAAAGGGCCCCTATAGGCTCGGGAGGCTCAGATTTAGCTTAGTTGATAGGGCGCTGCTCTGCAGTCTCTGAGGTCCCAGGTTCAATTCCCAGCACTGCAAAAGTGGAACAAGGACATAGCAATCCACTCCCAAGGCAATCCCGGAACAATCAGCCATTGAAAACCCCATAAGGGTTGCTATGAGTTGAACATGACTGGACAGCACCTAACAACAACAACACAGGCTTTGTCACTGTAGTGGGGTTGATATTAAACATAGACTTAGGACCAGGGCTGGAATTCTAATTATGTGGCCTATCTGACTTTAATGAGCTTTAGTCTTCTCATCTATAAAATGGGAATAGTAATAATATCAGCTCCAAAGTGTTGTGATCATTAAATGGTTAAATCACAGGTACTTGGCAAGGAGACCCAGCCTAGCCAACTCTGAGGGTTGGTCCTGGTCTCAGAGAGGTGTGCAGGCAGCTAAGAGCAAAGCTGACTTCCTAAGGGTCAGTGACAGCCAGTCCCTCTGCCTGCCCTTTTGCCCAAAAGGCCAACTCATGAGGAACTGACAGGGCCAGGGCCCATCTGGGGGCTGCAGGCTGTGCTGATTGAACTGCCTCCTTCACTAATCAGGCTGCTGCTGCCAAGTGGAGTAGCTGGGCCTGGGATGCACTTGGCTAATCAGTGTGCATTCTTAGTGCTGCAGTTGAGTATTTTAACTAGGAGCTTTCCTCCTCAGGGCTGATTGAGAAACAACCCCTATTTGCCTGGGACAGGGATTTCCAGGGCAGAGGGCCAGGAAGCAGAAAAGATAGGTGGGATTGTTATTTAGACACCAAGCAGGGAAGTGAGTTCTAAATGAATAGTACATTCACCCATTTTCTTTTTAACTCAGATTCCTAGGTAGCCAGTCAGCTGTTTGAGTTCATCACCTGAAAGTAGAGGAAGTAATAATAGTGAGTTATTCATCCATCTATCCACCCACCCATCCATCTGTCTACCCACCTACCCACCCATCTATCCATCTATCCATCTGTCCACCTACCTTTCCATCTCTTCTGTTATCCATGTACACACCTACCTTGTTCCCTACCTACCTTCCCATGCATTCATGCCACCATGCATCCATGCATGCATGCATCCATCCATCTATCCATCTATCCATCATCTGTGTCCTCCTGTTCTCCAGGATCTTGTGCTCATTCTTTCCTTCACTATTCAGACATCATACCTGAGCCCAAACCCTGGCCAACTGGAGGAAATCCCAGCCCTGCTTGTTTGCCTGAGGCTTTCTTGGGGAATGTTTACCTGTAATGGTTGTGGCTTCTTTGCTCCTTCTATGAGCTGCAGCTCTGGGCATCTCCCCTCATGCTGCTCTGGACCTTTATCTTCCCCCATAACCATTTGCCCTAAGCACAAACACAGCAGCCTTCCTTCAACTTTGAGGCCCATGGATGTAAAGTTGTCCTGAGTAATGAATTGTACTGAGGATATTTTAAGAAAATGGTGGCACAGATAAGGAACACTTAAAATTAGACCTCCAGTATCAAAGTCCCCAAAGCCTATTATCTACGGGGCAGAATAAGGAGCTTTTTCTGCCTCTTTCTTCTGAGTCCACCTGCCAGCAGGGACCAAAGAGGACCTTTGGCACTTCCATTCAGGTCAAGGACGACTTTTGTCTCTTTGCTGTTTCTGGATGCAAAGCCATGGAAACTCCACTTCTTCACTCACCATGAGTAACAAAACAGGACCAAATGAAAAACTATCTCTATTAACACAATAATAATAATAATAATAATAATAATAATAATAATAATAATAATAATAATGGGCTGGGATTTAGCTCAGTTGGTAGAGCACTACTCTGCAGTCTCTAAGGTCCTGAGTTTGATTCCCAGCACCGCAAAAATGGGAGAAGGACGTGGCAACCCACTCCCAAGGCAATCCCGAAACAATCAGCCATTGAAAACCCTATGAGGGTCGCTATGAGTCGGATACGACTCAACAGCACCTAACAACAACAACAACAACAACAACAACAATAATAATAATAATAATAAAAAAATAAAGTACAGCTACCTGCCCTTGTCCCCAGGGCAGATTCTTAAAGAATTATTTTTGAAAAATTTGGCCCTGAAATCTCTTTGCTCACATTTTTTAAATTGAGCCTTGGAGCTGGCTCTTATAAAACCAAGAGGCCAGTTATGGTACTATTCCCCAAGAAAAGCACACTCTTTCTCTAGGAAGAATTTTCCAAGTCTTTCTATATTACAAAACTCACTGGAGCTTTTTTGCTTTTATCTTGGTACCCAGCATTCACCCACAATCTAATAAGCTCTTACTTAAAATTTACACAACAGATATTTATTGTGCACCTTCTGAGGCCCTGGCTATGAACTGGGCACTGAGGATATGTTGTTGTTGTTGTGAGGTGCTATTGAATCACATCTGCCTCATAGAGGCCTTATGTACAACAGAACGGAACACTCTCCAACACTGTGCCATGTCCCGCACTATGTCAGAGCTTCTCTGCCATGCATAGGATTTTTGATGGCTGATTATTTTGGGATTGCTTCAGGAGTGGGCTGCCATATCCTTGTCCCATTTGTATGATGTTGGGAATAGAAGCCAGGGCCTCAGAGAGTGCAGAGTAGCCCTCTACCAAGTGAGCTAAACCCCAACTCACTGAGGATATAGCTGTCAATAAAAAAAATGCAGCCTTGGACTTCCTGGAGCTGCCAGGAGAGTGGGAGAGGAGAAGCAAATAAATGGATGATACATATTGCAACAGAAATAAGTGCTGGAAAAGGAAAAGAAATCCTCCTAGGCTTCTATCTAACTGGCTTTTGGGCTTTTTCATTTGTCTCTTTTTGTGTATTCATTCTTCCCTCCAGGCAGCAACAAATACTGACAGAACACTTGCCATTTGTTTGGCACTATGCCCAGTGCTGGAGACTCAAATATGAAAATGACCTTGACCCTGTCCTCAATGCTCACACAGCCTGGTAGGTGGGAGAAAAGAGGCATAGCTATCAATGGTGCAGAGACTCTGGGACTGGAGCACAGAGGTGCTCGGTCATCATTGGAAGCCAGAAGAGGAAATAACCCCTGTGTTTAGGGGTTAGAGGAAGGCTTCCTGGAGGAGGTAGCATTTGATCAGGACTGGGAGGTTGGGTAGGGAAGCAGATATGGGGTTTGGGGGCAGATAGAAGAGCACAGTAATACCTGTGGGCTAAATGTGGTGGAGTGGAGAGGCTGATGGCCCAAGAGTGTATACAAGGAGAAAGAATGGCAGATGAGGCTGAGGCAGTTTCCCTGGCTTTTAGGAAACTCCCTTAGAGAAAAGCCTGATAGCTGTGCCTGTGAAAAGCATTAAAGACTGGGTGAGGGATGCAGAAGCCCTGCAGGAGCAGAAAAGGCTGCTATTTAGAGGAAAAAAGCACACTTTTGGAAGCATTTGGAGGCCCTCAGCCTCTGCACTTGATACCCGCTGGGGTGTGTTTGGCTTCAGCAAGAGAAGCCCATTGCTGCAGAGTAAATTCTCCCTGGTTGCCTGCACTTACCTCCCAGCATGCTAATGAGTGCTGAGCTTCAGGAGATGCTGAGCCTGTTATTTATTGTCTGTCAAGTGGAGCCACAAAGCTGGGTGGAGGTACTGCCAGGTAGAGGTGAGGAGGCTCTGCTAGGTCTGGCATCTGGTTCTGCAAGACCAGCCACACACCTGGGGAGTGAAGAATGTGAGGCAAGAGGCTTTGAGAGGAAGGTGAACATGCAGGGCTGGGGACCCTGAAGGAAGCATTTTCAATAGGGCAAGTTGGTTCCCAGGATTCTTGGAAAACATCCAGGACAGGAGTTCATCATGTGGGAGGATGGAAGTGCAAGACAGTACTTTTTGCATGCTGTCCCTGGGACCTTCCCTTCTTTGGGCTGTTAGACATGAAAGAATGATCACGGGATATTTTTTTCCCCTACCCAAGAAGAAATCAGAGCAAAACAAAACAAAAATTTTCCCTGTGCCAGAAAAGAAAAAGTGTGAGCCTGTGTATTTGAAGGTAATGTCTGGGCTGCTGAAACAAAGTGGGTTAAGAAACAGTGCCATACAAAGGAGGAGGGCATTTTATTCTTTCATAACAAGTCTCAAGTGAGAGTAGCCCAGGGTGGCAGGAAGTTTTGTTTCAGAAAAATCTCAGGGACTACGGTTGCCTCCAACCTGCTTCTCCACCATGTCTTAGAACAAGGACAACAACTGCAGGCTTAAGTGTAGGTTACAGAGACACTCGAGTTCCAGCTAGTGGGAAGGGGGAGAGTGCACTGCTCAGCAAATGCCCAATTCCTTTTGGTCCACCTTCACATTGGGAGTCAATTTCTCTGCTCTATTTCCACTTCTAATAGCTGCCACTTCTGGAACTCAGTGCTAGAATGAAGGATATGGAATTGACCTGGACTTCATCCCAGCCAGGAACATAATAGTTGCTCTGAAGTCTAAAGACCTGTGAGCAAGAAACAGGGACTTAGGTTTATTTGCCCCCGATTGCATCAAAAGCTCATCAATACAAAGTACACATTGATGGCAAGCAATTTTCTTTTAAGGAAATGTGAGAGAAGTGTGAAAAATCAATTTCCTTTACATTTTATTAAATGTTTCATCATGTAGCTGCAAGGGAGGCTGGAAAATATAGTCTGTAGCTGAACAATTATACACTGAATTTAAAAGAAGATGGATTGGCAGAAAATAAGCAAGTGAATATATACTCGTTAGTCATTACAGAAATGCAGACTAAGCCTACAATGAGAGGCTATTAAACCACCATAGCCTTCAATATGGGTTACAACTAAACATCAACAAAACAAAAATCCTTATGACTGGGTCAGCACTCAACTTCACAATAAATGGAGAAAAGATTGAGGTTGTCCAAGATTTTGCTTTGCTTGGCTCTATAATCAACACCAGTGGAAGCAGCAGTCAAGAAATCAAAAGATGCATTTCTCTAGGAAAAGCTGTGGCAAAAGATCTCTTTAGAGTATTGAAAAGCAAAGATGTCACATTGAAGACGAAGGTGCGTCTGACTCATGCCATGGTATTTTCAGTCGCATCATATGGTTGTGAAAGCTGGACATTGAACAAGAGAGACAGAAAAAGAATTGATGCTTTTGAATTGTGGTGCTGGAGACATCTATTGAATAT
>VMDO01000237.1:166490-315396 GCA_007922755.1 Pedetes capensis | reverse complement strand
GGTACAACCAGAGTGCTCCTTGGAAGCAAGAATGGCCAAACTGCGTCTTATATATTTCGGACATGTAGTCAGGAGAAAACAATCCCTGGAGAAGGACATCATGTGTGGGAGAGTGGCAGGTCAACGGAAAAGAGGAAAACCCTCCACCAGATGGATTGACACAGTGTCTGCAACAATGGGCTTAAACATAAATAAGATCGTTTGCCTGGCACAGAATTGGGAAGTGTTTCGATCTGCTGTACATAGGGTAGCTATGAGTCGGACTCGACTCGATGGCACCTAACAACAACAACAAGAATGATAAAACAAAAAAGCCTGATCACACTGTATGTTGGTGAGTATATGGAAAGACTAGAATGCACTGCTTATGGAAATGCACTGTTTATGGCAATGTAGAATGTATGAACACTGAGAAAAACAGCTTAGAGGTTTTTGCAAAGGTTAAACACACACCTACCACATGATCTAGACTATCTATATATTTACCCAAGAGAATGAAAACACATGTCAACCCAAAACCTTATATGTGAATGTAGTAATTTTATTGGTAATAGTCTTGCCTTAGGCCATCCCGCCTGTCATGATAAAATACATTAGAACTGGAGTGGCTTATAAGCAACATAAATTTTTCTCTCACAGTTCTGGAGGCTGGGATGTCCAAGATCAAGGGTATAAGCAGATACAGTGTCTGGCGAGGGCTCCTTGCTTCAAAGATATAACAGAAGGGCCGTATGGGAGGAACAGAGAGTGGATTTGGGGTGGTGACTGGAAGTCTAACACAAAAGGGAGAGAAGATATTTGATGCTGAGGAGAAAAAAGTAGTCTGAAAAGTAGTCTCAAGTCCTCTCTGCAGCTATTTCTCCCCCTTTCAGACAGGTTTGGAGATCTGAGAGTAGAAAAGAGCTATCCCCATGTTGCACAGTCCTGAGGGGCAGAAATTTTGTATTCCTGATTCTAGTGAAGGAAGAGAGAAGAAGTCAGGACCTCACTAGATAGAGGACAGACAGCTTGAGATAATCTTAGTCTTCCCTTGTAGCCTCAGTGTGACTAGAAGGCAGGTTTTAAGAACTTTCCAAAGGCTATCATTTTTTGTTTGTTTGTTTGTTTGTTTTTTTGTGGTACTGGGGGTTGAACCTAGGGCCTCATGCTTGCATGCTTTGCAAGTGCTGGACCACTGAGCTGCATGCCCAGCCCATTTTTTTACTCTTTTTGAGACAAGGTCTCACTAAATTATGCAGACTACCTCTGGTCTCAAACTTGCAATCCTCCTGCCTCCAGCTCCCCAGCCGCTGGGATTACAGGTGTGCGCCACCCTGCCAGGCTTAAGAACTCCCCAAAGGGTATCTTAATCCAGGTCCTCTAATAAGTAGATCCCCAAATGAGATGCAGTGGAACACTCTACCCTGAGCCCTCACTCCCCTGGGCCCAAAGCTCAGCTTGCAGCTTTAGTGTGGGGCGGAGGCTTGGAGTGGAGGCTCAGGAGGAGGAGGGCCACCTTTGTTTTGTTCTTGTGTCAAGACTCTCACCATTGAATTGGGTACTTTTCAGTGGACAGAAAAAACTCTCACGGGGTCCAGTTATTTGCTTCTTCCATCATGGGCAATGCTTTCTGTCATATCCTTTGACTCTGGGTGACTTGATTTAGCCAATGGGATGGGAACAAATGGAAGCTTTGCAAACCTTGGTGTGCTCGGAATTGCTCTCCTGCCACTAGTGTTGCTTCATCATCCCATGAGGATCTAGGCAACTTCCCTTTTAGCAAGCCAGCCTACTAGAGAAATACAAGAGACAGGTACAGAAGACCATGGTCATCCTAGCCAAGGCCAGGCTAGACCAACCTGTCCCTAGCCCACCACAAACTGACTGCAGATCTGTGTTTGAACCCAGCCCACATCATGCAAGCCTGGCCCAGGGCCTCAGAATTGTCTAGGCCACCCAGAGCTTCATAAGAAATAATGACTGAGTATTGTTTTAGGTCATTACATTTTGAGGTGATTTGTTACACACAAGAGCTAACTGATACAGTGTCCAAACCTCTGACCTTGTCTTGATCTCTCATCTCAGCTGTAAATACTTATTTAGAGCTAAGTTGTCTCCTGTCTTGGCCCCTTTCCCAACTTCTGGGCAGTGGAGGTCAGAAATGGCCTGGCCCCTTGTGTACCCTGCTCACTCCTCTTGGGGGTTGTGGGGGCTAGCTGGCTTAACACATCCCACTGTAGAGGAAGCCAGAGGCATGAAGGAGCAGGGAAGTGGCGAGGACGCAAATTCCACTCAGGGAAACGCACAACTTGATTACTACTCAACATTTGCAGTACCCAGGTACTCTAATTAAGAGAAAAGGTCAATAGGTTAAATAAGTAACTTAATCAGAAAATTATGCAAAGTGCCACAAATCAAAAATATTACACAGCCCTTGAGATCGATATGGTATGCAAATCGATCACCAGAGATCAAGACAATTCAGCAACTGGAAGGCACAACTCAAGGAGGCTCAGGAAACCAGCTGAGCTGGAGAAGACAGGGTGCCTGTTGCTGGAAGTATGGGGGTGAATGAATGGACAGTGGGACCCCTGGGGAGCATGACCATGAGAGACGAGGTGCCCTCTCTTCTCAGGCTCCAGAAAAATGTAAAGGTCATCAGCGTTTCATCTTAGGATAGTGCATGGCAACATGACATTGGGCATGCATTCGTGGGGCTCAGTCCAGACCTGAGTCCCAGCTTTGCCTCTGCTTCACTATATGACCTTGGGTGAGCCACTAACCCTCCTGAGCTTTGTTAACAAAACAGATGCTAATACCAGCCTCTCAGGTTGAGAGTGGATTAATGATCAGCTCTGACCCTGGTGAGTGTGTGTGTGTGAGTGTGTGTGTGTGTGTTTGTAAGAGTGTTAGAGGTTTTTGGTCATAGGTCCAGTGATATTTCCTTCCTCTCTGTCTCTACCTTTCTTCTTGTCAAAGCCTTGCTGCCAGGACCCTTGGTCAGAAGCCAGAAAAGGGCCTTTCAATGCATTTGGGACAGTGCTTCTCCACGGGGGCTGATAGCTGGCATGTCTGAAGATATTTTTGGTTGTGACAACTGTGGGAGTGTGGGATATGCTACTGACACATGGTAGAGGCCAGGGATGCTCCTAAACATTATGTAATGTGCAGGATGAGGCCCCTGTCCCCCAACAACTAACATGCCCAAAAATGTCAGTAGTGAGAATGGTTGAGGGATCCTGAGTTAGAAGGACTGAATAACTTGCCAGAGGAAGAGTGACTGGATCAGCCAGAGCTTGAAAGGCCACAGGAGCCCCTGGAGTAATCAGAGAACCTCTTGACGGGCCCCAGGCAAAGCCTCAGGAGCCCCTGGTGGATGCCTGACTAGCTCTGGCCTCCGCTTAGCTTCCCCAGGGGCCCCTGCCCAGGCCTGTGAGGGAGGACAGAGTTAGTTCCTGGCAGTCTGGCCACCTGGGCAACAACATACCAGCATGGGACAGCTCCTCCCACTGGAGTTTTCAGGCCTGGCCTGGCCCTGGTGAAGGGGCAGCAGGAATGGGACACTGCCCTGGCCTGGCGTTCCCTTTAGCCTGAAGGAATGTGGCAGAAACAGACCCGTATTTGGGCTTGTTTCTATCCTAGGAGTGGTGGGGCTGCCTGGATTTTCCCAGGCTTTCCTGCTGCTCCAGGGAGGGAAAGGGGACCCTGGGGACCATCCCGGGCCTGGCATGGAGGAGAAGAGCACCCACCCCTACTGGGGGCATAGAGGGAATGGCCTGGGCAGCCTTATCCCTCCTCCGGGGCCTGAGCTGGTGCTGGGAAGGAAAGGCTGTGGAATTTGCTGCCATAGCCTCTTCTGGGCACCCAGGTCCCTGAGTGAATGTTTTACCTGGGAGCCAGAGACTGGGAGCGCCCCCAAGGGAACAGGGGCTGGAGGAGGTCAGTTAGGGTTCCTCAGACAGGGGGCAGGATCCACACTGAGCAGGGGATTGTGGGGTGTGGGGTAGGAGGGCAGCACCGAGGAGGCCCTCAGGGCCTCTGGAGATCCCCATCCTCTGAGGTGAGAGCGTGTCACTGAAGGCTGAGACCTGGGCTCAGGTTTGGAAAGGTGAGCAGAGGGATGATGAGGGCTGCCGGGCATCGCCCCTTGATCCCTTTTCTCATGGCCTCAGCCTCCACCTCAGGCTCACAAGCTTCCCTTTCCTAGTCCTTGAGGCACTTACGGTTGGACCCATCACAGAGCCCACTTCAGCTGTACAGTGGGGGAAACTGAGGCCAAGAAATATGTGGGACCTTGCCCAAGACCACATCCTGGGTCTGCAGAGCCCCCTGCTTGCCCTTGCAATACCAGAGCCCAGCAACTCACTGCACTGCCTTCTCACCCTTGCTTGAGCTTTCTTCCAAAAGGTCCCTTCCAAAAAGCTCCCTGGATTCCTCATCTACTGCACTGGAATAAGTCAGCCCTGGACACTTATTGTCAACTATTTCTGTGGTCAGAAGCCAGGCCCAGGTGAGTTGTCTTCATAAGTTCTCCAGGCCTTGTGAAGATGCTACTGGGGTGTCAGCCAGGGCTGCAAGGATGTCCTTGTGGACAGACCTTAGGTACCCACTGGCTGTCTGCTTGAGACCCCAGGTCCTTGCCAAGAGGAAAGCTCCCAACCTGGCCTTTGCTGCCCATGGAGGTAGAGGCAGAGAGAGTAAGTGAGGGAGTCAGGGTGGGCAAGATGGAAGTAGAAGCTCTCTGGAGTCTAATCTTGGAGTGAGACCCTATGACTTGTGTCATATTCTATTTGTGGAAGTCAGTTCTGGGGTGTAGCCCACTCTCAAGGGGAGGAGATCACACAAGGGTAGGTACCAGGTGGTGAGAGCCACCTGGAGCCACAGACACCAACCAAGCAGTGAGAAAGGAGGCCCATGTGTCTGGTGTGTGCCCTTGGCTTCTCCCTTCACTGAACAGTTCATACTTGGAAACTTAGGGGAAATCGTCCCCCAAGTGACAACATAAATGGAGTTGGAGCTGGGGCAGGTTTTCTTCCCGCCCCCTGCCTCCAACTCAAGTCCCAAACCTCAGTTTAGATAAAGTCCAAGTTTCTTCCCAGTTTTTCCTTTAAATTCTAAACCCATCAAATGAAAGCAAAGCATTTAGTTGTAGGAAAGCAGTGTCAGGTTCTACTCCCAATTTTAGGGACTCCATGAAAATCACCTTGGTGACAAATTTTGTCACCTATAAAAGAAGCTCAGGCTGGGAGAGTTCTGATGGAGCATTCTCTTGTACTGAAACCTTCTATATTCTTGTTGTTAGGCGCCATCAAATTGGTGTCTGACTCATAGGGACACTATGTACAACAGATGAAATAGTATTGTCAGTGCTTCTTTGCTATTCATAGGGTTTTCAATGGATGATTGTTTTTTGGGAGTGGACTGCTGGGTCCTTCTCCCAAGCCTACAGTATCAGGTATTCACAAGCAATCTCCCATCCAAGTACTAACCAGGTCTGACCCTGCTTAGCTTCTGAGATCTGACGGGATTGGATGCCACAGTGGTACCACTGCAGGTGAAACCTTCTACAGAGGACAGAAATCTCCCATATTCATGCCCTTCTTGGAAGTGCCTATGCATCCAGGATGCAGGGTGGGGCATGGTGTCTTCCTGGAGGTGTCTGGGGAAGAAGAGGGAGGGAGCCCAGGAAGGAGGCCAGGAAGGGGAAGCAGGGCCTTCAACAAGCAGTCACACTGGGGTCCCTGGAGGCTGTGGAGGCTTCATTGAAGGCTTGTGGTTGCCACAGTTAAAAATGGAAAGGCCCACGAAGAAAGTTGGGAGTCCGACCTTGCCAGGAGGCCCTACCAAGGGTAGGGGCTGTCTATAATGACCACCTCTCCCAGGATGCACTTCCCAGAGCTGCTGCTTTGTCTCAACCTCATGTCTTGGCCTTTGACAGTGTGGGTATTTCCTGCTCTGACCTCCAGACCCACATTTTACCCTTGGCCCACCCTCAGCCTGGTAATTCCATGCCAGCTCTGGGGCTGGAGCCATTGTGTCCACAGGGTTTGGAGGATGGATGTCACTGGTACTGGGAGGTACATGCGAGGCAGAAGGGTGCTACTGGCTGGGGGTGGGGAAGAGGTGGTGAAAGCCACTGCATATGTCTCAAATTCATTTCTAATTCACTTTCCTTCTGAAGTGGTTTTGAGGCAGTGCGATATCTGAAAAGGCAGCTAATGCAGGTGCTGTAAATAGTATGTCCACGGGCCGTAATGGAGGGAGAGAGAGAGAGCAAAAGATGGATTAAGTGCCCACTGTGGGCTTGGAAAAAAATCCTTTTGATCTCTCCCCACTGCACAATGCCCTATTACCTTGTTGGCTTGCATCAGCCAGAGAGAGGGTGTTTCTTATTGTGATTGCTGTAAATTGGCACCTGTTTCCCAGAGAGTAGCTTTCCCCTGAATTAAGTAGAGCACCCAGCTCCATCCCACGTGCTAAGGAGCTCCTATTAGTGGGTAATGTCAGCTCAGAGCCACCTCCAGCCTGCACCTGCCTTGGGAATGGTGGCTGGCCACCCTCCCCAGTACTAGTGCAACCAGAGGGCCCCTGTGCAATGCATTGTCCTCATTGCTACCCAGCAGTGTGTTCCCTCGCCCAACACAGCTTCCTGATGATTATGTGAGATGGCAGAGCTGCTTGGAAGAGGTAGTGCTGACCTTCGAATTCATGATTTCTTCTCAAACTTGAGCTTCACAAATAAAAGAGCTTCTCTTTTATTTAATTAATGAATTCATTCAATGAATATCTATTGAGCACCTGCATATTCCAGTCATGCTGATGGGTACTGGGAATATAGCAATGAATGGTGCAAAGTCCCAACCCTCACAGGGCTTATACAGTATGTGCTTGTCAACCCCCAACCAAGGCCATTCAAGAATCCTTCTTCATCTTAAGTGTCTGTAGCCAATTGATTCCTGAGCAAGTCTCTCTTTGTCATGGAAGGTATCAGAGTTGATCTGTCTACTTCTTTCTTGTCTTGCTGGTCCAACCCCTAAGATCTCTTACTCTGCCTCCTGTATTAGCCTCCTATATTAGTTTCCTGTTTGATATTATAACAAAATCTTAGTGGCTTAAAACAATATCATTTTATTATCTTATAGTTGTGTAGTTCAAAAATCTGACATGGCTCTCACTGGGTTCAAACCAGGCTGTCAGCAGGGCTGCAATCCCTTCTGGATACTCTAGTGGACAGATTTCCTTGCCTTTTCCTGTTTCTAGAAGCCTCCTGGATTCATCAGTGAACAGCCCCCTTCTTCCATCTTTAAAGCTAGCAATGATGGGTCCAGTCATTTCATTGCATTGCTCTGATCTTCCCTTTTGCCTCCCTTTTCCATTTTTAAGGATCCTTTTGATTATAGTGGGTCTTTCTAGACAGGGTATTCTCCTGACTTTAAGGTCAGCTAATTAGCAACCTTAATTCCACCCACCTCCCCTTTATTCCATCTTATAGGCCCTTTGCCATATAACCTAACACATTTGTGGGTTTTGGGGATCGGGATGTGGACATCCTTGAAGGGGTGTCACTTTCGCCATCCGACCTCCTCAGTAGTGTCCCTACTTCCACCCAAATTCCCCTGCAATTCCTTCCCTAGACAGCAAGTACAGAATAACATTCTCCTGCCTAAAACACTTTCCTCATTCTTAGGCGAAGATGCAAGTTTATTCCCTTGGCCTGTGGGCCCTGCCTGCCTCCCCAGCCTCCTCTCCACCTATCCTGCCCTCAATCACCAAGCCCCCATCAGGCTGGGTTCCCTGTAGCCCCTCAGTCTGCCAAGCTTCTGCTCGCTTACTGTGGGGCTTCACACAGGCTGTCCCCTCTATCTCGGACCCTTTTCCTCTGGTGCTTATGCCTAGGGCCTATATCGAACGTCTCCATTGAGAGAGGGCTGCCTTCACCCCTGTCGGAAGTCAGCGCACCCACTATTCTCTCACCTGGCCCACCCACAGTCTGTAGATGCAGTGGCTTCCTTGTCACTGTCTATTTGCCCCCGAACTGTGGAAACAGGGATGGTAGGAAGACGACTTCTCCATCTGCACAATGGGATCCGGACAAAGATTTAACAGAGTGGCCAAATAATGATATTCACTATAATATTTTGTTCAAAAAAAGAGCAAGACACAGAGGAATATGTGTAGCTCTTACGTAAGAAAAATATCCCATATGTGTATCATGTAGCCATATACATATTTGTGCAAATAGAAAGTTGAGGAAGAGTCAAATTTATTGCGGTGATGGCCTCTGGAGGGAAGTCGCCTGGGAGGGAAAGGAGGGCAACTTCCCCTTTTTACTAAATCTACCTTTGCTTGTTAATTTTTTAGTTATAAGCATGAACAACTTTTTTAATGGGGAAAAACCAAAATTAAAGTAAAAGTGATTCTTGCAATTGAGTGTGATCGAATGCCATAGAAAGCAGATAGCTGTTTATTTGAAAAAAAAAAAAAAAAAACTCATGCCAACAGGACACCTCTTGGTAGTGTCCTTTGCATCAGCTCAGACCTACAGCATGGCTCGCATCCTCCCTGTGTCCTCAGGTTGTACCAGACCAGGCCCACAGGAGTCGGAGAGGACAGGTCTCAAGTCAGATGGCCCCTCTACATGCACTCACGTGTCCCTACCTCAGTACTCCCTGACATAGGGACCAAGGACTGAGCTCCCAGAGTTGGAGAGTATGGGGTATGTGTGGAGTGTGTGTAGGGAGGTGCATGTGTGCTTGTGGGCTGTGTGTATACATGTGTGTGGTATATGTGCATGTGTGTGGTGTGTGGGTAGTGTGTGTTGTCTGTGTGTGGTATGTGTGGTGTGGTGTGTATATGTGTGATATGTGCTATGCTGTGATGCATGGTGTGTGCACACGGTGTATGGGCATGTGGTGTGTGTGTTTGTATGGCGGAGGATGTGTGTATGTGCACATGTGTACAGCATGTGTCTGTGTGATTGTGTGCCATGTGCAGCATTTGTGTCTACCCAGGATTGTGCCCCATTTGCTGCAGTCTGGCCTGACTCTTGCCTTGCTCCTTGTGTCCCACTGTCGCAGCCTATGTGAGGGGCGACCTATCTGAAGCTTCCTGCTCAGAGGCCAGGGCCTGGCAGGGGCTCATTCAGCAGTGGCCCTTGGGACCGTGGTCACCATTGATGTGTTTGGGTATGTGGCGAGGACTCCTGGAGGGGCTGGGGAGCTTCAGGAGGAAGCAGCGTCTGAGCTGAGGTTTGAGGGCAGGGAGATGGCTCCAGCTGGTGGGTGGTACCCCGCAGCCTCATCCTGCACCATGGGAGTCCTGAAAAGGAGAGGGCCAGAGGGAGTCAATGGGGAGAGCAACCCCCCGGGGGCCTGGGGAACAGCATCCTTGGGCCTGGGCCAGCAGTGGGCCAGTCTTCTGTGGGAGTTGTGGGGACTCTCGGCGTTTGAGCTACTTCAGTCCAAGCATCAGGGTTTGGTGAGGACACACACTAGGGCCTGAAGAGGTGGCTGTGGATTTTCCCCTTGAGCTCTCAGATGTCTTCAAATTGGTCCAAGTAATTTTTTCCCCTCAAATTGTTCAAAAAGTTCAGTTTCTGGCCTGAGAGCTTGGGTTTCACATTGCCTCATGGAAAGGGCTCTGGGACAAACTTGGAGGTCTTAGAGAGCGTTGGGGAGCCAGGGCACCCAACCACTCACTCTGCTTCTCTGCCAAGCTATTGCCCAGGGCCAAAGAGGAAGGTTGGCAGGTGGGTGCTAACAGGCTGTGCTTACAGCCCCTGCTGCCTGGGCGGGGGCCAGTGCCTGTGCGCAGGCCGGGCTGCTGGCCCAGGACAGCCCCAGGGGCTGCTGGGAGTCTGGCCAGCTGAAGCCTGATACCTGGTTTGCAGCTTCACGAGGAGCTGCCCAAGAGGGTGGGGTGAGGGCCTTGGGCCCTCTTGGCAGTCCTGCCCCAGGCAACTCCAGAGCTCTGACTGTGTTGGCTCCAGCAGGGCAAGCGTGAGGAGCCCCTGATAGCATCTGAGGCAGCTGAGCTCCAGAGCTGGGGCTGTGCCCCACTGCATGGGTGGCTCCCTCACATAATTTGCCCACTAGCCCTTCCAGCCCTTACCTTGAAAGGAAGCTCACTGCAGACATTGCAGTGGTGGGGAAGGAGTAAGGGCAGAGGAATGTCTGGGGAGCGAGTGTCCAGGCCCAGGAAAGCAGGGAGGCTTGCAGGCTGGGACTTCTGGGGCAGGACAGAGGTGGGGGTGCTGAAGGTGAGAAGCTGTGGGAGGCAGGGAGGCTCCGACTATGCCAAAGTCCTTTCTCCTCCCTGCTGGTATGACCTTCTCAGAGCTCCATGGATCTCCACTCAGGACTCTTTCCTCTATGGCCTAGAGGCATATGCCAGGGCCTGGAGCTAAGGTGCCACTCTCATGGATGGCATAGGAACTGGTGACTGCGTCCCCCTGGGCTGAGCAGCAAGACTGATGCCAGGCAGCCACGGGCAAGGTGAAGTCAGCTCAGCCTGGGCCACACAACCTGCGACTGCTGCAGCCAGACACAGTTCAGGAATTTTTTTTTTTTTTTTTTTTTTTTGTATAGGGGAATGGGCTGGGGTAGGGAGAGAGTCTTCTCTCTGGACACTGATAACCAGGGGACACTACTTAGTTCTCCATGGGGCTGTAGGCCCATAGGTGGCTTGGAGCAGGTACCGTCCCGTCTCGGTACCTTCCTGCCTTCCATTCCATTTTGGTTTATATACAGGCCTCCGAATCAGACCTGGCATCACCTTGCAAACGCAGACACTAATAGTGACTAATGTGGGTGACCTGGGAATTTATTAAAAATGTGTTGGGAAACTTGCAGAATCTCAGGAGAGCCAGAGCTCCTGTGCCCGAGGCTCTCTAGTCAGGAATAGCATCCAGAATCGCTTTGTGGAACCGGCTGGCCCAGGGAGAGCCCCGCAGCTGTCCCTGCAGGGCACTGACCCTGCGGTCAGCACTGTGTCATCACCAGCCCTAGGTACCAGATGTCCCAGAACCCGAGCCTCTTCTCCTGGAGCCAGTGTGGTGGCGGCGGCTGTCCTGGCTGGGCTGGGCCCTGCAGGGTCTGCTTTGCTGCAACATTGATTCCCATTCAGCTTGACGTGGGTGAGCAGGGTCATCAATGTCGATCTTAGGCTTGAAATTTGGCTGCAAGAAGGTAGGAAAAGTAGAGGCCTGGCTTCCATAGAAATGGGAGGTCTCTGCCTCCAACCAAGACTCCTGGGGGAGTTCCCCAGAACAGAGCAATGCTCCAAGGTGACGTGTGTCCAGTGCAGAGGTGTGTAGAGCCTCTCTCTGAAGAGCTGCACTGAGATTTTTTATTTTTATCTTTATTTTTTTGGTCTCCCAAGGGCAGGGACAGATAAGCCTGGGATAGCCAGTTTCCCCTTTTCCCTCTTGCCTCAGTTTTCTCTGGTTTCCACATAGCTCCCTCTGTGGAGATGAGCAGACAGATGTCCTTACCTTCTTCATCCTGAAGGCCACCCTCTCTCGGGAGGAGACATTCAATCCTCAGCCTCCTACTCTAGTTCTCTTGTGATATTTTTCTTGGTATTCTTAAGTTTGAGACCAAGGGTACCACTTAGCTTTGAGCAGATTTGATGGCAGCTCTTCTCTGTGGGACCCTGCAGTGGGGATGGGGGTAGGAATGGTTCTGTCCCTTCAGAAAGGCAGAGATGGAGCTCCTCTGAGTCTGCTAAACCATGGGCAGCTGGCTCCCTCCCCCCTCTACAGGACAATAGCACAGCCAGCCCAGGTGAATATTCATCTTTCCCAAAGATGTCACCCTGGCATCTGGTCCCACCTGATCTTGGAAGCTAAGCAGGGTCAGCCTGCTTAGTCCTTCCATGGGAGACCACCTGGGAATACCAGATGTGGCAGGCTAGGGAGAAGGAGCTGGCAACCCACTCTCAAAACAGTCCACCTTTGAAAACCCTATGAATGGAGGAGAAGCACTGATATAGTGTCGGGCACAGAACAGTGTTGGAGAGTGTTTTCTTCTGTTGAACATAGGGTTGCTCTGAGTTGGACCCGACTCAACAGCACTTAACAACAACAACAACAGTGTCACACAGAATGGCTATCAGCCCTGCTGGCTTGACTTCAACCCTGACTGCTGGGCAGTGCCCCGTCCAGGAAGGCTGAATCCTTCCCTGGACCTGGCTTACTTTAGGAGAATCGTGTTCTGGCTGAGAATGAGTCACCCTGTGTGGGGAGCACAGCCTTGGGGTGAGTCCCATTGCTCCACTCCATCTCAACCCCTAGCCCAACCCCATTCAGTATTGGCTTCTCCCCGAGTTTTTCCCACTGCTCTACTGTATAAAGGATTTTCTTTTTCTAAACAGCATATTTTAATTTTAGAATCTGAGTGTCCTTTTAATATAAAAGTAATGCATATCCTACAAAAATTCAAGCAATATATCAATTTATAAAATAAGAAAGTGATGAGTCTTCTCAGGTGGAACCCCATTTAGTGTTATCTTTAAAATCTACATGTATGCTGGGCGTGGTGGCTCACTCCTGTAATCCCAGCGGCTCGGGAGGCGGAGGCGGGAGGATCGCAAGTTCGAGACCAGAGGCAGTCTGCATAACTGAGCGAGACCCTGTCTCAAAAAATAAAAAAATGGGCTGAGGTGCAGCTCAGTGGTCCAACACTTGCAGAGCATGCAGGCGTGAGGCCCTGGGTTCAACCCCCAGTACCGCAAAAAAAAAAAAAAAAAAAATTTACATGTACAAATGTACTTGTGTATGTAAGGATGAAATGAATCCATATAGGGAAAGATGTCTTCAGTGGAGATGATCTTAAAAGACAGTTTAGATTAGGGGCTGCCCACACTTGAGTTTAGCTGTGGGGAGGACTGTCTAAGGGAATGCCCCACCTTAGGATGGGCTCCAGTGGCTAGTGAGCTCCCTGGTAGGAGAGGTATGCTAGGCAAGACTGAGCAGTCAGACACAGAATTGGAAGTTGGCACTGAGCAGGTATTCTTGTCGATGTAGCACATTCAGCCAAGATCACTCCTTCCAGAAGGAGGTAAAAAGGGGGAGAAAGGGCAGGGTAGCTCTGGCCACCTGGCCCTGGGTCCCTCTATGCCCTTCTTCCTTATCTGACTAACTTATAGGAGTGGAGGGCTCTCATCTTGGGGAGCCCCAAGAAGGAGTGTGCTATTGGCCTCACAGAGATGTGATCCCCATGGCTTCTAGAGTTCCAGAAGCCAATCTAAGGGCTTCACAAGGTATGGGGGTCAATGAGTGTTCATTGATTCATACCTACCTGTTTTTTTCCCACTGACATGGAGCAAACATTTGTGAATGACTGAATGCTGTCATGCCACTTTGCTGGCATAATCTTCATGGGCTCTAGCAGTATTTCTGAGTCTCAGGGAGCCTCCTCAACGTGTCCCCCTTGAGGAAGGGGACATATATCTAGGAAATTATAGAATCTGAGCCTCTTAGAACTCAGGTCCCATTGAGGTCACCTCTCACATCTTGTCTGGTGCAGGCCTTTGTATGGTGCAGGCCTGAGAAGGGATAGTGGCCGGTAAGTTCAGTTCTGTTGTTGGTGTTAGGTGCCATTGAGTAGGGTCCAATTCATAGTGACTCTCCCAGGGTTTTCAATGGCTGATTATTTTGAGATTGCTTCTGGAGCAGATTGCCATGCCCTTCTGTCAGCTCCATTAGGAAGGACATTTTTAGTGTTTATTTCTATTTGTTTGTTTTGAGACAGAGTCTCAAAACTATGAAGTCCAGGCAAGCCTCAAGGTCTGCCTACGTCAGCCTCCTCAGTGCTGGGATTACTGATCTTCACCATCCCAGACCCAGAACTTCCCACAAGAGACAGAACAACCTCATCTCTAGTCCCTTTTCTCTGGTGTGGCTCCACATGACTCAGACCCCTAACCCTCTCCTTTCCTCCTCTCCTCTCAGTTCCCAGAAGTCAGACCCAGGCTGCCAGCTGCAGCCTATCCAGGTTCCCTATCGGATTATGAAGCTTAACATTTTTGTGCAGGAAGAAGAAAGCCTTCCCTCTGGGAAGTGATAAGAACATTCCATACTTCTCTGGCTCCTGGGAGCCTGGGAAACAATCACCAAAGGGCCTGAGTGTCCCCAGGGACAGGCGTCCCAGGATACAGGCAGGGCTGCCCTCTGCTGGCCTTGGCCTCCCTTCCGCCCCTGCCCCTTCCCCTCTACAGAGCCAGTAAGACTCTGGGTTGTGGGCGTGGGGAGGAGGCCAGGCCAGGCTGGGGGCCGGGGCCCCTCTGGGGGGTGGGCTTCTCCCCTCCTGGGGCTGCCATGGGGTGTCAGGAACCTTGGACACCAACTCTCCTGTCTGTGGGTTGTATGGTGTTGGGGAGTGCTCATAAAACAGGGCCATGGTGAGGGTCAATGAGCAGGGGCAGGGGGCCACCCTGGGGTTAACATGTGAGGCACAAGAGGCAGAGCCTGACTCTTCCTGGATCGGGACCTGGGGAGGCACTGTCCCAGCAGTGCGCCCTCTGCCCTACCAGCCTCCCTCCTTCCTTCCACCCCCCTCTTCTCTCCCATTCAGCCACAGTCACCAAGCCCACCAGGCACCTGTGAGAGGAAAGGCCAGGCTGCACCTGCTGTTTGGTGCTTCCTCAAGGAGGATATCCCCCTGCCTCAGGGCTCTGCTCTTAGTTAATGCCCTTTCACCCACTTCAGGTCACTTATTTTCACCCTCTCAGGAAGGCTTCTCTTTCTAAAATGGGGAGCTGTCCTTGGGGTGCGATTCCCATCCTCCTTCCCTTAGATGGACTGATACTGCTTGATTTACAATGGGGTTTCATCCCAATAAAGCCATCCAAGATGAAAATCTTGTAAGCTGAAACTCTAACCCACTAACCTGGCTCAGCCATGCAGCCCTCTGCAGAGCATCAGTTGTTTCCCCTTGCAAGTGTGGCTGGCAGGGACCTGGGCTTGCTCGGTGCCCAGCATCACAGACAGCCTGATGTACCACATATGGCTAGCTTGGGAAATAGTCAGAATTCAAAATTGGAAGTATGATTTCTACTGAATGCATATTTCTTTTGTACCATTTTAAAGTCAAAAATTACATGTCAAAATATGCTAAGTTGAGGATAGTCTATAATACTATCTTATAAATTATATAGTTTACTGATTGATCACACTTCTTTTTGGTCTCTTCCCACTAAAATTTAATTCTCCTGAGATCAGTAATTTTCTCCTTTACTTCTGTGATAGAGGAGTGGCTAGGCCCTGGCAGGTTGCATGGCTGAGGGAACTTGCAGGAACCAAGGGACAGACTGTCCCTAATGCAGGAGGAGGAATTAGGGGTGCACATGGAAGGAACCTTAAGAAATTTTTTTTTTTACTTTTTTTATTGGAAATTTAAAATGTACAACTTAATGGGTTTCATTCTGACGTGTAATTCATCGTGACTTTTTCCATATATGTGTTTCATTGTACGTTGCTTACATAACTTCCCCCTTACCCTCTTGTGCCCCTCCTCCCCATCTCCCATCCCCCCCCCCACTGGCCTCCTTCTTCCTGTATGTCTTTTTGTGAGAATATTTTTCTGTATATGTGCATCCCGATTTTGATTTAAATCCAAACTTTTTTCTATAGTGATCTATCCTTTTACACTCTCAGCAGGATTACATGAGTGATCTAGTCCATTTACATTATTGCTATCCTTTGGTATTATTGGTATTATTTCCCAAACTATTACAGTTGGGCTGTTTACTTTGAGGTTGTCTGCTCTCTCCTTCCTCGATCCTCTCTGGCCCTCCTCCCACTCCTGTCTTCTCCCATCATTGCTTTCTTTTGCTAGATTTCTCCCTCCTTGTTTCTACTCTTAAATTGTTCCTTCTACGCTAAGTTTACATGAGCTTTTTATTATGTTCCAATTTATGTATAGGATTTTTTCCTTCTTTTATGTTTGATTCAGCTCCCACATATGAGTGAGAACATGTGGTATTTCTCTTTTGGGGCTTGTGTTCATTCATTTAAGATAATTTTCTCCGAGTCCATCAATTTTGCTACAAATGACATTATTTCAGTTTTTTGATTGCTGAGTAGTATTCCATTGTGTATACGTACCATAAATTTTTTATCCATTCTTCTGTTGATGGGCACTTTGGTTGATTCCATATCCTTGCTATTGTGAAAAGTGCTTCATTGAACATGGAGATGCAGGTGTCTCTGTATTATGATGACTCATCTCCCTTTGGGTACATTCCCAATAGTGGTATAACTAGGTCATATGGTAGGTAGATCTATTTTTAGTTTTCTGAAGTACCTCCATATTGATTTCCAGAGTGGTTGAACCAATTTACAACTCCACCAGCAGTGTAAGAGGGTTCCCTTTTCTCCACAGCCTTGCCAGCATTTGTTGTTATTTGTTTTATTGATCTTGGCCATTCTTACTGGAGTAAGGTAGAACCTCAGAGTTGTTTGCATTTCCCTAATGGCTAGGGATATTGAGAACCTTAAGAATTTACTTGTAAA
The DNA here is from genome assembly GCA_007922755.1 of Pedetes capensis. Lineage (NCBI taxonomy): Eukaryota > Metazoa > Chordata > Mammalia > Rodentia > Pedetidae > Pedetes > Pedetes capensis. The sequence continues at coordinate 298,904 of VMDO01000237.1, read as the reverse complement.
TTATGTGCACAGTTAAAGAAAGCCAGTATAGGGTATAAAGCACCCAGGGCTGGCCACAGTGAGTGCTAACTAGCCCTGGGTGGGAGAGAGGGGTTACTAAGTGCTGTCAGCAGAGCAGAGTCATGGTCAGGGTTCAGCCTGGCAGGGTAGGAGTCTCTCTCTGCTCTCACCTAGTCTCTTGAGGTGAAAGGGAAGGGACATCTGAGTCCCGAGGCCCATGGAGGTCTCCTCTGAGGTGGAGAGGATGCATGGCTCAGGAGGTAAATAAGTAGCAGAGCCACTCCCAAGTGTCAGTTGAATGAATGAATGAATGCCCTTAGAAACCCACATATTGCTGAAGACAATTGTACACCTAATTCCCCCTTCTTTCTTTCTTTCTTTCTTTCTTTCTTTCTTTCTTTCTTTTTTTCCTTCCTTCCTTCCTTTTCCCCCTTTCCTTCTTCCCCTTCCCTTCCTCCCTCCCTTCCTCCTGTCCTTCTTTCTTCTTCTCTCTTTCTTCCTCCTCCTCCTCTTCTTTCTCCTCCTCTTCCTCTTCTTCTTCTTCTTCCTCTTCTTCTTCTTCTTCTTCTTCTTCTTCTTCTTCTTCTTCTTCTTCTTCTTGTCTTTCTGCAGTGTTAGGCTTTGTGCATACTACACACGTTCTCTACCATTGAGCTTCACCCCTAATAACAGTTTTGAGACAGGACCTCACTAAGTTGCTCAGGCTGCCTCTAGCCTTGAACTTGTGATCCTCTTGCCTTAGCCTCCAAAGTCATCTAGCTCCAAATTTATTCTTCATTCTTTCAGGATGTTGCTGTTGAGCACTGGGTGGATGTTGGGATGCTTCAATGCCTGGGTGGAGACACTCACCCTTCCCAGGCCCTGCCCAAGAGGAGCTTGCCTAAGATAGGCACTGAGGGTGGGTTTCAGGACCTGGTGCTGCTGGTGCCTGGCATACCTGGCTGGCTGCTTAGGTGATGCTGTGGGAGTGGCCCTGGAGCATAGCTGGGTGGGAGTGCATCAGCCCTAGGCAGGGCAGGACTGGCAGGATCCTTGGGTACCTGGGGACCTAAGTTAGGCCAGACTGAGTAGAGACGCTGGTAGGGATGATGGAGAGACACCATTTTTCATTTGTTTTTCTAAGCCCTGGAGATTTGAAGCTTGGTGAGGAGGATGGCACAGAGACCAGAGGCATGTAGTCTGTGGACTCTAATCCCGTAGTCACTACTGCTGGTGTGGGGCACTTATAGGTACCTGGGGTCCAGCATTTAACTTGTGGAATCTTCATGATTCCACTGTGTGCTTCTGCAGCCATGTAGAGTCCATATACTAGGCCCATTTGACTGTTGAGGGAGGAAGCGGAAGCTCAGAGAGGTTAAGCAACTTGCCCAAGGTCCACAGCTATTACCTGAGAGAGCTTACCTCTGAACCCCGGCAATTTGTCCTCAGCATCTGTGCTGCTGTCCTTCATGTAAAACCTTTGGATAGAAGGTCTGTGATGTGGGCCATTCTGCCAGGAAACTCTGGATGGGGACAGACTTGTTTTTCCCCTACACATCACAATAGGCACCTTCCATGGGATGAATGACATGGGGAGGGGACTTGCTCAGAGTCCAGGGTAGACTTGGGGCTGGGAGGTGGTGCTGACCAGGTGAGGGGGGTCAGGAGGGTGCCCTGGCCCTGGAAGGCAGCCCTCACTTCCATCCCCATGCCCACCCTCTCCCTCACACAAGCTGTCCTGCAGATTTCCACCCTGGCTGCCTGCCCTGTCTCACCCTGCCACCCTCTAGGAGGTGCTTCCAAAACTCAAAATCTGCTGCTCACGACTCTTCAGTGGCTCCTGTTGGCTTCAGAACAAAAATCCCAGACTCTGCTCATGGCCTGGCCGGCCCTGCAGGACTTCCTCTGCTCACCACACTGACCTCATTTCCAGACACTTTGCTCCAGCCTGTGGACCTACTTGCGGGTTCTGGACAGCGCTCACTCCTGCCTCAGGGCCATCCTGCATACTTGGTCCCCTACAGGGAATGCTGCTCCCTCAGGTCTTCAGAGGCTTTGCTCCTCTGTGTTACTGAGGTTCCAGTGCAAACATCACCCCTGAGAATGTTCCTAAAGTATCTGTTTTATTATATTGGAGAAAGACAATTCCTTCATTAGAATATATGCTTTCTGAGGGAGAAATTTATGTTTTGCTTAGTGCTATGTCCTCATTATCTAGAACAGTGCCTGGTACATAGTGTATGCTAAGCCCGCAGTTCTGAAAGAGAACACTTCCTGCTGTTTATTACCACTGGGCCTTTGATCCTTCTGTCATCTTCTCTACCCAGCAAACTCCACTGACTTTTTAGGTTGGAAGTCACAGGCCATTTCTTCACAGAGGACTTCTCCAACTCCCCTGCCCCCGATAGGCACACCCCCTCCAATTTCTATCCTCCCAGAGCCCCTGGGCTTCTGTGGTTGCATCTGACATTTGCCCTCACTAGTTCAATGTCTTGTCCCCATGGGAGCATAAATTGGAGTGCTTGGGACTATGCTTTTCTGTTTCCTGCTGTGTCTCCAGTGCTTGACACAGTGCGTGGTGCACAGTAGATATTCCAAGACTGCTGATTCCCTGGAGGGATGGCCAGGCCTCAGCTGCCCTTCAGAGGGAGGGCATAGATTCCTCCAGCTTCTTCTACCCCAAAAGGTCTGGAAAGTTTTGCCAGGCACCTTCCTGTATGTGGTGTCAGTCTTCCCACACACCCATGAAGAAAGGTGCTGATCCACGTCTTCAAAGAGGGAGCTTGGAAAGATCCAAGGCCTTTCCCAGAGTTACACACTAGAGCCACACACTGGGACCCAAATTCAGCCTTCCTGAAGAACATGCTTTTTTTTTCTCAGGGGACCCTTGGAATGAGGGTCTGATGTGGCAAGGAGAGAGAACAAGCTGCTGGGTAGATGATCCCAGAGAGGTGGGAGGTGGCTTCTCCAATCCATCAGCCCCCAACATCATTCCTGTCCCCCATTGTCTGTATTAGGTATTTATTGCTGCACAGGAACTTTTCCTCAAAATCAGTGGTTTGAACTAATATATTTATTATCTTATGGTTTCTGTAGGTAGGAGGTCCAAGTGCAGATTAACCGGGTCCTTGGTTCTGGCTTATTCATAGGCCACAGTGAGGTGGTGGCTATGGCTGTGGTTATGTCCAGGCTCAGTGGGGGAAGGGTCTTCTCCGTGCTCACTCGTGTGGCTGCTGGCAGGATTCAGCTCCTTGCTGGCAGCTGGCCAGAGGCTGCCCTCAGTTCTGTGCCGTACAGACTTCTCTAGCCATCAAAGCCAGCAAGCCTAGAAGGCAGGAGTGTGACAGAGAGGCAGAAGTCTGCGTCCTTATAACTTCATCATGGAAGTGGTTTCCTGTTGCTTTTGCCGTGTCCTGTTCATTAGGAGCATGTCCCTGGGTCTTGTTCACACTTGGGGCGAGGATAACATCAGGGAGTGAAGAGCAGGAGGCAGGGATCTGAGCCTCCAAATACCACAGCCTGATCCCATTTTGGCAGCTATCAGTTGATGAACTTCTGCCAGGTGAATAACCTTGTCCTGTTCACCAAACGTGCACATGCTGCCTGCATTCATTCATGTACTGACTCAATTATTTCTTCAACAGACATTTACTCTGCACCTACTGTGTGCTATATCTTGATTACTGGAGCTGCAAGACTGAAGAGGGCTCATTTCTGCCTTGAAAGAGGGAGATCTGTAAAAAGTAGTCAGCCATAGTGCCTGTTCAAGGGGAAATAACAGTGCTAATGGCCGTTTAGTGCTTACTATGTGCTAGGCATCAGTCTTAGTGCTTTACATATATTATCTCATTTAATCATCACAATTACCTACAAAGCAGATACTATCATTATTACTCCATTTTACAGAAGAAGGAAATGAGTCACAAAAGAGTTAACTACTATTTGCTCAAGGTCATATAGCTGGCCAGGGGGTCAGACTCCAGAGAGTCCATGCACTTAGTCCCTGGGCCACCTATCTCTTGAAATACAGGGTCTGTGAGGGCGGGCGTTCAGCAGAGAGAAAGGAACAGGGCTGTCCTTGGGAACAGTACCTCTGCCCCCACCTTTAGGGGCAATAGATAGTTACATTTTTTGGGTCCCAGGTGAAGTTGCCTGCTGGATTATTTGGGGTGGAGAGAGTGGCAGTGAAGCCCAATAGGCAAGCAAAGGAAGAGGGTTGTTTTGGTTTAAAAGATTGACATTTTAATAAACTGCTCTTAATTAACAGCACTTTGAAATTCTGAGTGGCGCGCTCACCATCTGAAAACATGCGGGCGGGTGGCTTCTTAGAGATGCGATGCTTGTGGGTGATCTTCCTTTTTGAAACAAACCCAGACCCTCCAGTCACAATTTATTTTTCATTCCAAAAATGATCTTTACTGCAAATGTTGCTTTGGTTCAAGCGAATTAGAAATCCTTATTACACAGGCAGGCACTTCAAACAGTGCACAGCTCCCCGTACCGGCTGCCGCATCAAAGGCTCTGCTGGAATCCCTGATTACCACCCAGGCAGTTACCCACTCGGGATCGGGTGCCGCTGAGGCTCAGGACCTGGCTCTGGGACTAAGTGGGCTCAGGAGCTCAGACATCAGGTGGCCTCCACGCCAGCATTGGTGCTTCCCCAGCCTGGGAGGCTTGGAGGAGGGCTGTGGGCAGAAGGAAGTGAGAGTGGCATAAATAACCTGGCTGAGCACCTACTATGTCCTTGGAGGCACATGCTAAGCACTTTTACATGCATTGTCCTGTATCAATTTTCCAACAGCCCCCTACCATATTTGTGAGGGTTCAGGAGAGCTTGATAAACAATACCCCTCTTTTCCTCACTTTTGATCAACTGGGAAATAAGACAAAAGAGCAAGGCAAGTGAGAGACCAAATAATATGCTTATGACTGACACTGAAGCCCATATTGCAGAAGGTGGCTTGGATGGGCAGCCAGGCTGACTTCCTAATTCTGCACCTCACATCTATGCACTGTGCTTGGACAGGCTGCCTCCTGTGGAAGAACAAATTTCGAAAAGGTGAAGAGAAGTCCACATGTATGTTCTGCTCTGTGTGAGCAAGCTAACTCCCAAGACAGAGAGACAGACAGACAGACAGACAGACAGACAGACAGACACACACACACACACACAGAGACTTCTCCTCTCTCTCTCTCTCTTTCTCTCTCTCTCTCTCTCTCTCTCTCTGTGTGTGTGTGTGTGTGTGTGTGTGTGTGTGTGTGTGTGTGTAGAGATTGGCCAACAGAGCATGACTACTTTGGTCCAACCAACCAAAGAGAACAATCAGACGGTACTCTTACTTTTCTGAGGCAAAAGGAGGACAGTACACAGGTGAAGAAACACCACAGCTCCTCATTCTTCTCTTGGCCATAGGCCTTAGATACTATTTTCTTTATTCTGCAGGTAGGGAAGAGAGGCTGAGTTTTCTGGTTGTGCAGGTGGTAGAAGGTGAAACTGGAATTTTCCTTGCTGTGATTCTATCATCCCCTCTAGACATGGATCCTCCTGTTCAGGGCTGTATCTTGCTTAATCAGTGTCCTCAATAGGAGGCACAGGATCCACCTCAGGCAGACTGCGGGCAATATCTTTGAAGTGAACAAAGTAGATTCATTCTTTCATTTAGCAGTATTTATTGACTGTACTGTCCCACATGTCATATCCTGCTGTGGGGGTTTGTGTTTTGTGGTGATGCTGAGAGCTTTGCCACTGGTATTTCAGATACCAGAAGGGCCATCTGTGATGGACAAGTTTCAGCTGAGCTTCTAGACTAAGACAGACTAGGGAGAAGGACCCTGCAGGCCACTCTTGAAACAATTAGCCATTGAAAACCCTATGAATACTAGAGAAGAACTGTCAAATATAGGGCTGGGAAATGAGCCCCCTCTTCTTTGGGGAAGAGTTACTTCTTCAAAGTAGGATTGACCTTAATGACAGGAATGGAGTAAAGCCCATGGGTCCTCCTTTTGCTGATGTGGCATGACTCAAAATGAGAAGAAACATAGTGACTGCAACATTGGGCTCAAATATGAAAAGACTGTGTATATTGCACAGTGTGGCTAGTGTTTTGTTCTGTTGTACCTAGGGTCAACATGAGTTGGATGCAACTTGACGGCACCAAACAACATTCTAGTGCTCTGTATGTTACTGTTCTTCTTAGTCAGTCTAAGCAGCTATTGCAAATTCCCATAAGTTAGGTGGCTTATAAGCAACAGAAATTTATCTCGCACAGTTGTGGAGGACACTGGGAATCCCAAGATCAAGGGGCCAATACATTCAATTTTTGGTGGAGGCCCACCTTCTTGCTGTGTTCTCCCATGGTGGGAGAGTAAACCAGCTCTCTGAGGCCCCTTTTATAAGAACACTTATTCCACTCATGAGGACTCCACTTCTATTATCTAATCTAATTCAAAGATCCCACTTCCTAATACTGTTACTTTGAGTCTGGATTTTAACACATGAATTTTGTGGGGCACAGCCATTCAAATTATAGTACTGCTGATGCCATTAAGCTAGCATAGTGGGTAAATGATGGGCTCCCCAAAAGAGTTCATGTCTTAATCCCTGGAACCTGTGAATGGGAACTTACTTTGAAAAAGGATCTTGGAATGAGATTATTACACGTTACCTAGGCAGGCTTTAAATCCATTGACAACTATCCTCCTAAAACAGAAGAGGAGAAAACAAGAGAAGAAAAGAAGACCGTGTGAAGATGGAAACAGAGATTGAAATGAGCAGTCACAAACTAAGGAATGCCTGGAGCCACCAAAGCCTGACAGGGACAAGGCTGGATTCTCCCCTAGAGCCTTTCCCTGGCAACTCCTTGATTTTGGATTTCTGACCCTAGAACCATGAGAAAATCAATTCCTATTGTTTTAAGGTCTCCAGGTCATGGTACTTTGTTATGGCTGCTGCAGGAAATCACTGGAGTCCACACTGGAGGAGAGGAAGGTGACTGGATCCTCCTGGTCACTCTGGACATCGTGGGAGACCTGGGGAGTCATGGGGGTGAGGAGGTGGCTGGAGGCACTGGTTATTGCATCAAGACCTGGGTCAGAGTCACTTTCCTCTGGAGGTGCTTGACCTTTGGGGAGAAAAGATGCCACTCAGGGCCTTTAGCAATGTCAACATCATTATACGCAGCAAGTAAAAGAGTGGGTAAAAATCAGTGAAAATGAGTAGCCACACTCCCTTGGGCCTGTCAAACTATCTCAGGCCCTGAGGATATAGGGCCAAGCGGGTCTGGTTAAAGTCTGGTGGGTTTCCCTTGCTGCTTTGGCCGTTGATAACCTCTTAGTGTGCAGGATAGTGGATGGATAGAGAGTCACCATCTACACTGGGGGTGCTTTCAGGAGCCTCACCAACCACCTCAGGGAGACTTCCAGCCCCTGTTCTGACTCCTCAGTCAGGCTGACTCTCAGTGGCCTTCTTGGAGTCCTCTGTGGAAAGTTCTTCCTGACATAGGAAAATGAACTCTACATATTGTTGGGTTTTAATCTCATTTCACAAAAGGGGTTACAAATTGAGTCTTGGCAACATTCTATGGTCACACACATAGGAGGTGCTGAAGTGAGCAGTCTGAGAGACTGTAGAACCTGCACTGTCTGCCTGAGAGTGAAAAGATTACAAACAACAACCTGATGAGGGTTTGTGGTTGTTACTACTGTGCTAGGAACATCATTGATCATTAAAACAAGTAGTGTCATAACCAACCCAAGTACTTACCTGGCCCCTAGAAGCCCTATGCAGGCTGTTTAAAGTAGTTTTCTCTGTACAATCCCATGGAAAATATGTATTTAGGGGGAACTTTTTCAGAGTATTTCCTGAGCTTTTTGGTCTCCTAAGTCCATCTGCAAGTGTGGATTCTGCCTGACATGGATCATCCCAGTAAAGCCTGTTAGTTCTTTCATGGTAGCCTTGGGCACACTGTATATTAATCATTTTAATATAAAAATACAATTAGGGATATTGGAGAGATAGTGTGTTACAGTTTTAATCTAAATGACCCCCAAATGTCATGTGTTTGAATGTTGGATCCCCAGCTGGTGGCACTATCCTGAGAGGTTATGGAACCTTGGGAGGTACAATTGAAAATGAGTCACTGAAGGAGGGTCTTTGGGGGTTTTTACCTGGAACTTTGGTTCCAGTAAACTCTCTTTATTTCCTGATCACAAAGAGGTAAGGTCATCTGTCATAGACCATATCTTCTGCCTCTGTGGACTAAAATCCTCTAACTGTGAGCCCCTCCAAAATATCTATTCTGCTATAAGTTTGCCTCGGTTGGTTTCTTTGCCACAGCAACTACCGACTAATACAGAGAGGATTGTATTTAAGCCTGAAATCAGACTGGCCATCCTTCTCCTCATAGGTAGCTAGTTTTGCAGGAGGGAATAGGACCAGACACCACTTTATTATGAGCTGAGACCAGCCTGGCATCTCCCAATGAGAGCCTGGGAAATCAGAGTTGGCACACAAGGAGATGTCTTTCTTTCCATCTAAGCTCAACCCCAAACCTAACCACTGGCCAGTCACCATGTCTGAAGCAGGTCCAGGGTCAGTCAGACATCATGGGCCTTTCCCAGGCTGCCACCCATCAGCAACAAGATGAGTATCGCATGGAGAATGCAAATTAAACCTTGCTTCCTTCATCAAGAAAGTCTTGCTAGGAAACTATGTCAACTGAACCAAACAATGTGTACAGTGACATGGTTGATTTCCATACTGGCACAAGCTCTTCTCACAGGGTAGTACCAACCAGCTCACACACTGACTGGCTCAGCGACCACATTGTCAATAGCACTACTGTGGTTTGGGTAAGAAATACTGAGAGAGGAGATTAGCAGAGCCCACCCTGTAGAGGAGCAGAACAGCCTTGATGCCCTGCCAACCACATCACGGAGACGCAGAGGAGGCTGCAGAGAAGGCCACATGGGGTCAGGACTCCACACATGACCAGGCTGCTCAAGAATGTGACCCCAGCCAGTAGATGAGGACAGCTCCTCTCAGTGAGGTGGACTAAGGAGATGGCTGGTCAGAGAGAAGAGGAGCAGGACGGAAGCTCTCTTTTCTCTCCAGAAAGTTTTTTGGATTGTGTTGTAAAGCCTCAGCCACGGCAATGAAGCACTTCTCTGGAGATCATACTGTAACTCTTACCCGCTCTTGACTGTTGTAGTTCTTGATCAGTGTAACATGGGAGATCCATGGCCACCTGACAGCCCTCCTGGAAAATATAAGCTGTGGTTTCCAGCATGTCAGTATGCAGGTTGGGGACTGGCGGGAACCCCAGAGAGGTCAAAATGAGCAGAGCTAAACCAGTTCTTCAGTGGCCATTACCTTGTTAGAGTGTGGGGATTGGGATGCTTGGCTTATAGGCTAGGGACTCACTAGGGTCCTCCTGGGGCTGGCAGGAGGGCATGAAGGCACATCTTTGAGCAGGTGGGAAGGAGAAGATGGAGGAGCCTGGGTTCCCATGAACCCTCACCTGTTTGCACGTGAGCTGGTTTAAAAAGACAGCCCAAATTGCCAGCCTGCTAAGGACAGCAGGTGAGTCCTCAGGGCAGCCTCAGAAAGAGCTGACCACTTTCAGGGGCTCAAGTAAATGAGTTCCAATACAATGTGTACTTCCCAGGTACCTCTTTTGTGGTGGGCCCAACAGGAGTCACAGCACTGAGTCTAGCACACCTCGCCTTGAGGAATACTATTGAGAGCCCATAGAAAGTGTCTGCCGCATGCGCACACAGGTGCCATGCTTCTGTTGAGGGCCTGGCACGAGTTATCCACTCAAAGCCCAGCTTCAAACCTGAACCCGAACTCCAACCCTGAACCTGTTCCAGTTCAAACATTTTAAAGGTTTTTCTAAACCTGAACCTGAACCCAAACCCTCTGAAAATTGGGTTTGGGTTTAGCTTTTAAATTTTTTTTAACTCACCTATCTATACACAGGATTAAAATTTTAACCCTGAACTTGAACCAAACCCGAACCCATACCCGAACCCAATATTTCATAGGTTTGAAGCTGTGACTGTGAGCCTTTGGCCACTGCCCAGAGGCAGGTGCTGTGTTTCCCCTTTACAGCTTCAAGCACTGAGGTTTGGGGACTTAGCCCAGCTGAGGTCACCCAGCTAGTGACAGTGAAACTGGGACTTGATCAGTGGCTCGCCCTGGGCTGCACGCTAGCACAATCTGCAGAGCTTTAAAACACGTCTCCATTCTAGATGCAGCTGTACATCATTAGATGGGAGCGAGGGTGAGCATTCCCATTTGAAAATTATACCCAGAGACTGTGTATTCGGCCAGGGTTGGAAACCTTGTCTCTGGAGCATGTGGGCTTAACCACACTGCCTCGCTCTTGCTTGCCTCTCCAACAGCCCCTGTGTCGTGATGAGCCTTGAGTACCTGTTTAGCCCCCATGGGCCACCCTAACATTACCACAGAGGTCTCTGCTCCAGGGAGGAGCATGATAGTGTCACAAGAGAAGTTTCAGGCTGGGATCCAGAGGACAGAGGGAACCCCTCCAATAGGGACAAATCAAGGGATGCTTTGTGAGGAAGGCAGGAGAGTCTGGGGAAGGGTATGGGATCAGAGGTGGCTGGGAATTTGGCAGCAGCCTCTGATCTTTGTTCATTTGTGTGATCTTGATTCCCTAGGTACTAGGGAGCCATGCCAGGTTTATAAGCACAGTGGTGACCTCACCAGCCACCCCCTCATGGAAGCCCCTTTAGTTCCACTATATTTTCTTGACCCAGGGGGAGGCTGAGAAATGGAGTTTGCTGAGGAAGCCACTGAAAAAAAATCAGGCTGTAAATACATTAGAAGAAAAAACTATCTTGTTTCTCCCCATCTCTTGGTCCACACTCACACCGGAGAGGTCTGCTGAAGCCTGTCCTCTGTACTGCTTCCCTTCACTTGGGCTCTACGTCCATAGCAGCTTCTGCCTGCAAAACCTGTCCTTCTTTATCAGTTGCATGAATGTGCTCCTATCTATACTTCAAACCTGCTCCAGAAGCCACTGAAATCCCTCCCAGCATAGAGTTCACCCTTCTTCTTCCATTGTCCCACACCACGCTCGCCATCTGAGAGCTGCACATGGCCTTTCCACTGCAAGTGTCCATGTGCTTGATTCTCCACTGGATGGGGAGTAGCAGGGACAGAGCTCCCTGTTGTTGTTGTTGTTAGGTGCCATTGAGTCAAGTCTGACTCATAGTGACCCTATGTACAGCAAATCAAAACACTTCTTGATTCTGTGCTGGCATAAGATCTTATTTATATTTAAGCTTATTGTTGCAGACACTGTGTCAACCCATCTGGTGGAGGGTTTTCCTTTTTTGCGTTGACCTGCCACACTTCCAAACATGATGTCTTTCTCCAGGCACTGATCTCTCCTGACTACATGTCCAAAATATGTAAGCCACAGTCTAGCCACTCTAACTTCCAAGGAGCACTCTGGTTGCACTTCTTCTAGGACAGATCTGTTGGTTCTTTTGGCAGTCCGTGGTATATTCAATAGATGTCTCCAGCACCACAATTCCAAAGCATTAATTCTTCTCCTGTCTCCCTTGTTCAATGTCCAGCTTTCACAACAATATGATGTGACTGAAAATACCATGGCATGAGTCAGACACACCTTCCTCTTCCATGTGACATCTTTGCTTTTCAATACTCTAAAGAGATCTTTTGCCACAGCTTTTCCTAGAGAAATGCATCTTTTGATTTCTTGACTGCTGCTTCCACGGGTGTTGATTATAGAGCCAAGCAAAGCAAAATCTTGGACAACCTCAATCTTTTCTCCATTTATTGTGAAGTTGCATACTGGCCCAGTCATAAGGATTTTTGTTTTATTGATGTTTAGTTGCAGCACATATTGAAGGCTGTGATCTTTGATCTTCATCAGTAAATGTTTTAAATCTTCTTCACTTTCAGCAAGCAGAGTTGTATCATCTGCATAACGCAGGTTGTTAATGAGTCTTCCTCCATTCCTGATGCCACATTCTTCCTCATAAAGTCCAGTTTCTCGGATTATTTGCTCAGCATATAAATTGAAGAGATATGGTGAAAGTATACAGCCCTGACACACACCTTTCTCAACTTTCAACCAGGCTGTGTTTCCTTGTTCTATTTGAACAACTGCCTCCTAGTTTTTATGTACAGATTCCTCATGAGCACAATTAGGTGTTCTGTTATTCCCATTTTCTGAAGTGTTATCCATAATTTATTATGTTCTACACAGTCAAATGCCTTTGCATAGTAGAGCTCCCTAGCACATAGTAAGTGCTTAAAAATAATGCTTTGTCAGAATGACCTTCTCTCCAGCATCAGGGTCCTAGAGGAACAGATGGAAGGAAGCAACTGCTCCTCTGATCCCCTCTCTCTGCACCACAGTCCTCTCCATTATCTTCACCACCCAGGACTAAACAAGGGTCTGTGAGGGCCTCTTTTGAAAGACAGAACAGACTTGCTGTCAGTAATTTTCAGGCAGCCACTTACAATGGAGTCCAGCCCAGCCTGGTGGCTTAGCATACAGTCTGGGTGGAGCCTAAGGTGGGCACAAGAGCAGGGTGGAGAGAGGGCTGGGCAGGGTGCAGTGGGTGACCTCACTGCAGCTGCCAGGAGTGGCAGACACAGAGGGTGGACTGGGTCAGCCCCACAGCCTGAGGCGGCACCGCTGTGAGTGCCTAGAGAAGGAAGAGGGGCCTCTGGGTGCAGAGGAGAGGGGAGGGCGCTCCAGAGACTCCCAGGCACTGAGGTGGGTGGCTCTCGGGTGGGTGGGCCTGCAGGGGGTGGGGCTTTGCGTCCTGGAATGCATGTCAGTGGGCACGTGTGCAAGTGTGAGCTTCCAATCCCCCCTGAGTATGGGCAGACCCAGGCTCCCGGGCCAGCCAAGAGAGGATTACTTTCTGGGTTAGTAGATTAAATGCTGAGGTTTCTGTGAATTAAACCCCAAAGCAGCTTTGGAATGTTTTCCCTATCTCCACTGAGAGAAGGAGATCTCTTTCATCTGGTAACACAAGGATAATAATACCCAGATCCCAGGCCGCAGGGAGGATTAGAGGGGATCCTGTACGTCAAAGCCCCAGCCTGTGCCTAGGACACAGTGAGGCTCCATCAATGCTGGTTTCAAGTAAACCGAGGCTCGGGTGTCTGGGTAGGAGCCAGCCTGAAAGAGGAGAGTTCGTGACTTCCAGACAGCAACGGGGCCCTTTTCCTTGGTGCCTTTTGGTCTTTGAGCTTCCAGTCCTCCAGCAGCTCAGAGTTTGGGTGAAATGAGGGGTCGTGTCCAGCCTGTCCATGTACTTGAGGGGTGCCCAAAGCAAGTTCTTTAACCTCTCTGTGCCCCAGTTACCTCATAATAACAGGACCTATCTCAAGGGATCACAGATTTCACAGGCTTATCTGCCTCTTACTCAATGCCCAGTTCTACCCTTGACCCCTGTGGTCAGCTTTCCAAAGAGTGGCCAGATACGCCCCAGATCCCTGAGGTCTGACCCTGTGGTCTCCCTGCACACCATCCGGGATGCAGGTCATGAAATCTGAAGTCCTCCTTCCGGCTAACACACCCTAAGTGGTCTCCTCCCTGCTACCTCTTCTCTCTCATCTTTGGGTAGATCTTAGCACGTACTTCAGTGCCAGGCAGCATCCTTGCTGTTCCTAAACCTGCTCCTGCCTCGGGGCCTTTGAACTTCTGTCTGGAATGCTTTTCCTCTAGAGAACTGCATAGATAGCCTCTGCACTTAATTAATCACTGCTCAAATGCCGCCTGTTCCTGGAGGGCACCCTGTCTTCCCTCTCTCAGCAACGTTCCCAGCGCCTCTTGTTCCCTTACCCTGTGTACTTTACTTCATGATGCTGAACAGTAGCCAGTATCATCTTATATATTTGTCTCTAGCTCGTTGCCTGGCCAGAATGCACATTTTGAACAGCAGCGACTTAGTTTGGTTTAGCAGGCCCAGCAACTGAATAACTATTTGGAGAAGGAATGAAGAATGAGTTGGTGCCTATAAGGCATCGATCCTGCCACACAAGAACATTTGGAGTTATTAGCGATGGAATGAAATGACCTACAATTGGTAGCCCTAAGTTCCAATCGTCACCCTGTTGTCTACTTACTGTGCAGCCTCAGGCTATTCACTTACCCTCTCTGGACCTTTGAGAGAGCAGTGAGCAAAAAAGGATACCAGCTCCTGACTTAGGGAGAGAAATTCTGGGTCAGGGAAGGGTCAAACTGATAAAGAGACAGTTTTCCAAGCCAAAGAAGCCCTGGGAACACAAAGCAGAGCCTGTTTTCTCTGAAGAAAGCCAGTGTCTCTAATTTCTCACTGCACTGCCAGCTGGGGTGTGTCAGGTGGTCCTGCAAAAGGAAAAAAATTCCTTTGACTGAAATGGTGGTATTTTACTAAGGCCACTTGGTTTTGCTTTCAAATAATTTCTTCAGGGCTCCCAAGCGCCTTCACTTTCGTACTCATTAGCAAGCTACAGAACTAAATGGGAGACTGTAATTAGGGGGAACGTTGGCATCATTACTAAGGAGAGAACAAGGAGGGTGCTGCCTCGTGGGCTGCTGGGAACCCTCTGCGTCCCTGTGAAGGCCTTGGGCTTTGAGCCTCTGACTTTAGCTCAGGAGCAAAAGCTGGAGCCACAGGTCAGAAGGAATCTGCCATGCAGAGCAGGCAATCATTATTATTTTTTACAATATAAATTCTGGAAGAATACACAGGGCTGTGGCATCTTGGGTGCCTGGGGATGGGTCTGACTCTTGCTTGTCAAGGAAGTGCAATTATTGACTCTGCCGTTAATGAGGAACATGGAGTTTACAGGCTCAGGGCAAAGCAAGAGCAACAGGGACAGCCTGGATTGGCAGAGAAGATTCCAGAGGCTTGTCTGCCGTGCCCTCATTCTGCCATGCCATCTGAGGTGCCAAAAGGCACACGCCTGACTCCCCTGGAAAATTGTGAAAGTGATAAAAATGTTCACATTCTTATGCTAGGATTAGTTCAGTGTGCCTCAGCAGTGGAGGGAGGTGGCCTGAATGCTCATGCCTTGGGTCATACAAATGTAGATGGAGCACATTGATGAGGGAGGTGGTACTCCTGCCAGGCTCCATATTGACTAGCTCTGATAAAATCAGGTATTTTGGGTGTGGTCTTCATAATGGAGCAGGAATATAGACAAGTGGTAGCTATGGAAGGAAGGTAGTAGGAACAAATAGTTATTTTTAAGCCATTAATTATTGGGCTGGGATTTAGCTCAGTTGGTAGAGCGCTACGCTGCGGTCTCTGAGGACCCGAGTTCAATTCCCAGCACTGCAAAAATGGGAGAAGGGCCTGGCAATCCACTCCCAAGGCAATCCCAAAACAATCAGCCATTGAAAACCCTATGAGGGTCGCTATGAGTCGGATACCTACTCGAGGGCACCTAATAACAACAACAACTCAATTCTTGCCTGCAGCCGTAGCACTGTGGCTTCTGATCACATCAGATCTCTGAAGCTAAGCAGGGTTAGGCCAGGTTAGTACTTGGCTGGGAGACTGCCTGGGAACAGCAGGTGCTGTAGGCTTAGGAGGACTTGGCAACCCACTCCCAAAAAATCAATCAGCCATTGAAAACCCTATGAAAGGCAGAGAAGCACTGACAATAGTGTTTCCCCTGTTGTATGTAGGGTCACTATGAGTCGGATACAGACTCAACAGATGCTTGGTGCATAGTACCCATTCAATCATAGATGTGATTGAGTTTACTCTGAGAGAGGGCGAGGCATTCTAGGAAGCTGTTAAGGAGTGGAATTCCAGAAGGGCCTCCTGCCAGGCAGGCCTTGGCTAGGTAACCACTGGGCTTTAGTTGTTTGGACTTCTGAAGGGGCTTGGAGCCCCACCAAGCACCAGGTACATGTGCTATCTTATTGTTCCCCATGGAAGGTTCTCTCTTAAGCATAACCTTCGTGGGCTCTTAGGAGCTTCAGGAGCTTAGCACGCTCACATTTTAAAGATGCAGGGATGATTATATAGTGCGAAGGGTGGAGCTTTGGGCAATGTCCCAGATAGTGGCAGGGGCTGGGTCCCCATCAGTGAAGGCCACAGCATCCTCAGGCTGTTTCCCTTCCTCTCTGTCCCTTGGCTCTGCTGTGTGTAACACTGGTGTGGGACGTCTGTCCTGGGTGCGGAGATGAGGCCTGCACTCAGATGTGGCCCCTGACCATCTCCCTGGGCCCTCTCCACCATGTTGGCCAGGATGTGGGAAGCAGGGCCTCAGTGTGTGGGTCTCGGAATGACATGGATGATGGTGACTCAGAATAAGATCATCCAGGGCTGCTGACTCCAATCCTAGGAGCAAAGATGCTGAATCTCAGCCTCTTCTACATCACCTTTGGTGTCCAAACAATGAGCCATTGAAAACCTTATGAATAGCAGAGAAGCACTGATACAGTGCCAGGCATGGCATGATGTCCGGGAATGTTTTATCTGTTGTGTGTAGGGTTACTTTGAGTGGGACCTGACTCGATGGCACCTAACCACAACATCAAGCAGTTTGTCTACAGCTGTACCACCCTGGCATCCTATCCTCTCAGGTCTAAGAAACTAAGCGGGGTCAGGCCTGGTTGTCCTTGGATGGGAGACTGCCTGGGAACACCAGGTGCTATACTCTTGGGAAAAAGACCTGGCAGCCCACTCCCCCCAAAACCATTCAGTCATTAAAAACCCTATGAACAGCAGAGAAGCACTGATATAGTGCTAGGCATGGCACAGTGTTAGGGAGCATTTCATCTGTTGTACATAGGGTCACTGTGAGTCAGACCCTCACAATAACAAGAAGCAGCTCAGTGCAGGTAGTGCAGCTGGTGCCAGCAGGACCCCACAGCAGATCCCATCCAGGTCTTGACATGAGCGTGAGTCCAGAAGACCTTAGCTTCTGGAGGACAGCATAGAAGTTGGACCATCAGTCAGGGTCTCTGGACACCTAAGACTTTGACCTGGGCACTGGGACCCAGGCCAGGTGGTGAGGGAGGGAAGGTGATCAGATCACAGCATGTTAGGCATTGAGTGAGTTCTTGTCTCAAGTTATGAGACCGATCATCTCAGCTGCATTTTATGAGTGATGAAAATGCAGTTCAGAAAGATTAGGCAGCCTGCCCAAGGTCACACAGATAGGGAGTAATTAAACTGATTTTTACATCCAGGTTTTTGTGACGTAAAAGATTATTGGGATTTATTTTGCCCTTAAAGGAGATTCCTGGTAGGGAAAGAGAGAGTGTTTGTGCTTCCAGGAGTTGCCAGAGCATCTTGGTTGAGAAACAAGACAGAAGAGCACCTTGCAAGGCAGGCTTGAAGTCAGGGAGAAACATGTGAAGGCTGTTCCAGCCGGTTCCCCAAAGAGAATTAGTGTGGAAGGCGAAGCTGGATTTCTTGGGCAAGAGGCTGGGCAGAGGAGGCAGGTCTGGAAGACCCGGGGGACCAAGACAGTGTGACCACTTCCTGTAATCAGGTTGCCTTTGTAGTGAGGGGGAGTGACATGGCCCGCATTGGCTCTGGTGGCACAGCCAGGCGAGGTCAAGTGCAAGACATTGGCTGCAGTGCTCTTGGATTTCCCTGTGGCCTTAGCTGGAGGGTCAGCCATCCCCAGTGCACATGGAGTTCTGTGTTCCACATCAGAACCTCCCATGCTTGCAAGACTATTGGAGTGCATGGGGCCAGTTAGGAGGACCGAGAACCTGCATTTCAAAGGGGCTCACTCCCTGAGGAGGCTGGTGCTGTCATGCAGGGGCCATACTTCGAGTGACAGTGTTCTCCTCTTGTGCGCTCTGAACCACGAGTTGCAAACAGTCCCAGGGAGCCGGCATTGCCAAGCTGTTTCCTTCTTCTATGTAGAGCCTGTGAGTTGATGGACCAGGCCTTGTGCCATCTCAGGTGTCAGCCTGGCTTCACAGAAACCCCAGGCTCTTTGACCACTTAGAGGAAGAATGGGGGAACTGGAGCTGCCTGCAGGGACTCTCAGCTCCTACTGCTCCTACCAAGACTCAGTTTACACGTCACCTTAAAGAAGTCTTCTCCGACTCACGTCCCACTCTCATCTCTTTTGGGTGCAACTTGTTTGGCTAATGACAATGGACCCTGAGCTAGATGTTCTGGGTCCAACTTCTGATTCTGCATGGGTGACCTTGGGCAAGTTACTCAACCTCTCTGTGCTGTGGTTTCATCATCTGTAAAATGAGGAGGATGGCAGTTCCTGTCTCACTGGGTTAAGGCTTAGAGGAGCTATTATTTGTAAAGCTCTTCAGGTGAGTGGTATCCATACACAGTTTACTGCTCCTCCCTCTCCTATTTCCCTCTCTCTTTACTTACTCTTGTTCCTCTCTGATCCCAGCTCCCAGTACAGAGACGCTGCTCAGAAGTCAAGTGGGGAGTGGGCTGGGCTGGGCAGAGGAGGGCGCTGCTCACAGGTGGCAGATTTATGGCCTGGAGACCAACCTTAGGGCCAACGGAGTGGTTCTGTTGGGATTACCGTCTCCTCCCAGCACCTCGACCTTTCCTCATCTTATCTGGGAACTGACAAAAACCAGAGGGCGTCCCAACTCTTTCAGGCTCCGGAGCTTAGCTTGTCCCTCGGGATTTGCTCAGAGGCCAGCCCTCTCCCATAAACCAGAGGCTGTGGTGATGGGCTGTGCTTAAATCTCCCAGACAAACCCGTGAGGTCTTTCATCCCGAGCCCCCTTCTTCTTGCCAAATGCTGGGGCTGGACACCCCCTCCAGTGCTGCAGGGGTGGGTACCACACTTCCACAGGTCACAGCCCTCTCCTCAGCTCCCTGGCTAGAAAGAAAAATGCTCTCACACAGACAAAAGGCCTGCTGCCCAACATAAAATATCGCTTCCTAATCCCAAGTGTGGCCGAGTGCGCTGTTAGGATATTTAGAAGGTCCTTAAATTATCTCCACTTTAGAAATGTTTTTATGTCTCCCATTGTGTGCTCTTGATCGGCTCAGGTGTAATTGCCGTCCTGGCCTGGCCTTGATTCCTCACCACTGGGGACCCGGGTCCTGCGCCTTGATATTAAGAACAGACACTGAGGGCTGAATGGGGCATTGTTTCCCAGCCAGATCGGTAGCGCTGCGGGCTTCAAGGAGCGGGAACGCAGCCCCAGGCTGGCAGCTGCCAGACCACGCTGCGGCTTGTTCTGCCTGCCTGGGTGCATCCAGCTCCCAAGTTGCTGACCACACAGGTCCAGATTCTCCTTTGCTCTCCCTCCTCCTCCCTACTCATTCTCTACCATTGTAGGCTCCAGGAGTGGGTTTGATGGATGGCAGGCTGCCCTGAGCTTTGGAGAAACTGTGTTCAGGGGCCAGGCGGAGGAGTGGGGGAGTTCCTCCCCTGGGAATCCCCCGGTCAGACTTTTGAGCCAAAGCAGAGGTACAATCTAACTGTCTTCTGCTGGTATATTCTCTTGCCTGTGGCCAGTGAAGGTTCTAGAAACTTGCCTCACACTGCAAACAAACCCTTGTTCTTTTCCCAGAGTACAGAAATCACCTGAAATTTTTTTCTCGTATTCTTACCACATAGGTCTAAATATAGCACCACCACAACTCTTTTTAAAAGGAATATTTTGGGACACATTCTACTGGTGACTTACGAACTTTCACTGCAAGTCTTCATTATTTCCCTCCTCCACCGCCCATATGGCCCTGCTCTTTGTTATTTGATCATAAATGCCAAAAACCCAAATAGAACCCTTTGAGCAGGAGGACCCCATGAAAGAACAATGACAAGATGCTGGCTTTCAAAGTATCGCCATTTGCCAAATCAGTTTATCCTTTATTTATTATTTTCATTGTGGCTTAAAAAACACAGCCCTCAAAGCCAAGTCTCTAAACTGAAACGTATGGTAGGCCTGCCTCTGTGCAGAGGCCACAATGAACTTGGAGCGTTTTTCCCTCACTCCTCGCCAGTGACTGGAATAGACAGTATGTTTTGAATTTAAGGAGAGATCTACTGCTTTGGGCTCAGTTTTAGTACTTTTAAAAAGCAATCAATAATGGCCAGTTTGTAATAAGAAAAATTTATGAACTGACAGGCAAAATGTAATTACGGAGGAGATTCCTTGCAAGAAAAAAGAGGTGATGCAAACAGACATCTCGACAATCTGTTTGCACTCATTTTCATTCATATAAATGATGAAGTGCTTCTGGGTTGGAGC
This sequence comes from Pedetes capensis, assembly GCA_007922755.1. Lineage (NCBI taxonomy): Eukaryota > Metazoa > Chordata > Mammalia > Rodentia > Pedetidae > Pedetes > Pedetes capensis. The sequence continues at coordinate 278,712 of VMDO01000237.1, read as the reverse complement.
AGCCTTTTCCACAGGCTTCCCGGGAGCCTGGAAAAGCCACTGCCAAAGTTTTCACTAACGAAGGGCAATGACTCTTTGCATTAACTTCTCATTGTTACCCACCAAACGGATTTTTCACAGTGTTACTTTTATGGCGAAGGCTGTTACCCAGCAGCAGCTTCCACACCTCATCTTCTCAGTCCCTGAGGAGCCCCAGCATGCTGTGAGCTTTCTGGAAGCCAGGGTGATGCTGCCTCCACCTCCCGAGGAGGCTCTGGTTCCTTCCTCCCCTCACGCTCCTGCCACTTTGTCCTTTTAGCACCACTGCTGAGGAGAGAAGGGGATTGTCCTGATTGAAAAGGTGTCCTCAGAGCTTCCAGGGAAATCAGTGGAAGTTGCCCTAAACTGCCTGATCCCAGTCATAGAGAGCATCAAGCATAGCCCCTTCTATATAGCAGGTCTCAACATATGCTTTAAACCAAACATGATAAGGAGATCTGACACCTGCACATCACTTTTCAATTCCCAACTTTGATACCAATGTCATTTTGACCTGCCCAGCAATCTGAAGGGATGTTTATTAATATCCCTAATTTACAGATGAGGAAATTCAGGCTCAATGACATTATGGTCATGAATCACTTCATTATAGCGATGTGTTCTGAGCAATTCACTATTAGGCAATTTCGTTGTGTGAACATCATAGCACATACTCTTACAAACTAAGCCAGCTACCATGTCAGTAAGTGATACAATTTTATAGGATGACCATTAGACATACCTGTCAGGATGGCCATTAGACATACCCTTTATCGTTGACTGAAACATCCTTACTCAGCCCATGACTGTACTGGACTTGCCCACAGGCATATAGCTTCATAGTACTTGAACCAGGACTTGAACTCTCATTTTTCTAACTCTAAAACCTGTGTTCTTTTGAACATATGACCAATAGAAAGACAGGTTCTTTCAGGAAGAATGAGAAACAGGACAGACAGACATTGTTGTTAAAGAAATATGGTCCAATAAAATGATATATAAGTTTGTTGACTGCTTTAAAGTAAGACCAAGGTCACCAGGGATTGGAACAGTTTCACCATTTTGTACCTGTGGGGTGTTATGATTTTCCAAGTGCTTCTGCAACCTGACTTTATATCATTTGCAGCTCACCACATCTCTGTGAGACAGGCCACATTACGGAGAGGGACAAAAGCAAAGCTAAGAGAGGCCAAGTGATCGGCCAGGGTCAGTGCAGGGACCCTCCAGACAATGGAAGCTCCTGATCACAACCTACAGCTCGTTGATGTACAAGGGAGCCTTTTGTTGCTTTTACAAGAAAAAAACGTTAATGTGCAAAAAGCAAAATAATGACAAAGCAGTGGAATCCTTCATGACTTGCTTTTTTTTCTTCCATGCTACCTCTCTCATAAGCCAAATGATCACAAATACAGTTGAGATTCAGGAACTGGTCAAAGAAAGCAGCATCTAAAACAGATCATCAGTAACTCTGAGAAGTCACCAGGGAGAGGTCTTAGATCAGCCATCCCCAGTCCCCAGCCCTGTACTGATATTCAGTCCCAGCTCTGACAGTGTGGCCTTGGCAATGCTGTCATGGAAGTGGGTAGGAAGTGGCTATTTTCAGCAGCAGAGTGGAGATGTAAAGGATCTGAGCCTTATTGCCCTGGATCCCATGCCCAGCACCTTTTGTTTCTCTAGGCCTGGCTGTTGGTGGGGGTCTGAGTGTATTTGGCTCTGTGCCAACTCTCAGGACACAGTCATGAGTGATGAGTGAGGCAGGGAGACAGGTGTGGCTACGGGGGACCATATCAGGATTACTCAGGCAGCCCTACCAGGCCTCAGTCTGGTTTTTGGATTCCATCTGCATCTTTTATTTTTTGCTATAATAATGCTATAAACTTTATAACTTAGTGGTCTAAAACAACACTTGTTTCATCTCTTTTCATGTGTGTGTGTGGCCTCTAGCTGTTGGCTGAGCTGGGCTGGCTCTGTTAGGATTGGCCCTAAGGCTGCAGACTGGGTTTTGGATCTGCCCCATATGTCTTGCCTTCCTTTCAGATCAGTGGATCACCTAAAGTAAGAGCTAAGCCAAACTGCTGGAGCACAGTGAAAATGTCTTTTGCTATCACATTTTCAACCATTCTGTTGGCTGATGCAAGTCATGAGTCCAAGCACAATCTCAATAGGGCAGGAAAGTCTATTCTGTCCTTTCTGGTTCAACAGAGAATGGAGTGAATATGTACTGAATCATCCAAACTCCAGCATCTTATTTTTCTCTTTGCTTTTATCTTTTTTCTTTTCTTTTTTTCTCTTTTTTCTCTTTACCCTTCCTCTCCCACGCCTTTTCCGTTTTTGTTTCTTTCTTTCTTTGTTCCTTTCTCTTTCTTTCTTTATTTCTTTTTCTTTCATTCTTTTGGCATGGTCTCTCTATACAGCCCAGGATGACTTTGAACTCAGTCCTCTTGCCTCAGCTTCCCAAGTTCTAGGATTATAAGGCTATGCCCAGCTCAGTATTGCTTCTTAGCTGGCTCTAACTCAGTGGAGAAAAAAGAACTTCATATAGGTTTATTATTATAGAAATGCCTATGAACCCCTACATGGAAGACATTGAACCACAGGAGCCAGAACAGGATATAGAGAAGAGGCACTGGGTGGGCGGACTGTTTTCCACTGAAAGGCCAGGGGATGGAGCTGGGACCAGTGGGTTACTGGGGAGCAGCTGAAGGCAGCAGGGAAGGAGGCAGGACAGTGACTAAAACCAGAAGCAGCAGAGCTTGGATGAACTTGGTTCAAACCCAAGCTTCTCTGTTTACTAAGTAACTATAGGCAGCCCTGGGTTCTCCGTCCTCAGGTTTTGATATTCATCAAAAATATTTGAAAAACCGCCAGGTCTATATTGAACACATGCAGATTTTTCTTGTCATTATTCTCCAAACTATATGATATTACAACTATTTATATAGCATTTTCATTGAACAACCATGCATCACTTAATGAGAGGAATACTTTGAAAAAAAAAGTGCCATTGGACAATTTCATCATTGTATGAACATCAGAGTGTACTAACACAAACTAAGACAGCTATGACACCACTCGGTGATCTAATCTTATGGGACCACCCTCATACAGGTGGTTCATCATTGACTGAAATGTTATGGGGCACATGATTGTTTTCACTATTATAAATAGGCTAGAGATGATTTAAAGTACACAGGAGGATGTGTGGAGGTTACATGCGAATAGCATGCCATTTTCTATAAGGAACTTGAACATCTGTGGAGTCTAGTAGGGGTCCTAGAACCAATCTCATGGAAACCAAGGACAATTGTACGTAACATTTCTAGCCTTAGTTTCTTTTCCCATTAAAGAAGGATAATATTACACACGTCAGGGTGGACAACAGTGTAGGGAAAGGAGGCAAAAAGTAATGTCCACTTGGTGCAGGAGTTTGGTGCTGAAGGGAAGAAGAGACATGCAGTTGTATTTGAGGAGATTTGAGTTTCTTCACAGGAAGGGGGTACCAGGATAAGTATGAAAATAGAACAAAAGGCGATAATGAGAGAAAGGGGTTGAATGTTGATGATTTCTATTTCAGCTAATTAGAATTTCCTCCAAATCCCTGCATTCCTTCAAGAAACATTTACTGAGCAACTACCATTGTGCCAGGTCCTCAGGTTCTGGGTCTCATTAATGACTAGGAGAGATGTAAATCGCTGACTTCCTGGAGCATACCTTCTAGTGGGCACTGTGCTGGGCTCAATGTCCAAGCACCATTGCAAGATGGCTACTATTATGTCTGTTTTGAAAAGAAGAAAACTATGAGGGTCAGTAACTCCCCACTGGCCCTCTGCAACCAGCAAGAGGCATATCTGATGTCACTCGATCTCAGAACCTTTCTATTCTGCCGCATCATCACACACCAAGACAACAGTTTGCAAAGCAAGACTCGGAGACCCTTTGTGGGATATGGAAAACTGGAGGAGAGTATGGCAACAGAATGTTAGGGTGATTTCCAAAGACTAGAGATGGGCATAGGTGGGAGAAGAGGCACCAGGTGTTGGAGCATGGGTGAGAGTCTTGTCTGTAAGGACAGTCCCTCAGCTGGCCTGTCCAGAGAGGCAGAGGCTTCAGTGACCCTTTGTTAAGAGTTAGGGAGTAGGGAAGGTCCCAGGGCTATCACTGTGAGCTGCTTCATCACTAAAGGCTCACCAGCTCCACTGCCAGTGTCAAATGCTCGAAGATAATGGGGATGAGGCAGGCCGAAAATCACAAAGAAATCTGGAACAGATGTTAGGAAACCCATTTCAAATTTTTGAATGTGAGGATAGACCTAGTAATTATTGGTATAACTCTGGCCCATACTAGAAATGATTAATTGCCTGGCCTGAGACAGAATGAAGTCCTAGGTTCCTTCCCAGCCTCAAGGTCCAACACATGTCCTCCCCATGGTAAGGGGTCCCCAAGCCTCTGATTCCGTGTGGCTTTCAAGATTATTTGCCCTGCCCATCCTCACCCCCCTCCCTTTGCCACCACTTTCTCTGTAATCCCCTCCTGGGAATCACATAAGCTTGGCATGTACATATATACATGCACACATACCAGACACACACACCTGCCCATCTTGGCAGCCACTTTGGGGTTTATAATAGGTATCATTCCCAAACAGAGAGGGCAAGCCAGAGACTTATAATTCTTCTCCTCACCAAGGCCCCTGAAAGGATCTTTCTGTGGAATTTACTCACAGTCACTCCAGCTGAATGGACTTTGTGGCTGGCCTCTGCTTTGGAAGGTCAATGAGTGCTGGGTTCAAGGAGACCATTAGTTGGGCACCCACTCTATGTCTGATGCTCTGCCAGCATGTTTTACCATTGCCTAGGATCTCTGTAGCCTGTGGGCCTAGGTGGGTGTCTGTATAATGGTCATATCTCATGTTTTATTGGCTGCTGCCCCATCCTGCTGAACTCTTTTGTCCCGTTAGAGGGCTTCAGTGTGGTTACCCAGCAAGTATCAAACTAGCTGGTTGACATTGCCAGGCAGCCTGTGTTAGTTTTCTCCTGCCCTCCTGTCCATGGCAGTTTTTAGAGCTTGGACATCATTGACTATTGCTGTTAGGTGCTGTCGAGTTGAGAAAACTCATAGTGACCCTCAAAGTTTTCAATGGCTGATTGTTTTGGGATTGCTTTAGGAATGGATTGCCATATCCTTCTCCCATTTTTCTGCTGCTGGGGATTGAACCCAGGTCCTCAGAAAGTGGAGAGCAGTACTCTACCAACTGAGCTAAATCTCCGCATGACATCAGTGACTAGGACCCAAATAAATGACCTCAAGTCTGCCACCCTTCAGATGTTAGAGCAGGCCGTGTTCTATGCAGAAAAAGCCCCTTTTGCTTCTTCCATCTCCATCTGTGTTGCATGGGTCCTAGCCTCTTGATTACGGACCACCTTGCATCAAGTCCTTGTGGACATGCGTTCCTCTCTCATCTGCCTGCAGTTTCTCTCTCTGTGGGGTTTTAAGTTCTTATAACTAGACTTGGTAACCAAGATCCCCAGCAAATGTCATGTTGTCAGCCCTTGCATTTGATTCCCCTTACCTTCCTCCTCCTCATGTTCCTCCCATCTCTATGCCAAGAGGAGCCTATGTTCCCCTACACCATGCCACTGGACAGGTAAGACTTGTCTGATTCATAGTCCAAGTGGTACAATTATACAGCAGTGCAATAGTTTTTAAAAATAACTCCATTTTCATGGACCGAGGTCTAGTGCAAAGCACTGGAGATAATAGGAGTGGAGATATTCAAACCTGCTGCTTTGATCCAGGCATTTTGAATATACATTTAAATCAGAATTATGTTAATGGTGACGACTTTTTATTGTGAAAATGCTTTCCAGCACTAAAAACCCCTAGGCGTATTTGAATCCTTACATTTTTATAAATTATTAGTTAGACTATCTCCATGTTTTCAGTCTTTATATATTAGTAATGTTCTTTTTATGGGCTGGGGTTTAGCTCAGTTGGTAAAGTGCTTGCTTGGTGCATTCTGAGGCCCTGGATTTAATCCCCAGCACCACAAAAATGGTAGAAGAATCCTGCAGCTCACTCCCAGAACTGACAGCCATTGAGAACCCTGTGAATACCAGAGAAGGACTGACTTAGTCCCGGGCATGGGACAGTTCTTTTCTGTGCAAATTTTATAAGAGATATGTTTTGTTGATCTATATTATGTTGGATTATATTTGGCTTTGGTGAAGTTTCTTCTCAAGATATTTCTTCTGCCAGTTCAATTTTTCTGGGTTAAATTGTATTTATCTAAATGTTATTATATCTTTTTTTTTTTTCAGTACTGGGAATCAAACCCAGGGCCTTGCACATGTTAGAGCATTGTTCTACCATTGAGCCTCACTATGTCTATTTTGGCCTGCAGGCATAGTCCTGTGGCATCCGATCCCATCAGATCTTAGAAGCTAAGCAGGGTTGGGCCTGGTTAGTACCTGGATGGGAGACCGTCTGGGAACACCAGAAGCTGCAGGCTTGGGAGAAGGACCTGGCAACCCCCTCCCAAAAATCAATCTGCCATTGAAAACCCTATGAACAGCAGAGAAGCACTGACAATAGTGTTTCCGCTGTTGTACAGAGGGTCGCTATGAGTAGGATACCGACTTGACGGCACCTAACAACAACAACAAATGTCTATTTTTGTCTATTGTCCATTCTATTTTTTATTAATTATTTTTACAGATAATATTCATTCAAAGTTGGAAAAAAGCCAGGTGTGGTGGCACACACCTGTAATCCCAGCACTCCGGAGGCTGAGGATCAGGGGTTTGTGGCCAGCCTAAGCTACATGGCAAGATTTTGTCTCAAAAAAAAAACCCAGTTCTGCTTGAGGAATCACTTTCTTGTAGTTCTGGCTGGATCTGTTGATCTAATTTATTGCCCTGTTTCCCATCTCTGCCTACTATGTTCTCACAGTGCCATTGGCCAGGCCAGTAGCAAATGAGGGAAAAAATGTGGGGTCAAATATCCTTGCAGCAAAACATTGTTAGGTCTAAATGCCCTGCTTTGGGTACCTGAATGGATGGATAAGAACTGGTTCCTGTCTCGAGTCATAGAGAAATGATGGATATTACAGAGAGTAATGAGTAACCTCAGCCAGATGCTAACAACACTGATCCCAGTGCCTTGGGAGCATGGAGGAAGCTAGAATGAACCCATCCTGAAAAAGTTAAGAAAGGAGTGATAGCCATGTTCCCCCGCTCATACTTCACTTCACAGATTATGAGAATTTATGTGACTTCACAAAGTTTTCCAGGAAAAAGCCTGAACTATTGGTTAGGGAGGAAAACCCCACTTTTGGTTAACTTTCAGTAGGCTAGAACTTCCCAATTACTGATAATGGCTCCTTCTTTCTCCTGCCTCTTTCTGAACACTTTGGCTTATCAAGGTTGTGGCCGCTACCTCCTAGGGGTCCTAAGAGAAGTGCCCTTGAGCTTGCTAAACATTTGACTTGAGGGACAGAAAGAGGCTCTCTTGGTGCTGTGTCTTTTAGACACCACAGGCAAAGTCATCTATCTTTGTCTCTTTTTCTCAATGGAGATTCTATTCATACAAAACCTTGCCTTCACTGGGGCCAGAGCACACTGGGGCTGGGCAGGAAAGGCTCCAGGCACTGCGGAGAAAGCTTTCCAGGCCATTAACTCCCAGGGCACAGCAGGAGCCAAAGTAGGTGTCATTAGAGGCCTCTAAAGGGCTGAGTTTCTTCCCACCAGAGACACAAAAAAGGGTTAATTACAAAGAGGAGCTGGCTGGACAAAAGGCTAAAGACAAGCAATTGTAAAATGTAAGGAGAAAAAAAAGAAAGAAAGACAGACTACGAAGAAGAGAAAGTGAAGACAAGATAAGTTGGGACCAGATGGCAGTTCCCTACACAAGAAACTCAGTGGGAAGTTTCTGGGGCTCTCTGTAATTGTGGGGCCACAAGGGAAAAGGAGCGTTTAGAATACTATTAAGATGGGAAACTTCAAACCATGGCTGGTCTTAAATCCTACAGAGCCAGACCTGGAGAGAAATGGACTCCCCTGGACTTCTATATTTCTATATAGCCTACAGGCTATCTTATCTCCTTACATTTTTAAGGAAAATATTGTAACCTTTTCATCTTTTGAATCAGCTAACTCAAAAAGACTAACTAACAACACTGTTTCTTCTGGCTTGCCTGTATGTGACATTTGTAATAGGAACTTGTATTAGTGACCACTTTATACATGTGCCCAGGACAGACTAAGCCTGAGGGCACAGCCTGGGCCTGTAGGCTGATTAGGTATCAGGACACAGGAATGAAATCATTACCATCCTGTGCACCATAAGCAAATCCAAGCCAGAATATTGAAGTCAAGCCAGGTGTGAGGGCACACACATGTCACCCTAGCACTCAGGAGGCTGAGGCAGGAGGATTGAGAGTTTGATTCCAGCCTGGGCTACAGAGTGAGACTCTATCTGAAAAATAAACAAACAAACAACAACTACAAATCATTCAAGAATTCTGATGTCAAAAGAGACTTGGATTCAAATCTCAGCCACATAAAATATTTGAGACCTTGGGATCGTCACTTCACGTCTCAGATCCTCCTTTGTTTGGTGTAAAACAGAAATAGTAATTACCTACCACAAAAAAACAGTGGGATAGAGTGAATGGCTAAAAGTGTAAGTTTTCTTTCTGTACATCACAGGTGCCCTTGCTACCTTCAGCAGCCCCACCACCCTGGTGTTAATGGCGCTCATTATCAGTAGTGGTGTTGGAGTCCTCAGTAGAAATGGTGGCAGGATAGGAACACACTGTCATGTGCAGTCAGCCTCCCAAAGAGGATATCATGCCACAGGGAACCTGATGATTGTGGGGAGTGAAGCCACTTTTCAGACCCGTGGGTTTACTAAACCGTGATGTTCTAGAGTGATCCGCCTCATCCAAGCATCTGGTTAATGTGCCCATTCACACCGACATTAACTAGCTCAGTTAGTAGAGTGCTATTCTGCAGATGCTGAGGCTCTAGGATGAATCTCAAGCACCACAAAAACAGGAAATAGGAGAAGGACCTGGCACCTCACTCTTGAAACAACTCCCCCAAAAATCAGCCATTGAAACCCCAATGAGGGGCCCCCATGAGGGCCACTATGAGTCAGACCTGACTCAAAGGCACCTAACAACAACAAACTGATAATAGAGATGTGTGCCTATCTCTGTGAGATTTCTCATGGGTTATCCAGACAATTAATTTCTTGGCCTATGTCATTTATCAATATGTCATTTAGTCCCTGAGAAATATGAAGTACTAGTAAATACTTATTAGAAATTCTATTAGATTTAATACTTTCTTAAGAGGAAATGGGTAGCTAATACTATGGGGATCATCCAGGGATATCTGAGAATTCCAGGCTGACTTTAGTCTTCAAAATTTGTTTTTGAAGACACCTTTACATTTTCCCACCTCCAGGGCTCCCACTGCAGACCCTGGGCTCCAGAGGAAACTGGGGAGTTTGTATTAGGTGTGCATGAGGTCAGCCTCTCTCCTTTTGGCCACCCCCCGACACACACCTGTGATGTCTTCCTGTAACATCCTCAAGCATAGCTGGTTGTCAGTTGCAGTAAGTTAGATAATGGCATCCTCAAAAGATATAGCTACTCAGAACCAAGGAGTATAACTTTATTTAGAAAAATGGTCTTTGCAGGTGTTATTCAGTCAAAAATCGCAAGATGAAATCAGCCTGGATTACCTGAGTGGACCCTAAATCCAGTGACACATGTCCTTATAAGAGACAGAAAGGAGACAGAGCCAGAAAAGAGGAGAGGCATATGCAGAGGAGACAGAGACTGTGTGATGCAGCCACAAGGCTCTGTAGCGCCCACCCGGACCAGAAGAGGCAGGGAAGATTCTCTCCTAGAGCCTCTTGGGGGAAAGAGGCCTTGCCAATACCTTTACTGGCCTTCTGACCTCCAGATCTGTAAGAGAAAAAAAATGCTGTTGCTTTGAGCCATTCAGTTTGTGATCATTTGTGACAACAGCCCTAGGGAACTAACACATCAGCCTAGTCTGCTTCCCACAGGCTCTGCTCTTTCCCAGCCCCACTCACCTATTGCCTCATTCACACTGGGATCTTGCACACTGGGACTTCCTTCCTGTCTCTTTTCTACTTACTTTCAATTTTCCTGCTTAACTCAGAAAGTCATGTCTCTACGTTTAGTTCTAGGCGCTCATCTGGTCTCTGGAGTCCGTTCTTTTCTGTGCATTTTGCCCTAATATATTTTACTTGATTTTTTTTAATATTCAAAGTGTTTAGCCACATGCACCTCAGCCACACCTTTTCAACAGGAAGATACCCATGCTTTGAGCCTGTATAGTGGTTGCCTGTCCTATCCCTCTGCTCACAGTAGATGGTCATCTAGTCCATTTTCCTTGTCCTGACTTTTGTCTCTCTATCTCTCTAGAAGGAGGATTTTCTAGCACCTGCTTATATTTATTCATAGACAAGGAGCTCACCAGCCCCAGGACAGACTGTCTGGTTAGATTTATCTGCCTGTTAAGACCCATTCTGGCCACTGTATTGGTCAGTTCTGACTATAAGAGCAAACACTCATGGACTGAATGGCTTGAATAATAAACATTTATTTCTCACAGTCTGGAGGCTGAATGTTTGAGATCAGGATGCCAGTATTTAGATTCTTGGTTAAGATCATACATGGCTGTCACCTCCTTGTACCCTCACATGGTGGACAGAGTGAAGATCTCACATTAATTCCTCTCTTACAAAGGCATTGCAGAAGGCCCTCTGTATTGGTGAGATCCATGTTTGCAGATTCAGTCAAGTATGGAGGTCAAAGATATTAGAAAAATATATCACCTGTACAGATTTTTGCCTTGTCATTTCCCCCAAAACAATGCAGTCATTATAACAATGATTTACATAGCATTTATACTATATTAGCTATAATAAGTAACTTAGAGTTGTTTAAAGTACGTGGAAGGATGTTACATAGGTTATTTGAAAATACTATGCCACTTTATACGAAGGACTTGAGCATCCATAGATTTTGGTGTCTGAGGGGGGTCCTGAAGACAATCCCCTGAGGTTACCAAGGGACAATTATGAACATGAGGGCTCCATGTTGCCAAAGTTTCCACCTCCTAATACCAGCACCCTGGGGATGAGGATTTCAGCATAAGAATTTAGGGGGACATAGATATTCAGTCTGTAACAGCTGAATAGGCATTGAGCTGAATCTGCCTACTTGCCTTAACTTCACTCTTCTTTTTCCCTTTCTTGAGTCATGCAGGTAAGCAGTCTTCCAATATTTGCAGCTCTCATCATCCTTTGAGGTCTTTTCATCCCAAGGTGAATAGCCCTACTTTCTGTAGGTACTATGCCTATAGGAGGTGCCTTCGGACCCCTTCTCTATACAGTCTTCTCTGCAGTGCATCCTTCAGCCCAGGCCCCTTGAGCATGACTCGTGTGTGTGTGTGTGTGTAAGACAGAGTCTCTCACCTCAGACCCATGATCCTTCTGCCTCTGCTTCCAGAGTGCTGGGATTACAGCCTGTACCACTGTGCTTGGCTTTAGCGTGGCTCTTGATGCTGCTAAGCAGGCTCCAACCCCTCATGCCACAGTCCCAGTCAAGGGGGCTGCCCATTCATTGCTTTTGCATCTATTTGTTTCCCTTGCTTTTGGACAGGTGCTTGGCCCACTCTTTGGGATTCTGATGAGGCTCCTTATCAAGGGTATTAACATTCTCACCCCAGGCACAGCATGTATGCCCAGGGATTACCTCATGGTCATGAGCTGGTATCATCATGGCAGCCTGAGGCTGCTAGAGGGCTATCTTTTCCCTCCCTGGGAGAGGCCCTAATAGAGAATGCTGCTGGCACAATAGAAAACAAGGTGGTGGTAGGGGTGGGGGAAACACACTGATAGTGTCCTTAGAGCAATCGGGATTCCACTGTTTGATGTGAACCCACTCCTTGACTTTTCAGTTGCATGAGCCTAACGTTTCCATCTGAGCATGAGCTGGTTTGGCTCAGGTCACTGCTTTTGCAAACAAGAGTCTTGACCAATCCTCCAGTCCAGCCAGAGCTCCCCAGTGCACCTAGGAATAATGGCTGTGTTTGGCCTTTGTTGTTATTAAACCTTGCTTCTTTCTGTTTCCATCTTCAGTCAAGGTCACACAGATTCCTTCCTTTCCTCACAAGATTCCAACTGTCACCATATCCTTCTTTCATGTTGGCCATTTGCAACACTTGCCTCCAGTCTGGGTGCGTTGCCCTCCTGTTCCCTCCTGCACCCCATCTCAGAGCTCTGCTTCACTAGGTTTCTTGCACAAAGGGTGTCCTTATGCCACCCTAAGGTCTTCTACTCTTCAAACCATAAGAGAGTTCCTTTGGCCTAGGTGGTACTTCTATCTTCCTCAAATGGAAGCCACACTGCAGAGATGCTCTAAGAAACCTTGTGCATGCACATAAGAAAGATCACCTCCATTCATCCAATTTAACTGTAAGAATAACAGCGTCAAAAAACAATCTTTAGCAATCAATGCTATGATGAATTATGCAGCAAACCATAAGCATCGTCCCCAATATTATGTCTACAGGAAATGGCCTTATGCAGCTAATTGTTAACTGGGAAACTCTTTCATTAATTCAAACAGGCCAACATTTTAAAATGATACTGTCATATAAATGCAGTGTGAAAGTTTACGTGCGGATCACTCTAAGGTATCCTTTTTTTTTTTTTTTGGTGAAGCCAACTAATACCGCATTATGTTTTATTGTGCAATAAAATTATGTGCTAAAATTATGCTCATAAATGTACGCAAATGTAAACCAAGCTATTAGTTATGTTTTCACAGATAAAAGTCATTAGCATAGCTATCAAACTCTTCTCCCATTTGAATAACAGAATTATGTCTGGAGTCTCAGGGTGGCTTGCTGGGGCTCAGTCTCCCAGAGAACAAGTGTAAATCTTATTGCCTGTGGGAGCTAGTATCCCAACCTGAATTCCAACACAGAGGCTGACCTTTCATTGAGCCTGCTGGGGTCACTAGTAGAGGAGGGGACCTCTCAGCATCTCCCAGCATCTATCAGCATCTCTCATCCTTGGGAAGTCATTCTTAACACCTCCCCACCTACTTCCTGCTAATTAGACTTATCGAAAAACAATTGCAGATCTTTTGAGATTTCAGGAGGCTGACAGCATCTTTTAGCAACAGTCACAAGGAAACAGAGTTTCATGTATAATTCATGAGGTTGGTGGTCATCCTGGTGGGAAATTATCTCCTCTGACAGACTCTGCAGTGGTGGTGTCCTGTCAGAATGGCCTACAGTGTATAATTAAAACCTGAACAGAACAAATTAATGCTGATTACTTTATAAACAATTTGAAAGCTTGAATTCTGTTCCCTGTCTTACAAGAAGAAAACAGGTATTTCAGAAATGTGTAGATTCCCTCCTCCCCTCACTAATAGTTCTGCTAATAAAGGGCCCTTGAATAGATATTAGTTAACATTTTTTGTCCCCCAATTTGCTTCTGTGGCACTCAACAGCACTAAGTCATGGGGACCAAATCAAAAATTTGGCAGGTGCTAAATTTCCATGCTGGCAGTGTCTTCCCCTCTCCTGTAATGCAGTGTTTGCGTGTCCAGACTGATCAAAGCTTTCCCATGTGTAGAATATGAGCACTGAAAAGCTCCCTAGATCAGCCAGTCATACCTCTTACTCACTGATAAGTCAACCAAGGCCAGTGAAGGGGAGTGAATGGCCCGTAGTCAAGCATGAGGAGATGGTTCCATCGCCAACTCAGGGCTCCTTCCAGTGTCCTATGTTTGGATAGCAAAGGCAGCAATATTAAGCTAACATTTCTGAGTAGTGATTATATACCAAGCATTGTGCTAAAACCTCATTTAATCCTCACAACTCTATCATGCCCTCCATTTTACAGAGAGACAGATGTTTAGGGACATTCACCTCCCTGACAAGATGCCTCACTTAGCTGAATAAGTGAATGACTAATGGCTGAGTTGTTCTACTTTCCCTCCATCCTTGCAGACAACAACCTTAGCCAAGCCCCACCTGTACCTTTTCCTGGATTCTTATACTAGCCTTGTAACAAGTCTGTCTCACTGCTTCTAACTTTGATCTCTTCAAGCTTATCCTCCATCACTCAGCCAGAGTTAGCTTTTAGAAACAGAAAATAGAACATTTTACCTCCACCCTAAAGTAATTAGCTTCTACCATTGACAAGGGTCCATGCTAGGGCTGGGATACATATAGGTGTTCACTCTCTTTGTGCTTGCAAATGGGTGGAGGGGAGAGACTATGGATTCCTGCAGCTCCCAGGGGTTAAAGTCCAAGTTCTTATAGTTTAAAAGCCCACTAAACCTTGGGCTTCCAGCTGGGCTTTAGCTCAGTTGGTAGAGCACTGCTCTGTAGTCTCTGAAGTCCTGAGTTTGATTCCCAGCACCACAAAAATGGGAGAAGGCTGTGGCAATCCACTCCTGAGGCAATCCCCAAACAATCAGCCATTGAAAACCCCATAAGGGTCACTATGAGTCAGATATGACTCTAGGGCACCTAACAACAACAAACCTTACTTAGGCTCTGTCTTTTTCTACAGCTGCAACTCTAGCAACAATTCCTACATAAGACCAGTTTAGGAAAACAAGAAAATAGGTCTCAGCTGGCTTTCTCCATTGCAAAACCCTGTGAAATTGAACTTCATGCTCTTTTGCCCTATCTATAGCACAAGAACCCAGAGCTGGAATCTTCTTTCTGTTAATGGAAATAATACAACAGAGTTCATGTCACAGCCTTTCTGGGTAAGTCATATTTTTATAGAGGGGAATGGTGTGGTTTGGTAAAAGGAGCACGGAACTGAGCCAGACATGGGTTCAAATTCTAGCTCAGCCTCTTAGTTGGCTGAATTTGGACATGTTACTGTCTTTCTTTTTCTTTTCTTTTCTTTTTTTTTTTTCTTTTTTTTTTTTTTTCGGTACTGGGGGTTGAACCCAGGGCCTTGTGCCTGCATGCTCTGCAAGTGCTGGACCACTGAGCTGCACCTCAGCCCATTTTTTTTACTTTTTGAGACAGGGTCTCGCTAAGTTACACAGACTGCCTCTGGTCTAGAACTTGCGATCCTCCCGCCTCCACCTCCCAAGCCGCTGGCCGGCCCCATGTTACTATCTTTCTATGAACCTACTTTTTCATATGTAAAAAGGGCAAATAATGCCTACATCTTGTGGTAGGGGTGCTCAAACTTTAGCATGCTTCGGAATTATCCTAGCTTGTTAAAACAGATTTCTAGACCTCTTTGGATTCAGTAAGTCAATTGGTAGAGTGGGAAAATTTACATTTCTAAAAACTTCCTTGGTGAAGCTCTGGGGATTGTATTTTGAGAAGGATTCACTTGTGGTATTTGCCAGTTTTTCCTTTTGTTCTCATTGATGAAGTTTAACAGTGCATATATCTTGTGTGTATGATTCTATGATGAATTTTTGCACTTATGTACATTTGTGTAAGTACTACCCATCCCAGTTGAGATCCAGGTTATTCCTAGCATGTCAGAAATATCTCCTGTGCTCTTTTCCACAGATAACCACAGTGGCTTATACCATTGTCTATCTATTTTGCTTATTTTTGAATTTCTATAAATGGAATTATGTAGTGTGCAGTCTTCTGTGTCTGGCTTTTTTTACTCAATATGAAGTCTGTGGGAGTCATCCATACTGTTGTATAGAGGGTTTTGTTCTTTCTAGTATCCTGTTGTGTACCTGTTGTGTATACCATTCTATTGTACAAGTGTGGATAAAAATATTTATTTTTCTATTTATTGTTGATGAACATTTGAGGGCTATTATGAGTAAAAGGAATTTGAACATTCTCCAGCCTGTCTTTTGGAGGGCAGGAGAATTCATTTCTCTTGGATATAAACAAAAGTATATAGTTGCTATATCATAGAGAATGAATTTGGTTTTCTTTAATCAGTTCTACTGGTTTTCCAAAGTGGTTGCACCAATTTACACTGCTTTCACAATGTCTGAGCATCGCACATTGCTCCACATTGTCACCAACATGGAGCCTTGATAATTTGTCATATTTTAACAATTTTTGTGGGAATATCTATGGGTTTTTTAAAGTGTGAACTTCTCTAAATTATTGCTGATTAAAATGTTGCTGATTAAAAATGTTTCCTTTACTTCCTCTTTTCTCCCCCATAAATCTTTGAGGAGACGATTTTAAAGCCAAAATAAGAAGTCATGGATAGTGACAAGTTAAATTCTGGGGCAAGACTTGGTGAAGTAGAGGGAGGAGAAGGGAAACACCACTCACTATCTTCAAATCACAACACTTCCTACATTCTGCTATGGAAGAGAAGTAATATGCATTAATACATAACTCAGCCACTGACTCTGACACTGGAGGAAGAAAATGGACTCTAGGGGATGTGGTTTGTCTCTAGCTCCTGTCAATGCCAGTTGCCAAGTGGCCACTTTTGGTATAGCAGCTGACTTCACACTCCCAACATACCCAAGCCCCTGCTCCCTCCACATCGCCTTGGATTTCCAGCCCCTCTACTCCTAGGCAAGCCCACACCAGGAAAGCTGGAGTAAGCCAGAGCTGTGCTGGCTAAAGAGGCCCTAAAGACAGTTCTGTGGCAGAGAGAGACCCAGTTAAGGGGTCTGGATTCCAATCCAACTTGGTAACCAGCTCAGGATATGACCCTGGCTATGTCCTTCTGCTTCCATCTCCATTTTCTCACCTACAAAATGTGAGCAATGATTTCTGCTTTCAAGGTAATTCTGATAAATAACATGAAGAATCTTTTCATGGCAAAAACTTTGCCAACAAAGAGTGATTAACTGTGTTTGGATGAATGCGTATAGCTTGGGCATCTGATCTATTTTTCTCTCAGCCTTTTCTGCAAGGCTCTGCAAACATACAAGCCAGTAACTGCACTTCTTTCCATTATTTTGTTCTCTGACACTATAGTGTGCACACTATATAGTGTGCCTATTTGCAGATAGCCACTTCTGTTTCTGCAGAGGTCAATGGAGGTGTGGCCTGTCCTGCCAATGCCCAGGACCCCAGGCTCGGGTGCAATTCTGCTCTATACATGTGCTTTGGTAAGGGGCTAGTGCTGCAAAAGCAAGACTTGGTTTGTTGCACTGTTTCCTGATCAGTGATTTGAGAACCTTGTAGAATCTAGGAGGAAAGTCTATTTGCCCAGGAAGAAGTGGCTCACAGGTGGGCAGAGAAGAGCCTAAAGGCAAGAGGTACCACAAAGGATATCCTGGGGCTGGGATAGCTTTGACTCTTCTGGTTCTGAGAACAACACCTACACCTGTATTGAGGAGAATAAAAGTGGCCTAAAACCTGAGTCACAATTGTTCTGGATGTGCTTTGTAGAATGTGAGGATGTGCCATTCATATCCCACCATTGTTGACTGTATATTTGTTACAGTTTTCTGTCAGGTTGTTGTTGTTTGGTGCCTTTGAGTCAAGTCTGACCCTATGTATAACAGAACAAAACACTTCCTGACTATGTGCCAGGCACATGATGTTTTTTATGTTTAAGCCCGTTTTGCAGACATTGTCTCAATCCATGTAGCCACGGGTCTTCCTTTTTTTCATTCACCTGCCACTGTCCCAAACATAGTGTCCTTCTCCA
Source organism: Pedetes capensis (assembly GCA_007922755.1). NCBI lineage: Eukaryota > Metazoa > Chordata > Mammalia > Rodentia > Pedetidae > Pedetes > Pedetes capensis. The sequence goes on along the minus strand of VMDO01000237.1, from coordinate 261,009 downwards.
GGGACTGGTCCCTCTTGACTATATGTACAAAATATGTAAGACAAAGTCTAGCCATTCTTGCTCCCAAGGAGCACTCTGGTCATACTTCTAGGACATTCTGTCAGGTGGAAAGTAGTAAATTGTTCTGATGATAGAGGGCCTTGCTCTAACTTTTACAGTGTATCCCAGAGGCTGGTGGCAGTGCTGATTGGATATTGAGCTCATTGACTCATCCCCAGCTAGAGAATCCATTCTCCACTCCACCTCTGAGTCTGATGGGTGGTTGCTGTTTCTCTGAAGGCAATGCCTGACCTTGATGTATCAACTCTTCATGTCCTTGGCCATTGTTATTCTCTGCCTTTGAGGACAGTGGACTTAGACACCAAACAGTGTGAGTTCCCAGCTGCAAGCTCTTAAAAACCCTGCATTCTCTCAGGACAACCTGGAGAAAGCTGATAGCACTGGCTCACTTCTCACTTCTAGAAATGTGAAGGGAGAGCATCATTCCTCTGCCTGGAGCCTTGACTCCTTCACAGACTTTTTCCATGAACGTTTAGGGAAAGAACACTGACCACAGGAACTGAAACATGGGTTCTAATTCTCCTTCTGCTAACCATGGACAATTAACCTAACCTCTCTGTGACTCAATTTCATTCATATGCACTCTAACGGCCCAGCAAAGTATATGATCTCAAATCACCCTTTTCTGTATTAAATTATATCCTGCCTGGTTTTTTCGCCCCTCTAAGTTTCAACTTTTTTTTCTTGTGCTGTGTGTTGAAAGTTCCTGGCCTGGCCTGACTTGGTTCTTCCCCTTTGAATTCCCTCTACTCCTGGCATTGCTCCCGTTACCCTCTGACTTTGTGTTAAAGACTGGGATCAGAGTTGGGGCTGTGGTTGTGTCGGGGGCTTCTCAGGTGTGTCTTCTGGTCAATTTAATTCATGCTGTAAATTTTTACATTTCTTGGCACCAAATCCTTACCAGCACTTTAAGTGAAATCCTTAGATTATTTTATTCTTTTCTCTCCCTTTTAAACTGTGAGATCTTCAGCACACCAGCGATATTTAAAAGTCCAAATTGTGCATTAGTGTGCTTGACTGGGGCTGTGGAAGGAAGCTGTGGGAGGGGTTGGAAGGGTATCTGTTCTCTGTCTTAGCAAAGAGCAAGCAGAGATATGCATACACTTTAACCTGAAACTCAGATTAGACAGCAGGGAGAATTTACGGAGAGCTAGGAATGCGGACTTGTAAAGTTTGTCTGCAGAATTCCTTCATGTCTTTTGGAATGCCAGCTCCCTATGAAGCACTCTGCTGGGGGCTGTGAGTCCAGAGACAACCAAGCCTCAGAGCCCCTGCCCTTGTGGGACTTAGAGTGGAACACGGCAGGAAGAAAGGAATAATTAATTATGATGGGTACAACTCTGGAGTAGCAAAGATCTTCTTAATCAAGACACAAAATATAAAAGCCACAGAAAAAAGATTTATACACTTGACACTAAAAATTTAGTTTGTGAACAGGGTTAATGATAAGTTAAAGATTGGTAGAAAATACTTGCAACATATATAACACAAAGAGGATATTTGACTGCTATACAGAATGGCTACAGATAAAAAAAACAGAAATATTGACAAAGAATACATGCTAGTAAAATATTGAATATAGCCTTGACTGCCAAAAGAACCAAAAGATCTGTCCTAGAAGTGCAATCAGAATGCTCCTTGGAAGCAAGGATGGCTAGACTGTGTCTTATATATTTTGGACATGCTGTCAGGAGGGACCAATCGCTGGAGAAGGACATCATGTTTAGGAGAATGAAAAAAAGGAAGACCCTCAACTATATGGATTGACACAGTGACTACAACAATGGACTTAAATGCAAAAATGATGGTGTGCCTGGCACAGGGGAGTGTTTTGTTCTGTTGAACATAGGGTCAGTATGAGTCAGACCTGACTCGACCTGACTCGAAGGAACCTAACAACAATAAACAACAAAACATTTATTATCTTACAGGTCCATAAGTCTGAAAGCCAGATCTGGCTTAGATTAGTCTTCTTGCTTCTGGTCTTTCAAGAGGTTGGGGTCAAGGTATTGGCTGGACCTGTAGTCATCTGAAGGCTGGGCTAATGAGGGGTCTTTTCCAAGTTTGGTCACACATTGTTGGTGAGACTCTATTCCTTATAGAGTTTTGAAATGAGGTCCTCAGTTCCTTGTTGGCTGTTGCCCAGAAGTCATACTCAGATTTTGCTATGTGAGCTCCTCCAGAGGATAGGTCTGAATATGGTAGCTTGCTTTACCAGGTGGAAGAAGAGCCCGAAAGAGAGAAAAAGTGCTAACAAGAAGGAAGTCATGGTCTTTTATAACCTAACCTTTTAAATGCAAACTTTCATCCTTGGCATATTCTGTTTCCTTAAAAGAAAGTCATTAGGTCCAGCCCCTTAAAGGAAAGGGATTAGACAAGGTTATGAATCCCAAGAGGTAAGAATCTCTTGGGGCCATCTTAATAGTCTGCCTACCATAGGGTACAAGTGGGTAACCCATAGAAAAATCCATAACACATAAACTTATTGAGAAGATACTTGGCTTCAATTAGTAGGAAGAAAATACAGATTAAAATGATAAAAAGAATCATATTTTTCTCATGATATTGAGGAAAATTAAATACTGATGACTTATAATCTGGCAAACATTTTAAGAAACATACTGGTATACACAGCCTGCAGCCATACCACTGTGGCATCTGATCCCATCAGATCTCAGAAGCTAAGCAAGGTCGGGACTGGTTAGGACTTGGATGGAAGACAGCCTGGGAACACCAGGGGCAGTAGGCTTGGGAGAAAGACCTGGAAACCCATTCCTGTTTCCCCCCCCCAAAAAAAACAATCAGCCATTGAAAACCCTGTGAATAGCAGCAAAGTACTGACAATAGTGTTTTGCCTGTTGTATGTAGGATTGTTGTGAGTCTAATACTGACCCGATGGCACCTAACAACTATCATACATTGTTGGTAGAAAAGCCAATTGATAGTGAGCATAAAGATGCATGAACTCTGTCAAGTAAGGGAACTTCTAAGAAGCCACTACAGAAAAATGCAGGTGCGCAAAGAAGACTGTTCCAGAAGGCTCATTGAAATAGTGTTTGTGATAGTGTAAAGCTAGAAACCACAGACCTGCCCATTTATAGACAAGGTTAATTAAATATGAGAGATATCTAATCTATGGCATTTAAGCCAGGGCTGAAAAGAAAAGGGTAGATGGAAAGATCTTCAAAATGCATTTTTAAGAAAACTAATTGCAGAATGAGTCATATGATGTCATTTAAAAGCCAAACCAAGGTACATAACCAAGCCATTATTTTTCTATATGCACATATGCATATGCTGATATATGTGAAAAGTACAAAAGGACACAGGATAAAGTGACCCTAGTGGTTACCTCTGAGAGAGTTAGAATGGAGGAAAGATGGATAAAGGACATCTTCCCCTTTTCTGTATTATCTTAATTTTTAAGAGCGTGTGCATATACTATTCAATTAAAATAGTGGAAAAGAATGGATATTTTTCAATCAAATAATTATCAATGAATGGAGTAAGCACTATCAGTTATCTTGAGAATCTCAAGTTCCTCACCTTAGGAGAAAAGAACAGAAGGTAGCCATAGTTCTCAACCTAGGACCAAGCTTTACTGAGGAATCTAAACAAGACTAGGTTACAGAGACTCAAAGCTCATGGGGCCTAGCACTCAATGAAAGAACGTCTGATGAGTAAGCAGAACTGGAGGGAACTCTGTAAACTCTGTAAACTTTTCAATCCTCTTCCTCTCTTTCTCTGACATTACCTCCTCAAGGCAATGTAGAAAAATGTGTTGAAAATGCCATGTACCCTTCAGGTCTATGGGTCTTCACTTGGATAGTTAGAGCCTCAATGAATAATGATTGGGATTGGATAGGTAACTAGCCTGTTCTGGGCTACAACATCTCTGTGGCTCTTATTTCTGTGAGCTGTGGTTAAAACACAGAATGTTTCCATAAAGTATAGTAGTCACTTTACTACCTTATGTACCCACAAAACCAGACCTTTGCCTCCTTGTGAACCTACGCCTCATTCCCATGAATCTGCAAGTCAAAAGCAAATATCTGGCACATGAAGGGCCCCAGACCTCGCTTGACAGGCCAGCCTCGGTTCTGATGGGTCAATGCCTGGTCATTGAAATTGTGAAATTCATATATGCTTTAGGTAATTCAGGATAATTGATGCATGACACCAGGTGACAAGCATGACAACCCATCTAAAATGTTAAAGGAAATTATATGATCATTGTACATGGTAATTTCTCTTTCCTTCTCTCCTTTAGATGTAAGTTGTGATAGTGATGGGAAGAATATAATTGGAAGGCCATAGGAAAGCTTATTGTAATATCGGGCCCTATTATATTTTTTTACAATGTCTTCTTTGAGTTGAACTTGGCTTAGACATGTCTGATGATAAATTTCAAGCTAACAATGCACCCAAAAATTCTTTCACATGGGCTAATAGAGACAGAAGGTGTGTGGGGGCATAGAGTACAATGGGAACCCAGAGAAAAGGAGAGGTCATGTGGGGTCCACTCCTTGCGTGTCCAGCCCAGATGTTCAGATGAGAGGCTTGGCCACACACACAGATAACTAAACACAACTCACTTGGGTCCCTCAGGTGAGGGGCGCAGACTCCTGTGGCCCTTGGGAATGCCCTAAGAGGGGAGAAAGGAAAAAGGCTCAGGTGCTTTTGCCTTGTGGTGGTAAACACAACTCTTTATTGCCTCTCTCTGCCCTGACAAGGGCTGAGAGGAACCCAAATAAGTGCACAGCTATAACAAGTGTTTGAAGCCTAAATGCTGCAGCTCTATTGCTGCCTCGGGCAGCATCAGCTCTTCTGCCTCCATTGCTGGGACCAGAAACTGTCCTCAGCTTCAGCTTCTTGGCACTGGGTCCAAGAAGCTTTCCTCAGCTTGCTTGTAGTCCATCTTTCCTTAAGAGTGCCATCTAGTTGTCCTTGTCTCAGTGGTCATGAGAGATACTTCTGTGTTGCTGGTTGAATCCAGAGAGAAAGTTCAGACAGAGAGAGTCCTTTCCTTGCTGATGGTCCATAGCAGAGCGAGAGGGCTGCTGCAGTGCAGGTCCTTTTATAGATGGCTCAAACCAATCAGCTTCAAATCCTTTGTTTTCTAATTGTCCTATCAGGTTCAGGGGATTTATAAAGGGTTTTGTATGAATGTCCAATCAAGTTACTTTCATTTTCCCCAGATTTCTAATTTACAAACCAGATCTTCAAAAGCTGTTTTCCCAGTTTGGGTTTTTTTTTTTTTTTTTTTTTTTTTTTTTTTTTTTTTTTTTTTTTTTTTTTTTTTTTTTTTTTTTTTTTTTTTTTTCCAATTTCCTCCCAATTTCTCCCTACAAGGTCAGAGAAGACTTCTCAGAGGAGCTGATGCCTGAGCCTACCTCCCTTGGGAGAACAAATAAGAATTAGCCATAAGAGAAGGTAGGGTATTTCAGGCAATGAGAAGAGTGACTAGAAGAAAAAGTCTTGCAAGAAAGGTTTAACATGGCTGGAGAGACAATGTGGGTCATGGGTTGTAGGGAAGCTGGGAATAGAGACAGGACAGGTGCAGGTGGGAGATGTTAGTGACATGACTCATGCAGGGGTGGGTGGGGGAAGAAATGCACTTTGCCTGAGCTAGGCAAAAGCACACTGCTTCTACTTTTTCTTTGCTTCTGAAAACATCTCTTTGTTTTTAATTCTCTTTGTTAAAATCAAACTGTGTGTCTTGTACCATCTTAACTGTTCCTGTTGTTCCTTGCACAAAAGCACTGACAGGATGGGAATCTCAGGCAGCAACTGCATTTGAAGCATCTCTGGCAAAGACAGGTTATGGTTTCAAAATGACCCACTTGGGATCATTGGCCCTTGGTCCTTGACACTCAGGAGCAGAAAGAATTTGCATGAGTCAGATGAATAATTGCAGACTGTGGGTTTCTTGGTGTTGAAGGACTTGTCTGAAGGTGTGAGATGGACACTCCATCCCAGGGTATAGAGTATGGGGGCAGCACTCACCCAGGCTCTCATGAGGCCTGGGGGCTGTGATCTGTCCCTTCTAAGCAGAGTTCAGTGGCAGGAATTCTGACTGATTTTGTGTCTGTTGGAAATGTAATGGTTACTCGTAAAGATACCACAGACAAGTTGTTTAAATTCTGAATCCCTCAGATTTCTCATGCACAAAATGAGGAAAATGGTAACCTCAGAGAGCAGAGAGCCCCTTTGCAGGTCTTTTGGGAGTGTGCATAGCAGAAACAAGTCTCTCTCTCTCTGTCTTTCTCTCTCTCTTCCTGGGGCTAAAGTCATTTTTGTAGGATGCCTGTTCTTTCAGTGATGGACTTTTGAGTTATGTAAGGGTGGCACTTGGCTGGGATTTAGCTCAGCTGGTAGAGCTCCACTCTGCAGTCTCTGAGGTCCCAAGTTTGATTCTCAGCACCACAAAAATGGGAGAAGGATGTGGCCATCCACTCCTGAGGCAATCCCGAAACAACCAGCTATTGAAAACCTTGTAAGGGTCGCTATGAAGCAGACATGACTCGACAACAACTAACAACAACAAGGGTGACACTCAGCTCCACTTTCTCAAATGGAGAGGTTGAGATGATAGAAAGGTGAACTGCTCAGCCTGGGAAATGCCTCTCAGTAGGTGACTTACTGACCTGGGGCCAGCCTGGGTGGGCCTACCTGGCAGACAGGGTTTGCCTCATTTATTTCTCCATCTTTCCAGCCCAGGGAGAAAAGTGTTGTGCTTATGGTGTGAAGCACCTCAGCAGATGGCTTGAGTACTGATGGGAGGATAGATGAAGAGACTGGAGGTGGGCATGTTTCTCACCTTTAATTAATATAATAATATTATAATACACGTTACAATAATATACTAATTAGTATGTTACATTAATATTCTATGATATCAAAGTAATTGTATTATTATATTAATAACAATTATATTAAAATATATAATATTTTAATTAAATGATGTTAACTTCATTTTTTAGTTGGTTGAATTTTCATTGTTGGAAAGATTAGTGATTTAATACATGTAAAGTTATCAGATCAATGTTGACTCTTTCCATTAACTCTTTATGGGTGTTAAAATGCTCAGCACAGCTCCTTCCTAGCACATGGCTGGCAGTCAGTTAATGAAGGTTGCATCCACAGCTTTATCTTTGGGGTGAAAAATCCTCATTAGGTATCCTGACAGTGAGTGGGAGTGGTCAATGTCAGGAGCAGAGGTTCTGTGCATGGTCTACTTTTCAGAGAAAATATGAGTATTTAGACAGAAATTTTTGCCCCAGATGGGGCCAGTGATTTACTCTCCAGTTAAAAGTGTATAATTCTGCTTGTGTAATATGTACGACCCCACATCTTCTAAACTTCCAGTGTCTGTGGTTTTAATAATCCATGATCTCTCCTTAGTGTCTGGGGAGAGGGCCTGTCTCTCCTGTCCCCACTCCAGCCCCTCTCTGTGGCCCCATCATGAAATGGCAGCCCCTGGTGGAAACTCTAAACTCTGATCCCTTGGCAGTGGGAGGCTGATCTTGGGTTGCCCACTTATAGAGCACAGGGTGAGGCGAGAGGCCAAGGGGATTTCCTCTCTTTTACTGCATCATAAAAAAGGCATCTCATTCTTCAGGCGACACCTCTCCAGGGCTCATGTCCAGGCCATGATTAGTAGATAATCTCATAAAGGTCTGTGGTCCAATCCAGGCCTACAGCCCGCCTGCCAAGACCCACCTGTGGGAGGAAAGACAGAGTCTATGATGGAGACCCCTTCCCATGGCCTCCAAAGCTGGTTTCCTTAAGTTTCTTCTTTCCCATCTGGGGGTAATGCCAGCCTTCTTGCTCCTTGTTGGCTTGGTTCCCTGGCTGCCATTTGCTTTCTCAAAGAGAATTCCACCCTCAACCACCCAGGCTGTACAAAGAACTTCATTCTCTGACTACATCCTAGAAATATTGAGCTGAGATTCGAGATTGTTCAATGGTAAAACCTTTCCATATTACTGATGGGGAGAATGAGTCTCAGAGACATCAGATGACTTCCCTGGAGTCACAGCCCAGGGATGGATGACAGGGCAGGGGTCTAATGCAGATCCCCAAATACTCACTGGACAGAACCATCATCCACTCTCAGGTGACCATTCTTGGGCCTCTTTTGGGGCTGGGTGTTTACTCTGTCCATGACTCCCAGGAAATACCTCTGTGTTGGGACCTCAGCTTCTAGGTTGATGATTTCTTGGGAACTCATCAGAGATGCCCTTCTGACTCTTCAGCTCAGTGGGGACACCCAGGAGAGGACAAGGGGGCAGGCAGCAGCTCTCAGTGGGAGCCTGACCCTTCCTGACCTCTGAGGGTACAAAGTCCTCAGGTTCTGCTGACAGTGGCATCTTTCAGAGGCCCCATGGGTGGCCAGCACAGGAAACCCCTCTCTAGTCTTGTGAAAGAAGAGAGTAGAGGAAATATCATGGGTTTAAGTATGAGACAGACCTAAGTTCCAGTCCTGGCACTGTCATTTCCTAGCTGTGTGACATTTGGTAATATAATTATATCTCTTTGGACTATTTTAAAAATAAAGAAGTGCTTACATGACAAGCACTGGTGAGTGCTATGAGGGATTCTTCATAGATATACCTAGCATGGAGCCTAGCTCATGATACATACTCAATATCTCAATATAGTTATTGCTATCATTATCTCTCCTATTATGAAATCAAGCAAATCACAGCTTGAGCCTCAAATTTGTCCTCTAACCCAGGGACATTATTCCTGCTCCATGAACCTAACCAAAAGTTTTTGGAAAAGCACCTGATGGGGTCTCATGTCAGCACTGGTTTCCTTCCTTCTGTCTGTCAAGTCCAAGAGGCATTTCTGGTAACAGAAAAAAAATGCATGTTAATTAAGGTAAAGACTCAAGTTCTATTATTTTCACCATGAGCACTGAACACCTTTATCTACATCAATATTTTGACATATGTGCTTCTAGTATTTTTCTTCCCTTTTAAAAATTAAGGTAAGTCATTTTATTACATTTGAGAAAAAAGATATGTGCTCATTGAAAATAATTATTATAATAGAGAAAAGTTTAAAGATGAAACTAGTAAAATAAGCCCAAATATTACTCCTCATAAATAACCCTTACTGAAAATAAGTGAACATCATCACTGTTATTTTTGCATTCATATACAGAGACAGAAAAAATAGATATCTAAAACACTTTAGTGAAATGAGATCATAATTCTAAATACTATTTTAAAGTAAGAAGCATTACCTTCAACTTTATTGGAATTTAACAGAAGAACATATACCAAAGTAAGATGACAGAAATTATTGACTAAATCCTCCTATTACTGTGCAATAGTAGTCCATCCTTTTAACTCTTTGACTACCAGTTTCAAATCCAGAAACTCTTCATTATAATGAACAAAACAAGAACATGATTGGCAAAATGATTGGAATGCAAGAGTTTGTAAAATACCATTTTCGACCACTTTCTTGATTTTCTGTCAAATTCATACACACTCACTTTCTGACATATGTGTCCCAATAGAAGTCAAAGGGTTAAGGTTAATCAAAGAGATTGTGTAAACCATCAAGGAATGCAGTCATCATTTATTTTAAAGCTACCTGTTTCAGTTGTTCACAGGCTGTAATTTATCCTCTCAAAGAGAACCCCTCCCCAACCACCCAGACTCTACAGAGAGAACCTCATTCATTCTCTGACTCATCATGGAAATACTGATCAGAGAATGTCAAAATTGTCCAGTGGTAAAACTCGTTTTACTGATTGAGAACATGAGGCTCAGGTACATCAAGCGACTTTCCCAGGGCCACAGGACAAAGGATGGTAGAAGAGAAGGAGAAATCCAGATCTGTGAGCCCTCACATAATGGATCCATCTCTGCCTTCAGTTGTGTCGGTTGTGTGTGGGCTGCTTGAAAGAGGACATCAGCATTCTCAGGTTTCTTCCAGCTCCCTTCCCACAAAATTTGAGTTTTGTTGGTTATCTTATTAGTTTTACATTGCTCAACTAGGAATTCCTGCTTTCTGTTCTATAACCAGAATAGTTCCCATATAACAACAACAACAAATTGAATCCCAGCTCCCCCTGACTGACTTACTATTGGGCGGGGTTGGGGAGCAGATAATAAACAATGAAAAGCAAAACACAGAGTAACATGTTATGGAGTAAAAGTAAAAACTAAAGTGGAGTAAAGCAGATCAAAAATGCTGGAGTAGGGTAGGGTACATTTTGCTATATAGTATATATAGGCATGGTAAACTTTGTAGGTATTATTTAGTACAGTAAAAATATTAAATAGATTCATTGCCTCCCACTAGTGCTTTGACATGGTATTTTAATTCCTAAATCCTTTTTTCCCCTTTATTTCCTAATTGGCTGAATGTCATTATCATACATTTTCATTCAAGAAAGGCTTATGGGTGCTGTATTTCTGGGTTTTTCATTTTGAGAAAGTCTATTGCTTTTTTATATGACAAGATTCTTCTATGGTTATGATATCCGGGGATGAACTTTCATTCCCTTAGAACATTGTAAACATTGTCTTTTGGCATTAAATGTTGCCTAAGAAGGCTGAATGAGTTATTCTTAACTGTCTGCTATTCTTGACCATTTGAATGTTTGAAGTGTTGTTATTTAACCAGTATGTATCTATTTTGAGCTGTCATTTGAGTATATCTTTCAGTTGGTATATTTAATTTTTTGCTTTATTTAGATAATTCAAAAATTTTACCTTTAGATTTAGTTATCTTTTATTTACTAGGTACTTAAAATATATTAGCTTCTCTGTATTTGTTCTCAAGTCTTTGTTTTAATCTGCATTTACTGTGATTATCTCAAACTCTCAGCCATATAAATAATTTATTTTTAGAGGAATATACCTGTTCCTTGTGCTCTCTAATTTTTGTATTCTGTAATGAGATGGTTTGGATCGTCAATTTGTTTCCTTAGATCTTCAATCTCCTTTTTTGTTTTTAATCTTATTATCTTGTCTTTCAGCTCTTATATTCCTGAATTTATATTCTCATTAAGATGTTATACAGCATGGGAGAACAGTGAAGAATTTCGTTCTGCTTTTTTTTTTTTTTTCTGTTTTCTCCTGGATTGGTTCTTTGTTGTCTCTCCCTTCCTTCTTCCCTTCCTCTCTTCTTTCCTTTCTCTTTCCTTCCTCCCTCTTCTTCACCTCCTTATCTTTTCCCTCCATTTTCTTTATATCTCACATTTTTCTTCTTTCTCATAATATGATTGCATAGAGAGGAATTTTTATGACGCCATTTCTGCTCACCAAAATCACATTTGCCAAAGCTCATTATAAGGTGTCTGATTCCCTTCCCCTGCCTTAGAAAATACCACTGGGGTATTTCACTTGAATCTATCTTTGCTGCCTAAGACCCTGGAAGGGCCTTGGGACCTTCCATCCTAACTGTGTCCCCCTCTGTCCAGTGTGGTAAAGTGAGGTGGGCCATTTAGAGAGCTGATAGAGGAGCACTGGTATCCTGATGGCTGGGGAGCATGAATGCAGACCAGTGGGGAAAAGGCTTGGACCAGAGGCTACTGGAGCCTGGAGAAACTGACTTGAGGAGACAAGCAGCCAACTTCTAGTTTCCATACTGAAAAGCTAAAGTGGTTTTCTCTAAAGGTTGAGAGCTAATATTTTGGAGACAGACAAACTGGTATTTAGTCCAGGTGCTGCAATGTACGGATTTTGTAATCTTGATCCTCTGTTTTCTTATCCATAAAAGGAGATTAATAATGGAATCATTCTTCTAGAATTATTAGGAGAATTAGATGAGCTAATGAAAGCAATACTTTAACAAATCATTTTGTATCATTATAATTAATGATATACATAGTACTGATAGGCATTGGTCAGAGAATCTCTGATCAGAAGGGATCCAGAGCTTCAGAAATATGTATTGAAACTGACCCAAAGTTAATTTGATGCCAGCCATAGTACTGGTTAATCATTCACCGCAGGACTCCAGACTCAGGCTGGCAGTCAACCTCCCTCCCTCATCCATGGCATTGGTGAGAGGTGAGGGAAAAGTGGAAAGTTCATGGGAGTTAGGCAGCGTTTCTTACCTTAGTCCAGTGTTAAAGTGTCCTCAGATCGGTGGCATCAGCATTACCTGGGAACTTGTTAGAAATGTAAATTCTCAGGTTACATTCAGATCTGTGGAGTTAGAAACTCAAGAACTGAGACCCAGAAATCAGTGTTTGAACACAAGCCCTTGGAGTCGTTCAGACACCAGAGTTTGAGAGCCATTCTGCCTTCTTCTATTGGGCTAGTGTTCAGGAACCTGAGTGTTGAATAGGAAAGCTGTAACCCTAGGGTGACTTTGCCAACATTTCCAAGGGTGCAATAGGCTGTGACTTTGTGGGTAGAGAGACTGAGCTATGTTTAGTAATAGTCAATGAACATTTTAATAGGCGTACAATCAACCTGTATATCTATTCCTTTAAATATATATCTTACCTTCATATCATCATTTGTATAGATGTGGAATGCTGCTGTGCTTAGCTATTTTTTAGTGAACTATAATTTTGATTATAAAAAAATAAAATATAGAAACACACTTGACTCATTTTTAGTTACACTAAAAGCTTGGAGCTTACTATGAAACCAGAGTAGCATCTGCCATCTGGTGGCAGCATACCCCACTGGCAAATTTCAATAGCAGTATTGTAAGTTAAGGACTTCAGAGAGATAGGAATCAGTAGGGAATCTGGAGTCTGAAGAAATTACGGAAAGTATCCTATCCTGTCAGACCATTTTGGTTCCCTTCTGGAGAAGGAAGGGGCTAGGGAAGAACACAGACTCTGGGGTCAGATGGAGCTGAGTTGACCAACTTTAATGTCACTGAGCCTTGGTTTCCTAATTTTGAAGTGGAGATAATAGTAGTAATAATACTTCCCATCTCCAGATCATTGTAAAGGGTCAAATGAGGGAATTGATGGGAAACAGCTGGATGTGTTTGGAAAACTGTGAAGAGCTGCCCAGACGTGAATTGTTTATTATTTATGTTAAAAACTTGGTCGTTAATTGTGGAATGTAATGTTTTTTGCGGGAGGAATTCTAGATATTAGTAAGCAGGTGGAGGAGGTATTTGGTGTTCAGTTTTATGTTGAATTTTTTTTAAGGACAGAGGGGAGAGAGACATGCCCTGAGATTACCTTAGAATTGAAGGAGGAATCCCCAGCTCCAACGCCAAAGAAGTGATGGGTCAGGAAGATAAAAAATCCTGGCCAAAAGTCATCGTACTTCTTGTCCTTGTGTTGTCTTGACATGGGAGAAAGAAGGTTAAAGAGAAAGAGAGGACTGGATGGAAGTTTGTAGGGACAAAGGAGGGAGTGAGGAAAAGATGGGGAAGGAGCAGAAATGAATAAGACAGCATAAAGAGGCTTCGAAGAAGAGGGGGAAGGAGGACTTGGAGGAAACCAGGTTAAAAGAGGCTCAAGTAGAAAGAAGAAGATGGGCCCCATGCTGCTGTCCTGGTTGGTTGTAGGCCTTTCTGACTGACAGTTCTTTCTGTGAGTTGGCTTTTTAAGACTGAAACATGTCTTTCCTCAGGGTCCTTGTGCTTTGTACATGGAAGTGTTTGGATCCCATGTGCTTAGTGAAAGAGAAGAGTCAGACATTGCTGGAAAAAGAGACCAGATGTCTTTGAAATCATCTAAATTGTCTCTATTTTTAAAAAAAGTTACTCTTTCCATTGCTGCCAGATCTGAAAGTCCAATTTGCCAGGATAATATATCCGGTGTGGATAAAGATTTCCAAACTTGAAGTGTTTGTTGCTTAGCAACCCAGAGGCATGAAGGGCTCTCTTGGGTTGGGCCAGTCAACCTTTTCTGGAAGACCAAGTTTTCCTCTTAGGAGGACATGGGCTGAGAAACCATGTGGACTCAACCCAGGCCTGGGCCTAAGGCTGGCACACCCTGTCCTCACCCTTCCTATTTCTTCTCTGGTACCTGAGGCTAATTAAATACCAATGGAGGAAGAAAGGGTAGCCAAGGAGAAGCAGAGAGAAAAGGGAGCGGTCTAAAGAGAAAAGTCCAGGGACAGAAGGAGTTGAAAAGAAAGGATAGGGGAAGCAACAACTGTGCCTATGACTTGATCCCTGGCCTTCAGCACAGATCCAGATAACTGCTTCTTGAGTGGTTTGGATGGAACAAGGGCACTTTTGTTCTTTCAAAGCAGGCTGTTTTTAATATATATATATATATGTGGCTGGGATTTAGCTCAGTTGGTAGAGCACTGCACTGCAGTCTCTGAGGTCCCGAGTTCAATTCCCAGCACTACAAAAATGGGAGAAGGGCCTGGCAATCCACTCCCAAGGCAATCCCAAAACAATCAGCCATTGAAAACCCTATGAGGGTCGCTATGAGTTGGATACCGACTCAACAGCACCTAACAACAACATTATGTGTGTGTGTGTGTGTGTGTGTGTGTGTGTGTGTGTGTATCTGCACGTTATCATTATTGCTATCATCCTGGTTACTGTTTAGAAAGAGTGCTTTCAGTCCCTATGTAGCGAGATGAACTTTCCTATCCATTGTTGTTGTTGTTGTTAGGTGCCCTTGAGTCGAGTCCAACTCATAGCGACCCTTATAGGGTTTTCAATGGCTGATTGTTTCGGGATTGCCTTGGGAGTGCATTGCCACGTCCTTCTCCCATTTTTGCGGTGCTGGGAATTGAACTTGGGACCACATAGACTGTACAGCGGCACTCTACCAACTGACCTAAATCCCAGCCTCCTATCCGTAGGGACCCAGAATCCACTGGGCACTCAGGCCTCGAGTTTCAGCAGAGTCTTGTTCCACTGGGGCCTGGAGAAGCGGGAGTGGGTGTTGTGGTTGTCTACCTACACCCAGGGCTCCTGCTCTTGGGAATAACTTAACTTCAGATCAGTTTCCATTCTCCTGTCCCTTTGTAGTACTTACACTGGTGTGAAGGTGACTTTCCCCTAGGGCACTGTGCACAAGTCCATCTTCTGGCACTCATAGGTAATTCCAGGCAGGCCCATCATCCAATTCTGACCACTGAGTGCAAGAAGAGAAAGTTGTGGGGGTTCCTGAGAAAGCTCTCCTCAGGTATCCTGAGAGATATCCAGGTGTGGCCCTCTACCTTCCTTGGACACCTGCAGATATGTTGAGACTGAGAGGGAGAAAGCCCTTGGGTGAGGCTGAGTTCCTGAAGAGGAGGGGGAAGAGAGGAAACAAATACAGAAACAAACACATTCTTGAGGACAAACTTAGGCTGTTGAATCACACTCCTCCTAAAGTCCAACTTTTCCTTGGTTCTCCTGATATATAAAGTAATAATTTTCCTTCTGTGTTTAAGTGGGTTTTCTGTTACTTTAGAATCAAACATTCCTTACCAATATAGTAACATTTATTCAGCACCTACTATATGTTTTACACTCCATAAAGTGCTGTTACATGTATTATTCTTACCCAGTCCCTATTTGAGGCTGGTAGGGGAAGCATGCCTGTAGTCATATCACTGTGGCATCCAATCCCCTCAGATCTCAGAAGCTAAGCAGTGTTGGGCCTGGTTAATACTAGGATGGGAGACTGCCTGGGAGCACCAGGTGCTGTAGGCTTGGGAGAAGGACCCAGCAACCCACTCCCCCAAAACAATCTGCCATTCAAAACCCTATGAATAGCAGAGAGGCAGTGACAATACTGTTTTGCCTGTTGTACAAAGGGTGGCTATGAGTCAGACACTGACTTGACAGCACCTAACAACAACAACAATAGTGAAGACATAGCATTCTCATTTCTTCAGTTGAGGAAAACTCTAGTTCAGAGGACTGATACTGATGAGGCTTGTGGCAAAGATGGTGTCTTAATCCAGGGCCATCTGACTGCAGAGTTTAGCCCTAGACTGGAGCCCTCACCTGACAGTGGAGATCCGCTCTGAGCAGAGGAGAGGGAGAAGGGAAGAAGAAAGGCATCTCCATGTGCTAAGCTGAGTGGTGCACAGAGGCCAAGGTGAGGGCTAAATAGAATCTGCAGTGGGTTTGGGTGGATGAGCTGGCTTGCATAGCATCCTCATGTGGTGCCACATGGCCCTGCAGCCATAGGCCACAGTCTACTTTAAAGACCCAGCATTCTGGACACTGTGATAAGTAACTATTTTATGACATCTCCTCTGTAGAAACATTTGCAGGAAGGCTGGTGAAATTATTTAACTCCATGTGTCTGTCAGCTTGTCATGCTGTGGGGGCCTGTGTGTTGCTGTGATGTTGAAAGCTATGCTACCATTTCAGACACCAGCCAAGCCACCCATGGTGGACAGGTTTCAATTGAGATCCCAGACTAAGATAGACTAGGGAGAAGGAGCCATCAGCCCACTCCTGAAACAATTAGCCACTGAAAACCCTGTGAATAACAGAGAAACACTGTCAAATGTAGTGCTGGAAAATGAGTCCCTCAGGCTGGAAGGCATTCAAGAAACAACTGGGGAAGAGTTTCCTCCTCAAACAAGAGTCGACTTTAGTAATGAGAATGGAGTAAAGCCCCTGGGACCTCCATTTGCTGATATGGCACTACTTAAAATGAGAAGAAACACAGTATCTATAACAATGGACTCAAATGTTAAAAAGATTATGTGCATGCCACAGTGTTGGGCAGTGTTTTATTCTGCTGTACATAGAGTCACATGAGTTGGACCTGACTCAACAGCACCCAACAATAGCAGTCCTGATTTTATGCCATCCCTTCAGTCTTCCTCTTCTAACTTAAGACAACTCAGCAAGCAACTGGAATAACAAGACCATTGGAATGCATTGATGCTAACTAATAATTGATAAGTATATTTCCTGCATGCTCGTATGTTGTATTTTGTCACTCTTCTAATGCAAAAGTGGATGCTGAGGCTCGGAAAGGTAGAACTGTTTGCCCAAGTTCACACAGCTAGATCTTACACTCTGCCTATGATACTATATTGGCTTTCCATATGGACAGAATGAACCAGACCTTTGCTAAGGTCCTCAGCAAACAGAATATAATCAGTCTAGTGATAGATTGCCTGCAGCCATAGCCCTGTAGCATTTGATCCTGTCATATCTCAGAAGCTAAGCAGGGTTGAGCCTAATTAGTACTTGGATGGGAGATCGCCTGGGAACACCAGGTACTGTAGGCTTGGGAGATGGACCTGGCAACCCACTCCCAAAAATCAATCCACCATTGAAAACCCTATGAACAGCAGAGAAGCACTGACAATAGTATTTTGCCTGTTGTACGCAGGGTTGCTATGAGTCAGATACTGACTCGAGGGCACCTAACAACAGTGATAGATTGCCTACAAGGGTACCACTGTAGCATCCGATCCTGTCAGATCTTGGAAGCTAAGCAGGGTTGGACCTGGTTAGTCCTTGGATGGGAGACTGCCTGGGAACACCACATGCTGTAGGCTTGGGAGAAGGGCATAGCAACCCACTCCCAAAAAACAATCAGCCATTGAAAACTCTATGAATAACACAGAAGCATTGACAATAGTGTTTCACTTGCCGTACTAACAACAAGAAGTGATAGATTGAGCATGCCAGGGTCTAAATACCAGAATAATTCTACGTGGTATAGAAATAAACTGAGCATGGCTGTAAAACTAGAGATTAATTTTTTTAATACAGCACACTTTGTCATTCATATGCCTGTCATACTTTCAAAAGTCATCCTCTAACTCATGCCCTCATTTCTGGAAATTAAGAAACAGAAAAGCCGGTATTAAGTCTTTGATAAAGAAAACTGATGAGAAGAGGCTAGCATTGCCAGACATTAAGAGTGCCATAGAGAAGTAATGATTAAAATAACACAATTCTTTGAATGATAATAGAAAAAAATAGATAAATAGAAAATAACAGAAACTCCTCAACACCATTATTTGGTATATCACAGTAGTATTTCTTCTGTGGAAGGTTGGGCAAAACCCATTGCCTGGAAACATTAATTTGGATTCTTTCTTCCTACCAATATGCCTCATTAAATTCTTGATAGACTAAAAAGTAAAATATAAAAATCGAAACCACAAAATATCGAAAAGAAAATTTATGATCATAATTAGGGGAGATTTTCTTGAATACTGCATCAACAGCAGAACCATAAAAATTTATAGATTTCACTATATAAAAATTAAATATATTTGTGAGGCAAATATACATATAATGTATTAAAGACAAAGGGCTGAAAGCCTTAATATGTAAAGAATTCTTATAAATCAGTAAGAAAAAAAGAAACATAGAAATATAAAATTATTAAAATGTCAAGCCACCTTCATAAACTGTTAATAGGAGTATAAATTTGCACATGATGAATCACAATGGGACACAATGCATCAAAGATCTTAAATATTTGACCCATCAATTCCCCTTTTAGAAATTTGCCTTAAGAGGATTATTGAACAAATATGAAATGGCATTCTGACAAAAGATGATCACTACAATGTTATTCATGTTAATTTTTAAAAAATGAAATTAAGCTAAATGTCTAAAGGGAGAATAGGTTAAATGATGATATCTATCCATTCAAAGAACATACAAAAATGATTAATAAGGATCAGAGATATATATTTGCTGGCATTGAAAATGGATTTTTGGTCTGTTAAGTGAAAAATGTTACAAATATTATGTATATAAAAATGATCATATTTGCATGCAGATAGAATTCTCTTCTATCTGTGCATAAAAATGCTTGGCAAGCTATTCACTGAAAAATACACACACACACACACACATATATGTTCACATATAATATCATTCTTTGTGTTTTTCATTTTTTTCTGAAATAAATGTAGATTTTAATAATAAACTGTAATAAACTGATATATTAGCAAGATATTTAGTATGTATTAAGTATTACATAATAAGAAACCAGATGTGCCTATAAATAACAAGACCATTATTTTCATTTTTCTGACATGAGTGACTGATTAATTGGGCTATTGGGTTGCAAGAAAGTGCATAGCCTAGACCCACTCTGACCTGGGTTGAAGTCTCTCTTATTCCAAATACACTAGTTGTATGATTGTAGGCACACTTCTGAACCTCCCTAAGGCTCAGTGTTCTCATCTGCAAAGTGAGAAGGAATTTCCTTACATAGTTATTTTATGGAGTAAATTAAAATGATACCCCCCCTCCGAGTGACTGACACACAGAGGAGCCCTATAAATTGCATTAAACATCTCTCTGGATGTCTTTACCAACTACCTGCCAACAGTTGGTTCTTTACTGACAGTTTTCTCGTAACTTTTTATGTGCACCTGTTATTGCTCACTTAGTTTTTATTTGCTATATGTGAGCTCCTAAAAGCCAGGGATCAAGCTTGCCCATCTCAGTGCTCCAAGTACCTACCTCAGTGTTGGCGCATGACAGGGGTATGCTAAATATTTGTTAAATGAATAAAAGTGTGAATGAATAACAATTATACTCAAAGACAGAAATGTTGAAATAAATAGCCATTTCCATCAGAGAGTTATCTTTGAAGTCACACATTTACTGGACATGTATATCATGGAGCTGGATGTTGAATAAGGGAGACAGAAGAAGAATCGATGCTTTTGAATTATGGTGCTGGAGGCAAATATTGAATATCCATGGCCAAAATAACCAACAGATCCATCCTAGAAAATGTGCACTCAGAGTGCTCCTTGGAGGCAAGGATGGCTAGACTGCATCTTATATATTTTGGACATGTTGTCAGGAGAGACCAATTCCTGGAGACCAATTCCAATTGCAATTCCTGGAGAAGGACATCATGTTTGGGAAAGTGGCAGGTCAATGGAAAAAA
This sequence comes from Pedetes capensis, assembly GCA_007922755.1. Classification (NCBI taxonomy): domain Eukaryota; kingdom Metazoa; phylum Chordata; class Mammalia; order Rodentia; family Pedetidae; genus Pedetes; species Pedetes capensis. The sequence continues at coordinate 241,157 of VMDO01000237.1, read as the reverse complement.
GGAAGATCCTCAACTAGATGGGTTGACACAGTGACTACAACAATGGGCTTAAATGTTAAAAAGATGGTATGCCTGGCACAGTGTTTGGGAGTGCTTTATTCTGTTGTTCTAGGGTTGTTATGAGTTGGACCTGACTCGATGACACCTAGCAATAAACAACAATGTATTTTTTAAGCTATCTGAACACTATTTTAGAATTCTGTATCTTAAGGAAGATAGTAATGTGCTGTGACAGCAATAAAAGTATTTTTTGAGTGCTTACTATAATATCATTTGTTCCGCTAAAAGACAAACAATGAGGAAGCTGATAATGAGAGACTATGTCACTTGCCTATAGTATCTAGAAGCAATGAAATGAGGTTTTGAACCCTGGTCTTTCTGATGGATTTTGGATCCTCTGCTCTTAAGCATGACACTCTCCAGAATGACATTTTAAGAGCTTCTTTGAGAGGAATGATTAAGCTTCCTGTTAGCTGGACCAAAGGGCCTCAACAGCTTTCTAGAGAAGCCCACAGTAGAGGAAGGTGAGGAAGAGGAAGTATTCTGCCAAGAAGAGATGAGAGACAAGAAGAATGGCATGGAGGAGGGAGGAAGAAGGGAGTCATGAGGCAGTGACCATGCCTTCCATTGATCACCTTGGTCTTCCATTTGGAGTTAAGCATTTTTATAATCTGGGCAACATTATGAAGCAGGTGATACTTGTGGCAAAATCAGGGCTGGAATGATGGCCATACATTCCTATCCTCTCTCTGGAATATGTGGTCAAACCCAGAACAATATCTAATTTGTGAATTTATTTCAATGTAGCACTTTCAAAAGTATGCGAATGGGATTTCATTTCAGTTTTCATTTAAAAAGATCTACCTATATTGGAATGAAAACATTGATTTGTTGTTACCAAATGCAATCAAATCAACTGTCCAGGAAAACCTTGGCAGTAGGAAGAGGTCTTTTACTTCCCTTCTCCACCAGCCCTAACCTCCCTGCAGCCTGCACCCCAGCCTTTTTGGTGTTCTATTTCTGCTAATCCTTGCTAAGAAGTAACTGGTGAGCCAGAGGTTAGCTGATGGGGTCTCAAGGTGTGACCTTTCCCAGGAGTATTTGCATGTTAATGGAGGATCCTGGGAACTCAGGACAGCCTCCAGGTCTCAAATGAAAGAAGTCCTGAAGGTGGACAGAGGGCTGGGCCCATCCCCCAGGGGCCCTGCTGTGTGGGCCACGTTGATTCTGCCTGTGTGGATGGCGCTGCTCTGGGCTTCTCTCCAGCTGCTTTTACAAAGAAATGGTTTGGAGAAAAACAAAGCAATTGTGTTTATCCCCAGGCGAGGACTCCACTGCCAGAGCCCAGCTTGCAGTGCCCAGCTCAGAGTCTGGACCCAGTAGCTCTGGCTTACTGGTCATTTGTTGAATGAATGAAGAAGTTCCTTTACTCCCTCCACCTTGCCCTGTTTAGCCCTATTGTCTAGGTGTCCTTTAAGCCCAAGGATCCAGCCCAAGACCTGGGCAACTTCTTGATGATAAGAACATTTCTACCATTTACATTTTATTATTTTTCTTCTTATAACCAGAAAACCCTCAAAACTTGTGCTGAATTGCATGACCTCACTGACCATGTTTCATGCTCCTCGTTGAACTGTGGTTAAAGCAATCTCCTTCCTAACTGTGGCCAAACTGCAGAAAATAAAATTCAGACCTGGACACACTCTGCACACACATATTTCAGGGTCTTGGGGAAGAACAGGGGGCGGGGGAGAGGGAGGGAGTCATGGGGACAAGACTACTTTTCTGTTTGGCTGAATTCATCAAAAATGTCCAAACCCCGTACCGAACATTCATCACTAATTAAATCCTAGCACCATAATTCAGAGAAAACAATTACAGCATTTAGAATTTTTAAAGGAACTATTATTGCTGCCTTGGCCCTTTTAAAAATTATGCTCCCCAAAGGACAAAATGTGATCCATTAATATGTATGTATTATTACTTTTTTTGTAACGGGAAGACTGCTGATGCCTGTGAATATGGAAGCATTTATCGGTTGCCGACAGCCGCTTAGTTGACTTGCAGTTTTAAGTGCAGTATTTTCTAGAATCTAAAAGGCTATAACATTAATTACCTTTTTGCCTTCAGCTGGTCGCCTGCTAGTTTCTGTCTTGTGTTCTCTTCTCTTCCCTGGCCACATTAGTAACTGGTTAGCGAGTGAAGGGGTTGGGCAGACCCAGGAGGAGCCAAAACCATGAGTGGGAAGATCACAAAATAATTCATTCAATTTTGGGCAATTTCTCCCATTTACTTTAGGTGCCCAGGAATGAGTCCTCACTTTAAATTTTTCAGTGGAGGCCCCCTTTTGTGCTGGGTTCTGTGCTGGTCCCTGGGCACAAGGGGAATCCTGGATTTCCAAGTCAAATCTGTGATTCTTCTATGCCCAATGTCTCCAGCTAAACTGTGATCTGACTCTTTTTTTTCCTCTTTCATTCTATCCTTTTGCTCCACAGGCTTCTTTGTTTCAATAATTTAACAGAGTAATTGAGAGGTGAGTTACCTGAGTCTGGCAGCAAGGACCAAAATTGGCCTTCATACATTAGGATGCATTGTGTGCTGGAGCCGTGAGCGTGCATGGGTGTGTGTCTGTGTGCGTGTGTGGATGCACATAGGTGTGTATGAATATCCGCATATATAAAAAACGCGACTCAGAAATTTCCATTCTGCTCTCTGATCAGTCTATTGTCACATGCATTTGGCATTCATTATCCATGAGCCTCCGGCGCCTCTGGTCCTGTGCCCTGGCTAGCAGTGATTTGGTTTATAGAGATCATATGGCAGGGAAACAGACCTTGAAAGACAGAGCTCTGAGAAGCACATTTGATGAATTTCCTATGATTTGAGTCTGGGTTTATTCTTCCCTGTGGCGGGGCAGACACCCCAGCGCACACAGCCAGCCGGGAGCCCAGGGAGGAGCGGAGCTATGACAATAAGCACACTGTTTTTTTCCTCACACGTCTCGGGTTGCATTTCCTATCTGGGAAAAAACGAAAAGGGAGCCTTGTAAAGGATCCAGGATCTGGGCAGGAAACCACACAGAGTGAAGGTTGCCATTGTCATTAGCAATTAATGTAACCACCAGGGCTGGACTGAGGAAGCCCTGCCAAGGCAGTGGGGGAGGGCAGGGGCATAGGCTTCTGGGGGCAGTGGGGAGAGGCAGGGAGTGGGAGCCGCTCACCCCTACTTGCCAGCCATGCTTGGCTGGAGGAGTGAGCAGGGCACCCCCTCAGCTACTCCCAGGACGGATGCTACAGTACTAAGTTTTTCATTTTAAAACAAGGTGCCCAGGACGTGATAAGTTATACAAGGTCTCTGCCACTCATTTTTACGTCCTGGGGTTCCAAGTCCAATTTCTTAGTCCCCTTGGTAGGTAACGTTTTTTTTTTCTCCTAAGTCAGTCTGTTGAGATGCATTTATTTAGCAGTACTTATCGAGTGCCTTCTGTGTGCCAAATTCTTGGGGTGCTGGGCATGAGGCTAACGCTAATCTATAACAGATGTCTAGCACTAGGCACGGTGCTATGTGCTTTCCATTTGTTACCTCATTTGGGCACCATTACAACTTTGTGAGCTAGGTTTTCTTCTTACCCCACTTTATAGATGGTATAGTTGTGGACGAGAGAGGTCAATTAACTCTGTTCCAAGTCATAAAACCAATGCCTGAGCCCAGACAACTTTGTTTTTTCAATTCTATTTTCCTTGTTCCTAACCCTGGTTTATGCCCTCAAGAAGTGTAAGATCGAGGGAAGACTCAGACAAGTAACTAGTGATGAAAATGGTAAGGAGATATGGGCTACAGCAGGGTTAGTTTAGGATCTCTGAAAGTCCAGAGAAGAGACACTTCATCTAGCTTGGAGAGGCCCTCACAGAAGGCTTCCTGGAGGAGGTGAGTTTCTGGTCTCTCTCCTGTCCCAGTGGTATGTGAGCATGTTTTGGCCAAACTAAGCAGTCTGAGAGGGAACATTGTCTTATTATGTCTGCATGGCTCACTGCCTCATTGAATAGGTGTAGGTGTGTCTTACAGTCCTGTCTAGTCACTGAAAATGTTTGCTTCCTATGTTTTTCTAAATGAAGCCCCAGGGGATTGACAAGATCTAGGACTGCCAACATTTCTTCCACATTTTGGGTGGATTTAAATCTTTGTCCTAGTCCTCCTTCCCCCTCCCTGATTTATCTCTTCTTTTCTTCATTCTTCCCCTTTCCACCCCTAAACTCTTTTTCTTTCTGGTAGTTTAAAAAATGCCACTTTTCATTAATGTGACCAGAATGTCATCAAGTAGTTTAATGCTCTCTAATGTCCTTGTATCATTTACGTTTTGCGAACAGTGTGGAAATGAATCCCATCTGTGGGTTCAAGAACATCAAAAAAGTTGGACAAGCTATTTGGACGTGCTACTTCACATTGCATTAGTGTGTACAATGTCAGGGGGCTAAGCCAAGCGCAGCCTATCCTGGCCTCCACCGCCCCTTCCTCAGGCCTGGGAGTGACAGATCACTTACTTCTGGAACTCACAGTCAGTCACAGGGACCAGGGGCTGGAAGGCTGCCCAGAGGCCCCAGGAAAAGTGTGAAGTCTAAATAAAAAAATGAGAAATGATTCAGGAAAATCTCTCTCTTCCTCTTGGGTCCCGGGATGCTCTAACAATAGCTTTTTCATCACTTGGATGAGAGGCTGGTTATAGTGCTGTCTGCCTTCTTCAAAAATAATTAGCTTGCCTCTGTCTCTTTCAGTCTCCCCCCAACCTCCTACATTCCCCAGGGAGGGGAGTTCTGGGGCTAAAATGAAGCTGACACTTTGTAAGGCAGCTGTAAGAAAGCCCATATCACTGGAGAGCAGTAAGTTTGGGGCCAGTAGAGGACACAGAAGAAGGGACCTCTAGAGGACCATATTGTTGTTGTTGTTAGGTGCTGTCTAGTTGTGTCCAACTCATAGTGACCCTTGTAGGGTTTTCGATGGCTGATTGTTTCAGGATTGTTTCAGGAGTGGATTGCCATGTCTTTCTCCCATTTTTGCAGTGGTAGGGATTGAATTGGGTACCTCAGAAAGTGCAGAGCAGCGCTCTACCAACTGAGCTAACCCTAAATAGCAGGATCATGAGAAGGTCTCAAAACCTAAATTGACAGCATAGTCATCCCAAGAGGACCCTGATGCAAGAGGATCCTGTGAAGGGTGCTGCCACTGGGGTCACCCTGCCTGGGCTTCTACTTTCCAGAATGTGATTATGAACATGAGAAACCCCTGTGCCCCAACTCCATTACCTGCAAAATGAGGCTGCTAATTACATCAGCATAGTTAAATGGGGCTGGGATTTGGCTCAGTTGGTAGAGCAATGCTCTGCAGTCTCTGAGGTCTCTGGTTCGATTCCTAGCACCGCAAAAATGGGCCAGAGATGTAGCAATCTACTTCCAAGGCAATCCCAAAAAATCAGCCATTGAAAACCCTATGAGGGTTGCTATAAGTCGGACATGACTTGAAGGCACCTAACAATAACAACAAATTAAATGGCCAATTGCATGTGAAGTGCATGGACTAGCGTCTGGCCATCATATCAGCAATGATAATAATGAGCCAGTATTAGTGCTTCCTTGTCCCCTTGCTCTGGCCACCTAACACTTCCGGTACCCTGACCCTCAGGCTAGTGCCACTGGGTAGAGTTGGCCCTTCCCACCTCAAGTATACACTCAGCCCAAGCCCTTCCCCTGCAAACACAGGCTGCAGTGAGAGGAAAGAGGGCACCTTCACTCCAAAATGTCCTGGCCTTTCTCTAAGTCTGGAGAAACCCCTCATGGGTTTCCCTGGATAGGAGTCTGTAGCTTCTGTTTCAGGAAAACAATAAACAAACAAACAAAAAGATCCCACATCTACTCTTCCTCAGACACGGGGAGCAGCCAGAGTGAAGTTTTTTAAGTGTTAATCATTATAAGGGCCCCAATCCCTTGAGAGCAATGCAAACCCCTCCCATTTTACATTTTGCTCCTGTGTATATCCTAATATGCTTTAATTTTAAATGTAAACACAAGCAAATAACTTCACAATTCTCAGGACAATATCATTCTGTTTTAGCTCCTAAGTTAAGCAAACAAAAACATTCTCTCAATGCAATTACCAGGAGAACAATTTGCTTCTAAGTTCTTGGTAGGATGAGCAGAGAACCTACAGGTCATTTATGCTAAGAGGAATGTGAGAATGCCAATGAGGACATTGACCTGGAGTGCCCTGGGGACTTGTGAGTACAGTTTATGATGCAGTCTCTGCTCCAGCCCTTTCCCTTCACACTGGTAGGAAGGACACTGGCTTTTAAGACTGACAGATCTGGCTCTAAGGTCTGACTGGGTTAAACACTAGAGCTTTCCTTGACACCTCTACTTTCCCTTTAACCTTTAATTGGTATGGAGGGGTCAAAATAAACCCCCTGGTTGGGTACCAGGCATGGGGCACTGTAGGACTTACCTAAGCATGGGTATGTGCATCATGTGACCCTACAAGCATGATACTAGTTAAAGGTTATCTCGTGACAGTGTCATTGGCTAGGACTATAGTTATGATGGTGAAGAGCATAGAACCAGGAGCCAGATGACATGAGTCTGAATCCTGGCTCTGCCAACTGCTTACCATGGATAAGTTGCTCCACTTCTGAGGCTCAGAATGGTATCTGTGTCAAAGGATGGTTATAAAGATGAATTGCATTAATATGTGTTAGGGTATTTAGTGCCTAAGACATAGCAAACATTCTGTGTAAGTTGATCAGCTGTTGTTATCCCTTCAGTTATTTAGTACTTCATTTGTACTATGCTGAGAAGTCTCTGAAGGCAAGGAATGTGTCTGTTTCTACTGCCATAGCCCATCACAGAGCATAGGGCCTGGCACCTGGAAGACTCTCATTATTATTTGCTCAATTGTACTGAAGTGAAATAAAGGATGTTAAATTGTGTTGTAAACCACCATGCAAGAATTTTTTTTATTAACTCTGGAAGAAGTCTATTGGATAAAATGTCTCCAGGGCTTTCTCAGAATTGCTGCTGCTATTGACTGTACCAAGATTTTGATCATCAGTTGACTATTCAGTTTATGAATGACCCTGTTGTCAGTGTTTTCTGTGTTTAGTTCTTTTCTTCCTGGTTTGTGCTGAATGATTTGCAAATATATTCTACTCAACTAATGTTTACTGAAAGTCGCAGGCTGGGAGAAGCTAAGACAGGAAGCAGAGTGGGGGTGGTCTTCTGCACTGTCTAGCCTCACAAGGTTGAGAGGCAGATGTACAAATCCAGACCTGATCACACAGGTAGCCTGTGTATCTGACCATTAAAATAATTGAGCAGCTGACCCAACGGAGTCCTTCCTATGTGGTTTGTATATGGTGATGGGTATTTAGGTTCTGTCTTTCCTTTGGGGATAGCTGGTTGGATGTAAACCTGGGTACCTCCAAAGGCCGTGCCTCCCCTTTCCATGCTGTCTGGAGGGAACTCATGTGACATAACAGAGGATGAAGACACCCACAAAGTAAAATGAAGGGGCAGGGAGGGGAGCTTTGGGGCTTTGTATTATTGTAGCAAAGCTAGCCTATCTCAACAAATGTAAACTCCATCTTCCCTAGAGTTCTTTATTATGCCATATGCTGTAGCCTGAAATTCACTCCCTTTGGAAAGCTCAGGAAATAAGTAAAGGGATTCCAAACCTATGGAATCTGCAGGACTCTTAAGCAGGGCTCTGTTTATATCTCTCTTGTTGTTGACATTCTATTTCCTAATGAAGTCATTTGAACATCTGTAGTATATCTGCCAAAAGCCAGTTAACTGGAAATGATATTAGCCACTGTTAGCAGTGTGTCTCTTCCCTATTCCCCCTTGTGACTGTGCTCTGGAGGCACTCCTACATAGCTCAGAGGTTCTTAGGATCTGGACATCAAAGGGAGTGATACAGTCACCAGCAGCTCTCCATTCAAACAGTCAATGTTTTAGATTTCTGGCTCCTAAACTTCCAGATACTGAAGATCCTTTTTATTGCTCCTGCTCCCTATGTTACAAAGACCAAGTCTTCTAAGATAATGGACTGTTTAAGTTATAATAGAGTGATTTGCCTCACTTCCTATTAATCAAGCATCATATGTAATATTGATCAGATAATGCTAACAATGTGGAACTGAAAAAATTTCTATCCAGAGAAATTTCAGTTATACTAGGCAGACTTAACTATAGTAGAAAGAGGGTTTCCATTAGATCTCCTATTTTAGTTTTAATTTATTTTTAAAAATTTCCAATTATTGTTAGAACTTTAAAATGAATGAAATAGCCTAGGAAGTCCTTAGCTTTGACCACCTTAAAATCTGAGTTCTAAAACTGCCTTATACTCTATCATTATTGCTGACTGCAGTTAATTGTTGTCTTTAGTTAGCTGGGCAAAGGAGGCTAAGGTACAAGATAGTTTGAATACTCACTGTGTACTGAGCTGGGGTCAGGGACTTTATATTTCTAGAGCATTTGGTTCATCCCCAAGCCCTGTGATGGGCACATAAGAGTGATCCAGTGTGACTAGATCCTAGGATTCTAGGATCCAGAGCCTAGGATTCTTTGGGTGGCTCTTTGCTCCTAACAATGACATATCAAAGCATCAGTATTCAGCATCCCTGAAACAACTAAATTGAACTCAAGAAAAGTATAGTATCCACTCTGACAAAAGTCTGTATTCAGAAGAAGTAGTGCATAGCTTCTCTGAAAGGACAATTCTGGTGTCTTCTAGAGGTGTGTGTGTGTGTGTGTGTGTGTGTGTTTGCACCTAGGAGTTGGGTTTCTTTTGACTCTTGCTTTCATAGAGGTTTTCACTATTTCCATCAGCACAAAAAATCAGAAAACCATGCTGGGACTTAATGCAAACTGATATTGGAAGGGGCCATCAGTCACTGTCCTTTCAGAGACAAACTGCGGCATAGGAGCTCTGATCTGCTGGAGCTCATATACAAAGTGGGGAGAGCGATAGTTCTGTCAGAGCATCTGGTGCCAAAGCCCATGTTATTACAGCTTCACAAAATGGCAGAGCAAGTTGTGTCCCAAAAGATCATTGAGCTCAATTTCAACATTGTGCAAGTGGGGAAATTGAGGCTCAGAGAGGATGTGCTCTATGCCCAGGATTCCAATTTGTTAGAAAAACAATCAGGCTCAGAGGATAGGTCTCCCAACTTTAATTCTAGTATACCTGAAAGATTTGAGGAGCCACCAGAGATGAATGAAAGCTTAGAGATCCATTCATTCAACTAACCTACCAACTAACCAACCATAATTCCCCATTAGGAATGAGGACATCTCACACAAGGCCTTCTCCAGCCATGTTCCCTTGGTCAGGATTACATCTCATGCTGAAGTACAAGACATTCACAGGCTGGGGACATAGGACTGGCTTCTCTCTGTCCCCACACTCCTATCTCCAATTGCTGTCTACCTAACATCTCCAAAAGATGTCCCACAGGCACCTCAAACCCAGCACCCAACCAGTCCTAGCTCTAGCTCTCTCCCCATGACATGTTCCTCTTCTAGGGCTCTTTATCGCCATTAACAATACTCTTATTTACTCAGTTGTGCCGCCCCAAACTTTGGACTTATTCTTCATTCTTTTCTCCTCCTCTCCACATAAAATCCATCAGCAGGTCTTTTTGCTTCTACCTTCAAAATAGTTCCCAAACCCAGCCATTTATCACCCCACTTTGCAATCTGATACTCCACACTTGCTGACCATCATCTCCCACCCCTGCCCTATTGTAGTCTGCTTTCCACAGAGTGGCTATGGTAATCCTCTGAAAATGTAAGCCAGATACTTCCATTCCATGATGAGAGAGGCCCCAATGATGACCCATCACATTTAGAACAAAATCCAAACTCCATCTCATGACCCAGCCCCTGCCCACAAGATTTCTGCTCACCTTTCATGTCTCTGATCACATATCTAAAATTGTGGACCCATTTATATCTATCCCTTTATCCAGCTTTCTTTTCCTTTATAACTTAGATTGGTTGGCCTGACATTGCATGTTAATTATATACTATGTTGTTGTTGTTAGGTGCCCTCAAGTCGGTACCCGACTCATAGCGACCTTCGTAGGGTTTTCAATGGCTGACTGTTTCAGGATTGCCTTGGGAGTGGATTGCCAGGTCCTTCTCCCATTTTTACGGTGCTGGGAATTGAACGCGGGACCTCAGAGACTGCAGCGCGGCGCTCTAACAACTGAGCTAAATCCCAGCCAATATACTATATATACGTATGTTTATTTCCTATCCTGCTAACTAGAATTAAGGCTTCATGAAGGCAAAATGTAGTTTTATTTTTTAAAATAACTGTCCTTAGTGCCTAGAACAATGCTCACTGAAAAATAGGTGCCTGGTAGTGCTTGTTGAATAAATGAATGATTGGCTTAGGCCTGTGAGGGTATGCCCCTTAAGAACAGGATGGGCCAATCTCTTCTAGAGAAGCATTCATGTGTGGCCATGGTGGGTTCTAGTAGCCTAGGAAGAAGGAAGAACAGATGGTGAGTAGCTGACCAGCTTGTCTTGTGTCTGTGATTACAGTCACTGAACACTTTTAGAAAAACTCAGCCTGTCCCACTCCTCTTTGTTTCAGTAAAGGCAGCCAGTAGGTGTTTTCTGAGGCTTGGCTGGGTGGGAGCATAGAGTATCTATTCTCTGAGCTCTTAGCAAGGCCAAGAAATGAATTGTAACTTCCTGGGGCAGCAGGCCGTCAGGGCAGGGCTCCATTAGTTATCTCCCCTGGTGACAAGCCGGTCCTCAGTGATGTCATCTGAGCATCTGCAGGCACCTCTTCCAGGAGCCCACTAACTGGAAATGACATCAGCCCCCAGCAAAGTAACTTGGGCGCCCAGCAGACATGTCCCGCTGATCCCTGTCTGGAGCTCATCTCCCTGCCTACCTGGAAGTCCTCTGGCTGGCATTTTGGCAAACAAAGAGGCATTTGAGAGGGAATTAAGTTGACTTTAACAGATAGCCTCAAAGTGTTTCCCAACACATCGACGGTTGCATTGAATTATAGGTGCTAATAAAGCTGTCAGAGCCTTGGCACAAGAACCGAACTCAGGCTGAAGGATCCCCGGGAAATGATGAGAATTCATCTGGGCCTGGAAAGTCGGTCTCCAGCCCAGCTGGAGTCTCTCACACACATTACCGGGCCAGGAAAGGGCTGGAATTACCCATCCTGACTGTGCTCTCTGCTCATTGGTCCCATGAACTTAAAGCAGAAAGGAGTTTTTTTGATTCTTCAGCTCAACTTCTCTTTCACTGACAGAGAACTGTGTCTCTAACTATGGTACATTGGCATTTCCAGCTAATGGGTCTTCTCTGTTTGCAGCTTTACCTTTGTCTCCTTCCGTCCGGTAGGTGAGGCTTTTTTAGTCCTCAGTAGCTTTGGCTAGGAAAGCCCACTCACCTCACAGTGGTAGTCCTTTTGGCATGGCAAATGTCCACAAAGCATGTAGATCAGATGCTTTATATTATGCAGGATTCTTTCAGATGTGAGTGAGAGCTGTTGAGATAAAACTGGCCTAAGGATAAAAGAAATGAGAATATTTCTTCCATGGACCAATCACAGAAGAGATAATCATGTAATATTTCCAAAATTGATCATTGTCCCTGATACAGTTTCTTGACTCACAAAACTGAAAAAGTGACAAGGAGCTGTTTTTTCAGGTATGGCTGTGTCTAGGTGCTCAAATAATGTTGAGAATTTACCTTGTTTTATTCCTCAGAACTACTTTTATTGGTGGTGCCTTTCTTCTCAGGGTGATTTCAGTTCCTGACAAGACCTCCATGAATACTAAACAGCTCCTAACTAATATTCCATCAACTCAGCAAGTCCACTATTGAGACAGCTTCTCTTTCACAGTACTTCCTGCAAAAGTATCCATTTGTGATTCTCACTGGATTCATTTGAGTCACATGCCCATCCTGAAACCAGTCACTCTGACCAGGGGAATCCCTTCATTGTCTAGGCTGGGACCATGTGCTTCTTCTGCAGCTAGATGGAGTAAGATCAGTTTGATCCAAATGAGGTAGTGGGGGCAGTGGGAACTTCCCCAAAGATGAATTTAACTGGTGTCCCCCCAAAGAAAGGAAGTTGATGGAGGGCCCATTGAAACCCAATGAATGCCCACTTTTCTTACAAACTGTATGAGATTTGCAGTATCTCTGCTTCAATCTGCCTAGTCCCTTTCACCTGAAACTTTATTCCCCAACATTCTAGCTGTAGAAGTCTCCTTCCTAGGGCCAGAATCACTTACTTCTTCCAGGAAATCTTCCTTTATCTTAAGCACAGATGCCTCTCTTACTTTCTCCTGAACCTTTCAACCTATACATTTCTTTGGGCTCAGAAAGCTTTTCATCCTAGCCATGGAGGTCTGGCCCTTCCCTAGCTCTCCTGACTGGGCATGGCCTGGAGAGGGACAAGGACTTCTGTATGCATGTTTCTGATCTGGATTGGGCACAGAAGAGATACTCACATAGTTGCAAAATCCATTATTGTCCCTGATGAGAAAAAATGTTCTAAGAAATTGTCTCTATTATATGTTAATTAATGAATGGCAGTAGACATTTCTCTTCAATTCTCCCTGCTTCCCTGTTCCCCATACCTTGAAGGTGTCCCCATATGGTAGAGATGCTTCCAGCTGGGAAAGGCCTCAGAGAGCAGCTGGTTCAGAACTGAGCTGGACCAGACTTGCGTCTCTTGGCAACTGGTTCAGTTGACTTCTCATCTTGATCCAGTTTTCCTATTTTTTGTTTTTTTTGTGTGTGTGTATGAATGTTGGGGAGGGTTATTTAATTCTGACCTCCCAACAGTCTTACAAAGAAGGTAATATTATTCCTTTATTTTATGATGTGGATACTGAGGTTCAGAAAGATTAAGTGGCTCACTTTATCCAAGCTTTATTTTCATTCTCATTGTAATATTCCCTTCACCCAGTCTTCTTAAGATGTGTGTATCTTTTATTTTAACTTTATTTCCTTCTATTACATTAAGAGTGTATAGGTGAGCCACGTGGAAACTATTTTGTAAGAAGATGGCGTATAAACAAATGCTGACATTCATCCAAGGACACGTGGACCTGGAGCTGAAATCTTGGCCACTCCATGGTCTGTTTCCTCGACTTCCATACACTGGGGCTGAGAGTGGAGGTCCGCTGAGGAAGAGTGGGAGGATAGGGTTGCACTTGGAGCCGAGAAACAATGATTCACTTACCATCAGCCCTCACATGCCTTTTGCTTTCCCCACTAGACATGAGCTCATGGAACTCTATTTCACGTTCCTTTCAGTAGACTTTCCTTTTCCTGTAGTAAGGTTAAATGGAGCCATCACAGGGATGTATTCATCAAGAGCAGCCATTGGATAGTAATAGGATAATTGTGCCGGCCGTGGTACCACAGAGATGATCACTAGTGTTGCTTTAAGAATGTACAGAGGCCACATTTACGTTTCAGGGCAGCCCCTTTGAAAACTTTGGCATGGGTCCCCAGCACTGTTTTCCTTCTCGCAGCATGATGTGAGAACACTGTTACAGTGTGTGCCTTGTTTAAGCACAAGCCAGGCACTGTGTGGCCTGGGAGGTGGATTATGTCCCAGATGAAGGGCGGAAATCCTTGCCAGGGATGGCCTCAGTTCCTGCAGGCTCAGTGTATGTATGTTATAATAATGTCTGCTGCCCACAACCCCTGTGGTATCATCCCAGGGTACGGAGCAGCTGAATGGGGAGGGACACACAAATCTGTTGATTATCCCTATCCTTGATCTTGACATTCAGAACTCTCTGTATTTGGTGCTCCCTTGTTTTTTAGGCTTATTCTCTACTAGTGGCTTGTGTGTGTGTGTGTGTGTGTGTGTGTGTGTGTGTGTGTGTGTGTGTGTGTGTGTATTTTTGTTGTTGTTGTTGTTCAATCTGCCCCCCCATACACATATACTTTAAATTGAGAGGGAAAAAAGTTTCATTTTATGTACCAACTCTGAGCACTTGAAAGCGGCTATCTTAGAACACTGTGTTGAGGATTCTGAGGCCACATCCTGACTCAGCAGGATAGAGCTCTGTGATTAATTAGTGAGGTCCGCCCTGGGCAGAAGTCAGGAGGTGGCAGCACACACATCTGCCCATACCCCCGATCTCTGCCTAGCATGTTAGCTTTATTAGCTTGGCTACCATGTTATACCTTCCTGCCTTTCCCCATTTTCCTCCCACTTGTTAGGAATTCTTTCCTTGTGAATATCTGTTAATATTCTTCATTATTAAAGGAAAATTGCAAACCTGCAATTTCTCCATAAGGTTATATTGAATGCTCCTAGGCAAGCATATTTTTCTCTCTTCATTGTTCCTTCAGCCTTTGGTAATATCCTTAGCTTAGTACCATTTTCTAGCTTGAGTTGGAGAGTGATGCATGTGTGTATTGTGGTTCTCCTGGAGGACTGGGAACTCCTTGATGGTAGAAATCAAATTGCTTTTATCTTTGTCTTTACATCCCCATAGCCATTGGTGAAGAGAAAGACCAGACTCCAAGGATGAGTCTCAGCTCCTTGGGTCAAGTCTCTGCATTTTGTTGAAGGAAACACTGAGACTTAAGACTAGATGGGAGAGTATTCAAAGTCACACCAAAAGTTAGAAACATTAGCTCTGATTCCAAAACTCAGACTCCAGGGATGTTAGAACTGGAAGGACTCTCAGAGGCTGCTTGCTTTATCTCTGGTTACCAGGAAGCCCTGAGTGCAAGGACATCTCACCTTAGCTTGATACTACTTTATTTAGTTTAGTTTCATTATGTTAGTTTCATGATAAACACAGCTTTATTGTAAACTATGAAAATCATTTTTGGAAATAAACTGAGAGTGAATAGAGAGCAAATAATTATAAATTGGTCCATTCATTCATTCATTCATCCAAGGAATTATTAACATCATTCTAGGTCCTAGGGATAGTGTATAAAATAGGCAAAAATTCGAGCTCTTATAAAGCTTAAACTTGAGGAATATAAGTGTGTTTGCTTCTATCTATGTAGAACTCATTAATCCTCACAAAATATTTACATCTAATATAATTAACCCCGTGTTGCAGAGGAGGGTATTAACACCCAGAGAGTTTATGCAGTTTGTCCAGAGTTGCATTAAGGTGAAGGAGGCATGATTTGAACTTAAGTAGGCTGATGCCAGCCCCTCCATAATGAATGTCTATTGCCACATATTAAAAATAGAAAATTGAGAGTCAGAGAGGGTAGGCCACTAAGCAAGGCCACACAGCTAGTTTAGGAGCAGTGTCAGGCCATCTGACTCTTGCACTAGGTTCTTTCCAGGCCACCAGTCTGCCTTTCCTTCTCAAACTGTGGGAAGGAATGGGACAGACAAATCAATGGGTAGTATGGCTTGTAAGAGCTGAGAACATGTAGTTCTCTTGTAGGGTAGACATGGGCTGTTTGTTTCTCACGCTGGCAAGGTGGTGCGAGGGTAGGAAACAGACTTCCAACGTACCAAATATTACTCTAATTGGCTCAAAGGCCATGATTGTATCAAGTTCCAGAAATTATGAGTGAATCAGACAGGCCACCGCAGCTGGTCAGCAAATTATTGGCTCAAGTGTTGTAATTATTAAATGCAGCAGAGAAAGAGAGAGAGAGAGAGAGAGAGAGAGAGAGAGAGAGAGAGAGAGAGTGTCTGACTTACTCCAAGATAATTGATCCAAAAATTATGGGTTCCAAGAAGGCCAACACTTGCTTAAATTTAGATTTGGACTCCACTCCTGTCACACGCACACAAATGACTACTGTTTCCTGGACACCCACTCAGCACACACGATCGGTCCCTTCAGCTCTGCCAGCCCGCAGGAACAAAAGGGATTTTGATTCTGATTATTTTTAAACTTTAATGACAAATCCTTTCCTTCTCCACATTAAAAAATAAAGGCTGTGCATAGTACCATTAAGGGACTGCTTGCTGCTGCTTGATTCTCGGAGGTACTTACGTTGTTTAAATTTTAATTTCCGGGTTGAAATTTTTATTGAAAACATCACTATCTTCCTAAACAACAAAAACAAGTTCCTTCCCTTGTCACCGTACTAGTTTGTTCTTTACCTGCTCTCACTTTGCCTCAGCAGGAGCCCTCCCTTCCTGCTTCTCCAGGCTCTGTGGCTCCAGGAAGCCACGCAGCCCTGTGACCCCAATTTGCTGGTCCCGCCCCAGACAAAGGTCATTATTATTATCATTTTCACTATTTGATAGTGAATCTTTTGTCTTAGGGATGGGCTGAGGACTTAAAGTGTCAAATCCTGGACCACTCAGGGACAGAGTCCCTCCAGTTATGATGATGATGACTGCGATAATAATGATGGCATCATTATAGCAATAATGACAAAACTCCTATAACATTTCCTGACCACTTCCCACATGCCTGACTGGCTCCAGGTAGTTTTTAAGCATTACCTCCATGCATTCTTCAACACACCAGGAGGAAGCTATCATTACCCCCATTTTGGAGAAGAGACAGATCAGGAGAGATCACTGCATCAGGGGAGAAGAGGTACAATCATTTATCATTCTTGAATCATGTCGACAGCAACAGATACCACTGGAAAAAGTTGCTGTGTATGGTTTAGCAAGATTTAAAGAGAGGTGTTTTTATTTAGGTACTGTCAAAAAGCAGGAAGGCTTCATGGCAAAGAGAACATTTGAGCTGAATGTGGAAAGCAGGGTAAGATTTTAACATGCAAGGGGAAAAAAAGCCAGAAAATGACCTTAGTAAAGACAAGAAAGGTGGAGGTGTGTTTGGGAGTACCTGGCTCAGCCATTGGAGGAGGAGATAGGTAGTTCAGTCAGGCAAGATGGAGGGAGGCAGTGATTAGTTCTTGGAGGGCCTTGGATACCTGCCTAAGGATACTGGTCTTTTCCCAGTGGGCAAGAAAGTCATCCAAGTGTTTTAATCAAGGGAGTGACCACACTGGACCTGCACTGTTAGAAAAATCACTCTAGGAAAGGGTGAATGGGAAATTGGGGAAGGGAAGGCAGGAGGCAGGGAGACCAGCAGGGAGACGGTTGGAAGAGACTGTTTCCAGCTTTATTTCTCCTCTGGCCATGCTGTGCCTGGTTGCTGGCCTTGGGTCCCAGCCCTCTACTTTGGACCCCCATGCAGCCCCACGGGTCCCAGCTTGACCCTCAGATAGCTCTCTGCTGCCCCCATCTGGCCAAGAAGCCCCTGCCACCATTCACTTGCAGGGCCTGGCCCAGAGGATCCAACACATGTGTTAATAACACTGTGAGGAATACAGCTGCTACTGCTAGGACCACTGGCCAAGATTCAGAGCCCATATGATGTGTTGGGCATACTCATGTCTTTTACATATATTAAGTGCTTGCCAGTAACCTCGCAGGGACTTTTTGAAGTGGATGCTATTATTAGTATTTCATAGGGTAAGGGGCTGAAGTGTAGAAATACTCTGTCCTCAGGGTGTGGTAAGATGGGATGGTTTTGCCAGGCACCTGCCTGAAGACCTGGGATTCTTGCATTCAGGTCACTTCTGTCTGGATCCTGTGGGAGGACCTGGTCAGAGCTCCAGGTGGGGAACCTGCTATGGGGTATAGCTAGGTTGTGACTGACTCAGGGGTGGCCTGAGCTGGAGGAATGAGGGGAGGGTGACCAAGCACAGGACTGTGGCTGAGAACTTGGGTCAAAGGGATAGGCAGAACATCTGGGAGACAGAAGCTGAAAAAGACAGAAAGGAGCAAGGGGTACCTGAGCAAGGCTTCATGTGTAAGGCAGTGGCTGGCATGGGGCCTAAGGAGTGGCTCTGTGTTTGTTGGTTTTCTTAAACTGTTAAGGTTCTTACTGCTCAAAGAAACTTTTCCAACTTGACAATACTTGTAGGGGGAGGGGCTCTAATTTTTTAGTAAAGTCCTATTAAAGAAAACCCACTGGCATCTCTCACCCAAGAGCAGGGCCCTGAGGAGTGGGAGGCAGAGGAGGGCCATTTTTGATGGAAGCACAGTAGGGTGGGAAGATCCAGGTCAGGGGCGCAGCTGGCTGTTTGCAGGAGGGAGCAGCTGGGGTGGGGGAGCCAAATGCCAACTTCTGCACTTCCCAGGTTTACCTGGGGCCAGCTCTGGGCGCAGCGATAATGTTTCTATAAAACAATTTTCAGGAAGACCAGTAGGAGATGAGGAGGAGGCATAGGTGTCCATAATTAAGTGCATCGTTCGAACTGAAAGACCTCACTGGGATTCGCTGGGGATGGGAACTAGTTTTGTCAGACCAGGGATAAATCACAACTTCCTTGCATCTAGTAGGTCATCTTGGTGCCTCAAATGCTTCCTGTCTTCTGGCAGGTGGTGAAATGTAACCATAGCTGATCCCTTACCAGACAGAATAATGAAAGTATATGAACCAATGTGGGAAAGGAAACCTTTTGGGAAGTGTTATTCAGATCATGTAGACAAGAAATGGAGACCATCTTAAGACCAGAGAGATTCATTGTTAGGGTATATGTGAACTAGACCTGAAATTCACTCCTATCTCAAACCAATGGCCCTGTGGACCTACTACTCTCCTGGTCTCTGTCCTAGCCTGTGAAGTCCTTGTCACAACATCTTTGTCTCCATCTACTCCAATCAGATTCCAAGTTCAAGAGGATGCTTGTGTGTATAAGCTTCAGAACAAATTTTGGAGGGGGCCAGAGTGACCAGCCTAGCAGATTTCTATTGCTCCCACTGGAGAGCATCATTCATGAGAGCCTCATGGGATGCTGTCCGGCCACTGGACAAGCTACCTTGGACCTTGATGGTCCCATTGCTGACCACCTGACACTAAGAACAGCTTGTGGTGACTTCCTTTAGTGGATGTGTAGTCATGTTGATTTGGAACAGGAGGATGTATAGAGATTGGCACCATGAAAGACAAGAGCTGAGTGTGGTAGCCCACACTTGTATTCCTAGCACTTGGGAGGCTGGGACAGAAGGACTGTGAGTTTGAGGCCAGCCTAAACTACATAGCAAGTTCCAGGCCAGCCTGGGCTATAGGGCAAAAAAACAAACAAACAAGCAGGCAAACCAAACTAAAACCCAAACAAATAAGCAAAAAGACACCTTCAAGGCAGAGATGCGTCTGATTTTGGTCCCCATGAAAGCCCTCTTAAGAGTGAGACAAGCAATAAGGGAATGAAGAAACTGAGGGACATGCAAGGAAATGAAAAAGTATCTTCTGGAATAATAAGAGTTATAGCTGAAATATACACTAAAGGAAATTGAGCATTGGTGAAAGAAACAAACATCCAGATCATAAACCAATTCTTCCTTCATTATCTAAGGCTGTCTCCTCTCCTCCATATTTCCCATCTAGGAGAAGAGATTTCTCAAAGCAGATGATTTAGTGGGTCAACTGACCCCTTTAAAGGACAGATCTGTACTGTGTATTGGGATTCACTGAGCGATGCTTAGGGAAGGACCTTGTCAATGAGAAACAATTGAAGTACATAGCATTAGGGGTTAAATGTAAAAAGATCAAGCCATGGAAAAGAACGAAAAATTAAAATCAAGTTTTGATTAAATATCAGAAGTAGAAATGGCTTTGTAACCTTAAGACTAGTACAAACACTAAAGATAAAGATTGACATATTTGACTATATAAAATATAATAATCTGGATAGGCATGGGAGATGGGGGAGGAAGGGCACAAGAGGGTTAGGGGGAAGTTATGTGTGCAATGTACAATGAAACGCATATATGGAAATGTCACAATGAAATACATGTCAGAATGAAATACATAAAGTCGTACATTAAAAATTTCCAATAAAAAGGAAAGGTACTCTAGATGGAAGAATTAATGAAATAAAAATAGAAAAACTTGGAAAATTAGAAGAAATATCAAAGGATTAATAGATGTACTGTATGGAGATTTCATAAAAGTTGATAACAGAAGCGCTAAGTTCTCAATGGCTAATAGGGAAATGATATGAACATGTATAAAAAGAAGAAATATATAGTTAATAGGTGTTGTTGTTGTTGTTGTTAGGTGCCGTTGAGTAGGTATCTGACTCATAGGGACCCTCTGTACAACAGGGGAAACACTATTGTCAGTGCTTCTCCGCTGTTCATAGGGTTTTCAATGGCAGATTGATTTTTGGGAGGGGGTTGCCAGGTCCTTCTCCCAAGCCTACAGCACCTGGTGTTCCCAGGCAGTCTCCTATCCAGGTACTAACCAGGCCTGACCCTGCTTAGCTTCTGAGATCTGACAGGATCGGATGCCACAGGGCTATGGCTGCAGGTATAGTTAACAGTATTTGAATAAAATCTCTGCTATACTAATCAAACAATGAAAATTAAAACTGTAACAAGATGCTACCCATTCCTTGCTTTTTCCTACCCAAGTTAACATAGATAAAAACAATATCTAGTGCAGGTATTATTAGGTGCCGTTGAATCGGGTCCAACTCATAGCTACCCTGTGTACAACAAATCAGTCCTCAACTCTGTGCCAGATGGTGATGTTTTTTATGGTTAATCTCGTTGTTGCAGACACTGTGTCAGTCCATCTACTTGTGGACTTTCCTTTTTTTCATTGACTTTCTACTCTCCTAAATATGATGTCTTTCCCCAGGGATTGGTCCCTCCTGACAACATGTGCAAAATACGTAAGATGCATTCTAGCCATCCTTGATTCCAAGGAGCATTCTAGTTGCACTTCTTCTATGACAGATCTGTTGGTTCTTTTGGTAGTTCATGGTATACTCAATATTTGTTTCTAGCACCATAATTCAAAAGCATCAATTCTTCTCTTGTCTCCCTCATTCCATGTGCAGCTTTCACAACTGTATGATGCGACTGAAAATACCATGATGTGAGCCAGGCGCACCTTTGTGTTCAGTGTGACACCTTCACTTTTCAACACAGTTGCAAGGATAGAGATAATAAAACAGCTATGATTCAGACACCGACTCGACAGCCCCTAACAACAACAATAACATATACTAACAGTACATTAAGTACTACAATGCAGTATTATTGATTGTATTTTACCCACAGAAACAAGCCCATATCTCAGCACTATCATTTATTCCAGTTTTACAGATGAGGAAACTGAAGATCAGACAGGTAACTTGCCCGAAGTCACAAAGCCTCCAAGAAGTTGACCCAGCATTCAAACCAAGGCATACACACACTTAACTTTTGTACCCAGGGTAAGACAGAAACCCAGATAATGAATTAAATTCCCATAGGATCATGTGGGTGATCCAAGGCCTAGAAGAAGCTACTGATTCTTATTGGAGAAGACTTGAAAAAATCATCCTTTGAGCCAGATGTTGACAATATATAGAGAAAAATGGTTGATATTAAGGAGGATGTATATTCCTAGCAGACAGAGAGCTTGAGCAAAGATGTGGAGATGAACAGATGTGGTGTGTAAACTAGAAAGCACCCTAGGTTTGGTGAGACAACAGAGATCAGTTCAGTGGGTCAGTAGTAGGAAAAGGAATGATGAGAAAGTCTTTGTCAAGCTGAAGCATTTGAACTTGAGCTTGTAGGTAAGGGCTTTTCTAACAGACCTTTTCTATCCTGGAGCAACATGAGCATATTTGTGTTTTAGAAACACAAATGAGGGGATTAAAAAGGGAGAGACCAGATATATACGAACTTGTTGGTGGAGGTCTTTACAAACTCTAGGCACCAACAAACATTAAGACATCCTGAGCCATCCTCTCCCCCACCTCATAATCATTAAAAGCTCGTTCTAATTTAGAGTTCAGCTTTTCTAGAGTTATGGCTACAAATGGGAAAGCAGTATAACAGAGACAAATCTGGTATCAAAACCTCCAGCCTTCAAATTCTAGATCTACCATTTATTAAGTAATGTGTGACCAATAAAATTTACTTTTCTCATATATAAACTAGTAATAAGAGCTAACTCAGGGAATATTGGGAGGATTAAGTGCAACAATTTATGTAAAGTGCCTAGCTTAAAGAAATTCAACAAATCGATGTTGTTCCCTCCCCCCTGCTTCACATTAACAAATGACAAATTCATGCCCATAGATCAGTAATTAGACCTGCCTCATACTGACAGTTTTAATGTTGAATAAGAATATTTAGCCTACTGACGTATACTATTTTTTGAAACTCTATCGATTTACTAAATTCATTAATTTTAGTACTTTTTTTTCTAAAAAAATATGTCTAGCTATATTAGTCAGGATAGCCTGGGGTTTGCTGCAGTAACAAAGTAACTCCAGAATCTCAATGGCTTAGTAACATAAATATTTATTTTTCATTCAGTTTACAATATCACTACTAATTATGATGAAGCATCTCAGGGACCCAAGATGACAAAGACCCTAATATCTTATAGCTGTGTAATTTGAAATGCAAAGTATTCAAGCATTCTGCAGAAATGGGAGAGGGAGATAGAGGAGGTGCACTGGATTTTAATTGTTTTGAGTTAGAAGTGACACATATTATTTCCACTCATAGTTGCTTATTCTGAACTACAATATGGCCTAAGCCTAACTGCAAGGGAGACTGGGAAATGTAAGAGAAGACATAGAATATTTGGTGAGCACTATTTTCCCTGCTACATGAGCTATGAGGTAGAGCCACATACAATTGTAAAAGTTGGAAAAAACATATATTTTCTCTGGTTAAAACCTCAAATTATCCTTAACAAATGAATTTATTTTTCCTTATGTTAATTCTCATCATAGTCTTTTACTTCAGAGTAACTCATAGTGAAAGAGCTCCCACACTCCGGTGCAATGAATGACAAATAGCATAAAGTATCTCAGAAAGAACTTCCAGGTCAATCTTTGCATGGAAATTCAGTGTCCCCAATTGGTCAGTGAGTGACCCACTAAGTCAAAAATTTTTGTTTTAACAAGAAAAGTTCTATGGGTGCTAGGTAGGGGTAGGTCAGAGGAGATAGTGGTGGAATCATAGATGATGTTATCCACTCTATGCAAATTCTGAGGGTAAACTGGACCTTTTGTGTTCCTAAAACACTGTCTCTCCAATTTGGGGTCTAATACATATTGTGCCAGAATAATGTATAGTACATATTTTTAAAAGTTCACATTCAAGCCCTTTCTTAGATGTGCTGAATCTATGAAAAAGAGCCCAGGAGTCTTTAACAATGCTTAGTTATGCTTTTAGATTAAACCTCAGAAACCTTGATCCATTTGATTATCCTGACTGATAATCGTGATGATCACAACATCCATGGACCTACGCTGGATTAAGGTGAGAATGGCTGTATGTGATGGCTCACTGGGCTGGAAGAGCCACAACCTACAGGATTCAGTAAGGAACTGGGCCTTGTGTGGCCCTGTGGGAGTGGAGTCACCCAGGGTTCACCCACCCTCAGAAGATCATATTGGCCTGTGCCAGAGATAGAGACAAATCAGACATTGTTCCTAATGCAGCAGCAGTGCCAGCGGCAGGGCAGTGGGCCAGTGCCCTACAACAGCACTGTGTGACCAGGAGAGGTGTTGCCAGTAAGTACTGGGGCCAAATAGGAGGCAGCAAATCTCTTGCTTAGAAGATGTCTTGAGGATCCCTTTTTGACCATTCAAGCCTTCATGTTCATGAACAATGAGGGGTGGAATGCTCAGAAATGTGATGCTGAATGGATTATTTAGTTAGAGGCCAGAAGCTTTAGTCCTTTTGAAGTTTAGCTTAGACAAATGAAAGATATGTCATGACAAGACCCAACCCGGAAAGTTGTGCAGATACTCATACAGAAACATCTACATGGAAGAGTTATGGCCAGATAGGTTTTCCTGAGCCAAAACTTTGGACAGTGGCAGAGGTAGTGTTGTACCCAAATGTCCTCACTTCTAGTTCCATGCTTTTGCTAGGGAACCCAGCTACTTACTGCAACATCTTAATAGTCCAGAAAGTCCCAGGGTCAAGCTCTGTCTTCCTCTTTTTCTCCCCAGGACCCTTTGTTCTTTCTTTTCTTCCTGCCTTTCTTTGCTTTCTTTTGTTGCATTTGACTCACAGAGGCTACTCTGGATCTGGGCAGAGATGAAGAAGGGCAGGAAAAAAGCAAAGAATACTCCATGGCAATTTAGGGATGTCTGTAGGGCATAGTTGGAACAATGGTGTCAGAAAAGCCAAGTTAATCAGATGAACTCATTTGATATATTGAATGCCACTGAACAAACCTAGCCCCATAAGCTTTCCTAAATCATCAGGCTCAATTCTTGCTTCAATAACAACTTTGTTTACACAGTTCATACTTTGTCTTATCAGGCATTGGAGACTATGCACATGGAGTTAGATAGATAGGAATAGTGTGAAAATCATTTAACTTCTCTGAGCCTAATTTCATTATCTAATAAATGGATATGTTCATAACTGTCTCATGGGATTAAGGAAAACAATCTCATATTGTACCTCTTACAGAGCCTGACATGTAGCGGATACTTAAACAATCCTTAGTTTCTTTCTCCTTTTTTAGGATCACTTCTATTGAAGAGAAATGCTGACACAGAGACAATTAGGAACCTGGAATCTCAGGCCCCTTGCCATGCTCTTACCAGCCCACTTGGGTGTTTGGCTAATGTTTCAACACTGGTAGCAGCTAATTCTGAAAGTCAGATACTATGATAAAGAAATGTGGGAGGAAAAACTATTGACTTATTTCCTGGAGAAAGGAAAATATTCTGCCAAAACAAAGATGTTTCCAGAGAGTGGGTTGGAGTTGATAAATAATTAACTTGGGTGGATTTCATTGTGTGTGCAGGAGTAATTACAACAGCATGTTCACGCCCTCAGAGTCCTGTTGTCACATTTTCCACGATAAAATCTCCTTTGAAAAAAATATGTTTAGAGACTTGGCTGTAAAATAGTGCTCTGGTCTGAAGAATGCCATGAAAACTTTCACAGTGTACTGGCAACATTCTTAATTGGATCAAAAGGTATTCTGTTGTTTCCAACTGGCCTCAATTAAACCAAGTTAAATGAAGTTGTATTGCCTTGGGAGGGCATTTCATGGCCACCAAAGTAGAACCACCCTCCTGTTGTCTTCTTGAGAATATTGTTCCACTTGACAGTTACTGAGCATCCTATCACTTGCCAAATGCTTTTCTCTGTGCCAGGTGCTGGATTAGGGTGTGCCTATACTGGGAGCTAAAAGTAAGGAGATGATACATTATGATGTAGTAGGAAAAGTACTGACTTCAAGAGACTGATTAAAATTTAAGCTCTTCTGCTAACAAAATCTAAGGATATCAACTTCCCCTCCTATGACATGAAGTAATTGGGTTAGATGGCAAATAGATTTGAATTTTTAGGTCAACTCTGGTAATATAGCCTGCTGTATTAAGTGGCTGGCATTCAGCGGTTATATCCATGCTTGGTGGGAAAGAGCACTATGAAAGAAGAAAAAATATTAAAACTATTCTGTGTGAGATCTAGAAATGTAGGGATGGGAAGGAGGAGAGGGAGGGAGAAACTTGAAAGGGCATCAAAAGATGGTGTTGTTGTTGTTAGGTACTGTCGAGTAGAGTCCTACTCATAGCAACTCTATATACAACAGAACAAAACACTCCCTGACACTGTGCCATGCTTAGTACTACGTCAGTGCCTCTCTGCTATTCATAGGGTTTTCAATGGCTAATTGTTTCTGGAGTGGGCTTCCGGGTCCTTCTTCCAAGCCTACAGCACCCAGTATTCCCAGGTGGTCTCCCACCCAAGAACGAACCCAGCCAACCCTGCTTAGCTTCCAAGATCAGATGAGATCTGGCACCAGGGTGGTACAGCTATAGACTGGTATGGTGAAAATAATGCTGTGTTCCACCAAATCTTCCTTTTCCTTCTGGGGCTCTCATAAACTACATTTCCAAGCTTCTTCTACAGTTGAGTAAGGCCATGTGACTAAGTTCTGACCAATGGAATATAGACAAAAATAACTTGGGCCACTTCCTGGCTTGGCCCCTAAATGTCCTGTAGGACTCTTCACACTCAATTCCCCGTGCTATTTTCTTTGTCTCTCAATTGCATAAAGAAGATCCACAGGAGAATTCTGATATGGAACCATGAGACAGAAGGGGACTGGATTCCCGGAATACTGCATTTTATGATTTGGATCTGAAATATCCTCTAAAGGCTCATGTGTTGAAGATTTGATCCTGAATATAATATAGCAATGTTCAAAGGTGGAGCTTTTAGGAAGTGACTGGATCTTGATAGCTCTGACCTCATCAGTGGATTAATCCATTGATGGGTGCCTAATTTGATGGGCTATTGGGAAGTGATATAAACTTAGGATGTAAGACCTAGTTAAAGGAAGTGGGTCATTGGGGGCACAATTTGGGGACTATATCTTGTCCCTGGCTCCTTCCCTCCCCCCCCCTTTCTCTCTCTCCATCTCCCTCTTTCTCTCTCCTTCCTGGCTTCCATGAAGTGAGCAACTTTCGTCTACCACCTACTTGCTGTCATGATATCTTGCCTTGCCACCACCCTAAAGTGATGGGATCAAGTGACTGTGGACTGAAACCTCTGAAACTGTGAGCCAGAATAAATTTCACTTCCTTATAAGTTGATAATATTTGGTATTTTGTCACAGTAATGGGAAGCTGACTAACATACTGTATGACACTACCCTCTACATATCCTACTGGGTTATCATATGGGTATGGAACAATTTTCTTAAGCCACTGAGATTTTGAGATAATTTATTATTTAGCTTATCCTGCCTTGAACACTGTGAGACACAAGATTCTGGGAAGTGGGCAGGGGACAACCCCAATGATGGATCGATAAATGTGATTTTTGGAATGGGCATGTGTAATATCTGATCTGAAGTCATTAACCTTTCCATGATGGAAATCCTCCTTCATCTCAGCCCCACATAAGTACTTTATGAGAATTCTGGTTTTCAGTGAAGTTTCACAAAGAGGATAATGTAATATCTGGATTGATGCAGAAAAGAGACAGTTCTCCAAAAGTAGGAGAACTGAAGCAAATATAAGCGAAGTATGTAAGTCCCCTGAGAATTTGCTGTGGACTCATACAAAACATGCAATGAGATTGTCGACTCATTTTTGTCTTAGGCAGGAAGGGGAATTTGCCAGCTAAGCTCAGGGTTACCAGGATTTAAGGTCTCAAACAAGCGAGCAGTCTAGGCATCACTTAAGCACTGACCTCCCTCAGTCTCTGCCTGTCTGAGTCTCAGCCTGATTCTCAATTTGCCACCTTCCTCTCTACCTTTCTCTGCTTTTTAAAGACTACTCAGATGACAAGATTGCTCAGCTCAAGGGAATCCTGTCCATCTGGACATCCAAAGGTCCTACATCTTTTAGTGATAGGGTCAGAGTTTGGCTCTGCATAAGTAAAACAAAATGATATCTTTTTTGCCAAAGGGTAGCCTATTCTTCATCATTAGTGATGGAGCTGCTTATGAAATATGATTGAGTGCTATGGAATTTCTAGAATAGGTACTTTTCTGTTTGCTTAAACAACACTTAGATAAAAGGTTGGATTGGCCATGATTGGACACCAGTGAATTAGTGCCAGTGGACAGTGGGTGATTTCCATAGGATCCAGTTTCACCAGGGCTCTCAAAGAATACACATTTTTAGATGTGCATTTCAGATTCAGATTGTTCTCCTTTCGCTACAACTTTGGGAATCTTGCTGGCTGGATGTGTTAACTTTCCAGGCCAGTGGCTGAAATCTGAACCATTGTTTTCCTTTGAGATTTGTTTGTCAGACTCTAAAGTCTCAGGGCTGGGGATTCCAGATGTACCCCTGTGCTGTTCACAGTTTGTGTGCTCTCAGATCCAGGATGATTTAGTTATAGATTAGAACTCAACACCTTCCTGCCCCTCCTCTCTCTCCCTAGGCAGTCCCAAAAGCCAAGGACAATGGCAATTCTCAGAAATCTAGGGCTAGTATTTCTCATTTTATGAACTCTTAGTGCTGTTGTTGTTGTTAGGTGCTGTCATGTGAGGCCTGACTCATAGCAACCCTCACAGGGTTTTTGATGGCTAGTTGTTTGGGGCTTGTTTCAGGAGTGGGCTGCCATGTCCTTGTCCTTCTCCTTTTTTTTTTTTTTTTTTTTTTTTTGGTGCTGAAGATTGAACCCAGGGCCTCAGGGAGCATTGACCAGCACTGTACCAATTGAACAAAACTCCAGCCCCTCTTAGCATTGGGAGGGTACTAAAAGTTTGGCTTAGGCAAGCTGTTTGCTTAATACCTGAGTAAAATAATAGCCAGAGTAGTGAAGTGATATGAAGAAGGTATACAGTAAGTGTGGGTCATAAACAGAAAGTGAAAAATGGTAGGGTGTTTTTGATGTACTGTAATATTATTAAGGTACACTGTAAAATGGTACCAGTTGGAATGAACACAAAGGGGGACGCCCCCCAAAAAACAGAAACAAACATGAAAATAATTATCATTTGTTCCTTTGATGTGAGAGGGATTATGTATATAGAATTTGTTCCATCAGGTCAAACAGACAACCAAAGGTTTTACTATCTGGAAATTTGGGGCAGATTACACCATGATTTGTGCAAGAAAGTTTCCAAGTTGTGGCAAACAGGTGACTGGTCCTTCCACCATGACAATGTACCTGCCCACACCACAATGAGTGTTCAGCAGTTTTTGACCAAAAACAGCATGTGCTTGTGCCTCACCCTCCCTTTCACCAGATCTTGCCCAGTGCAACTATTTTTCTTTGCCCAGATGAAAAAGTCCCCAAAGAGAAGTGGTTTGCTGATGTGGATGAGGAGAAACGAAACACCAGCGGAGGAACTAAAAGGTACCAAAATCAATGAGTTCAAATCCTGTTTTGAGCAGTGGAAAAAAAATCTCCATAGGTGTATTGCATCAAAAGGAGAATACTCTGAAAGTGGCTGAAGTTTGAACATGTAAAAACAAATGCACTTTTAAAAAATAAATTCTATTTTGGGAGGGCAGTCTCCCCTTAAAAAAAGAAAAAAAATTTTAGAAATGTAATATGAAAAGGAAATCAATAGAAAATCCCCAAAAATATAATTCATAAAGCTTCCTTTTTCTCAAACAAGAATGAAAAATTTGAAGCAAATATAGCAAAGACTGAACCATTAACTGAAACTAGGAAATATTCCAATCTCATACTCTGAGTGTGGGAAAGTTGTTACCAGATTCACAGCAATTTGGATAGTATCGAAAGAAGGTGCCCAGCATGGATAGTTGACTTTTCTCAGCAACCCTTCAATACGGCAAGAAGAAAGGAGAGGAAAAGTTGAATTTGCTAATATTCCAGATTTTGCAGTATTGAGATTAAGATGCATATTGAACCATATAGATGCATATTGTTCCAAGGAACTATCTCCTCTGAAGAACATTTTCCCAGTGTTAATAAAAATGTACCATAAAGTCTGGACTGGAATTGCTGAAAATGTTTCTTTTGACCTTTGGCAGGACAGATGGTATGAGAGACATTGAAAGGTAATTCACTGCTTAGGCTGAACCACCAGCAGCAAGCATAGGCTCAGTAGAGTGCGGAAATCAATGCATGGTTAAGCCACGTCAAAAGCATGTCAGAAACAAGGACAGCACCTTTAATAGCCCGTCACTTTGAGAAGGGAGCAAGTGCAAATCCAATGTTCATCCCTGTTTTTCCACAAGCCATGAGAACTGACTCATTGACCCAGTGATGCTATCCTTAGTTATTTGCAAAGATTATAGAGAACAAAAGCAAAGACAAAATTCTCTAATTGTGGTTACAGGAAAAAAAAAAAAAAAAACCCTAGCTACTTGTCTGTACCCTTTGGGCACTTGGTGACAGGAATGGGGAAAAATCAGTGTTCCAACTCATATTCCAAAGAAAAGATTCAAATGGTGCTCAAGGGAACAGGAAATCGACACCAACTCAGGAAAAGAGCAGTTTTAGACACGATGGCCCTGTTCAAAGGCAAGTGGAAAGAAAAACCTGCAAGTGAGATCACAATAAAAATTAGCAATAATAAATATATGAATTAGTTCAAAATGACGCATAAAATACAAATAGAGCATATTTCAAAAGAAGATACATTTAAGAAAATAGAAAAACAATTTAGGTGCAACTAATTCACACGCTTATGTAAAACATGGACATTGTGGAATGGAAAATATATTATGCAGCTGATTAAGATAGGAAGAAGATGGTAAAGAGGAAAGAAACTAAGGTGAAAATAATACACTGTAAATTTAAAAATAAAGCATTAACTTCCAAAGATTAAAATTAATACCCTAAGATAGTAAGTCAATGATCTGGAGAGAAGATTAAGAAATAATAGGAAGAAAAACAAGTAGGAAAAGATGATGTTATCTATCCTCCAATGTAATAATATAATTGGGAGGACAGGCCTTAGAGAACAAACTGTAGCATTTGAAGAGAGCATTGCAAGTGGACTTGAAATGTATTTCAAGACCTAAGAGAAGAAAACTTTACACACTTGAATGAACAACTGACATTCATTCTAATTTGAAGGGCTCACCCTATTTCAGGAAATTTAATGGAGAACAAAAAATCCATCAAATACAGCCTAGTGAGGCAATTGGATTTCAAAAAAAAAAAAAAGGTAAAAATATCTTTTAAACTTCAAGAGAGTTGCATTGCTTAAGGGAAAACATAAATCAGGCTGACTTTAGGATACCAGAAAAAAACTGAGGGAGAAACAGTGGAGTTCCCACTAATGAGTGAAACCAACTGAAAGTTATGATCAAATATAAAAAGTCTTGGGAAATATTTTGTCCATGTGCTCTTCCTGAAAAATCTACTTAAAGATACAACTCAGATATCCAGGGGATCTTTAAGAATAGTAAAAGCAAAAGAGCTCAAGAATGAGCAAATCTGAGTATGAAAGGGCTGAATTGAGCATTAAGTATGTTAAACATATAATTATACCTAAAGAACTGTGGTAATTATAGTGATAAAATGGTTTGCCAATGTTATAATTTTTAAAGGAAAATAATATACCATTAAAATAAAAACAAAGCAATAATAATACAATCTTAAAAGTAACATTGAAATAGACTGGGGAAAAATTGTGAAGTACCTATTTTATGACAGGGGAGGCATAGAATTGATGATTGTCAATAGGTTTGATTTCTAAAAATACAATTTGATCTCATTCACAAATTTTGATTAAAAATTCAAAAAAAATTTCAAAATTAGTAGGTTAATATGCCAATTTTTTTTTGAGATTCAATTACATTCCAGATTCTAGGTACATAACAGTAAATATAGCAGACACAATTCCTGTTTCTCATGGAGCTTACATTCTAAACTATGACTAAGAATTATTTTTTCCAAGAAAGTAAACATGGATTAACACTATGGTACTTACTAGTACTAGTTCAGAATCTCAGTAAATTAAAAGTGAAAAAAAAAAACCACATTATCTTGGTTGTTGAAAGCTTGATAAAGCTAAAATTTCATTCTCGATTATAAAATGAGGACACCAACATCTTTAGAGTAGGATAAAAAGGAGATTTCCATTTCTTACATGTGCATATATTGAAATGTGGTTGATTATGAATCACTGGAAGCATCCTGATTAAATTTAGGACCCAAACAAAGACACCTACTATGGTAAGCAGAATACTAATCTCCCCTTATATTTATCTGAATATTCAGAATTTGTGAATATGTTAAGTTACATAGCAAAGAAGAATTAAGTTTTCACATGGAGTTAAGATTGTTCATCAGAAGACCTTAAAGTAAAGAAATAGTCCTGGATTATTCAAGTGGGTCCAAGATAATCACAAGAGTCCTTAAAAATGAAAAAAAAAAAAAAAAAGAAACAGAGGAAAGGTGACTACAGAGGAAAGACACAAAGAGATGCAAAGTAGCTAGCTTTGAAAATGGAGGAAGGGGCCACAAGCCATGGCAAGTGAGTAGCATCTAGAAACTGGAAAGGCCAAGGACTCTTCTCTGGGGCCTCCAAAAAGGAACACAGCCCTGCCTACACCTTGGTTTTGGCTCAGCAAGACCTGTGTTGGACTGGTAACCACCACATCTATAAGGAGATAAATATACGTTGTTTGTGGTAGATGATATGGCAGCTGTAGAAACAAATATACCTATAACCCCTATTATTATTATGGAATACTGTGTGTACAAATATTAGAAAGGACATGGTAATTATTACTTGATTATACAATTGTATAGCTGGAAAACTCAAAATAGTTACCAACTGTTAGAAAATATCAAGTATTCAGTTAAGAGGATCATTTAATGATTAATGTTAAAACACAATAGCTTTTTAATACTTCAGTAATAAAGAACAAATATAATGCAATAAAAAGCACATTCATCATAGCAAAAACCCATAAATACAGAGTAAATTCAGCAAGAAATGTGCAAGTTGTGTTTGAAGAAAACAGATCCACAATACTGAGAAACATAAAAGAACATGAAAAAAAGGGAAAATATTTCCTTGATCTGACATTAGCTATCTTAATATTATAAAGAGTCTCTTAAAAATTAAATTTAATTAAATCCCAGACAACATGCCCACTGTCTTAATAATAGAAACTTGTCAGAGTTACTCTAAAATTTATCTCTGGGAGATTAAACATGCAAGATTAACTAGGAAGGATAATATCATTATAAAATATTTTTTAAAAACTATAAAGCCATATTAACTAAAATAGAGTCAATTACTTTAGGGACAGACAGGCTGTTCAAATGACTAAAACCGATCAATTTAGAAGTAGATTCCAGTAAATGTTGGAATGTATTACATAATAAAATTGCATTTCAGATCAGTGGTAGGAAATATAGATTGCTTTAACAAGCAGTGTTGGAATAGTTGATTGATCATTTGGGAAAACAATAAAGATGAATTAATATTTTATGTTTTATATAAAAATGAACTTCAGATGGCTCATATATTGAAATGTAAAAATTAAAGTCATGAATATTAAAAAAAATTGACAAACATTATTATTGTTTTAGGCATAAAGAGGCCATACCACAAAGTCATAAACAATAAAGGAAGAGATTGACTTTGCTAAACATTCTGTGTAGAGAAAAAATATATAAAGTCAAAATTCTACAAACTGTGAAACATTCTTAAGCAAGAGAAATTCCAAATAATCCAATCCAATAGTAAATTGGGTAAAAATTACAGGCAGCCACTGAGGAAAAATAAATATGAATATTTATAAACACCTGAAGAGATAATTTATCTTAACCTCCAATAAAATAAAAACACACAAAACCTATGGCATGCTTTCATCATACCATATCAGATTGGTAATGAGGGAAAACAGAGAAAGAGTTGGCAAGAATGTACAGAAATGGAAATATTCAAGTAAAAGTTGACAGATATGAAAATACAATGTACCCGAAAGACAGTATTTTAAAGGTACATGTCCTATAATTCCAATAATACAAATTTATTTTATGGAAATAATTGGGAAAAGACATCAACTATATTGGCATATTTGTTTAAGAGTTGCACAAAATAGTGAAATAATGGAAATTATCTGAATAGAGAACATGACTAAATGGCCTTAAAGTTTGTGTAATGGCAAGTACATGAAAAATAATTATATTGATTTATATGTATTTAATAATCAAATTCCATTAAAACCTATCTGAGCCTTAAAGACATGTAAATATATGTTGTTTAGTAAAAAAAAATGAATCTGACAATGAAGGGTTTAGAAAAATATCAAAATTTTGATGAAAACGGTTTTGTTGTTTTGTTATCTTTTGTATAATTTTGAATTTTTTGGCTTGTTTTGTTTTGTTTCAAGAGAGACTCTCACTATATGCTCAGGCTGGCCTGTAACACAGGATGGTCTCAAACTCAGAATTCTCCTGCCTCCATCTTCTGAGTGCTGGGTTACAGGTGTATACCACCAGGACCTGTGTAATTTTGGATTTTCTACTATGCAGAAGACCCGGCAACCCACTCCCCAAAACCAACCAGCCATTGAAAACCCTATGAATATCACTGAAGCACTAATAATACTGTTCCACCTGTTCCATGTCAGGTCGATATGAGTCAGACACCACTAGACAGCACCTAACAGCAACAACAACTATGCAGGTACACCTTGCAGACCAATATCCATTAAGTTTAGAATAGTTGGTGAACATTTAAAAAATACAAACAAAAAATCAAATACCTAATTGTAAAACATTGATTTTGTTAAAATCATTTTGTGAGCAAAACTTTCATTTACTTTGAGCTATCTTAATGGAAAAATGTTTCATTTTCTCCTAACAGATTTCCTATTATGCAAAGATTTAAAAGTAGAAACAATTTCTTCAAGTTATAAGTTGCACAAGGAATTATACTTTGGGCTGGTAAGACTATTACTATTAGAATCATCTCCCGCCCATGTAAATATTTCCATTGGTACCATGGTAGAAAGATCACTCTCTCTGGTGGCTCTGATGTAACCACAAAGTGGGTTAGTAGATTTAATGATGTAATATAAGGAGCTGTAGTATTACCAAGGTGAAACAAAACTTATTTCCATTAACTTCACTTTACAACTACAGAAAATCATGCTCAGAAGTTAAGTGACTTGAGTAAACTCAATGTGTCAACGAGAGCCCTGGGACTTGTCCTGCAGCAGTGATTTGCAAGTTATTTTCCAATATATCTTTCCCAGAGCATCTATGGAGTTGCTTAAGGGGCCCTATGATTGGGAAGGGGCCAATGCAGATGGAATACAACCAGAGAGCTCTGCCTTATTCTATTTGATATGTTGGGCTTAGAGCAATATTTGAAAATCAATCTTCTAGGTTGCACTATTCCTCCCCAGCAATTTACCCAATTAATATAAACTAACCTCCCTGGTAATCCTACTCAGGGCACTTTCAGACTGAGATTTATTATCACTTCTACATAACCTGAGTTTCTCAGAACCCAGTGTCAGGACTTAGGCTAGTTGGTCAGGACAAGCTGATTGAATAGCTCTTTTTCTTAATCTTTTCTAATTATTGAAAAGATTCCATCTATGGATATGGTACTGCCTAGAGACCTTTGGAAAGTATACCTGTGGGTGCACATGGGTTTCATATCTGGATAAACGATTCTACCCAAGGTGGCTAAGAGGAAAATGAATACAGGTATCAGGAGCTGTCCAAGACAACTGTTCTGGCTCACATTTTTTTGAGGTCATTGATGAAGTTACGTATGTCAGGCTGCTTGATTTGTGGGTAACTTAAAGCTGAAAGTGATAGTGAATACCTTGGTTGAACAACAAGCCATAGCTGAAAGGATTCAAACAGCATGGATAATGGACATGAACTATTCACATACCATGTTCACATATTCATATGTCTAAAAATTCTTCTGTGTAAGGTAATGAAGTCACCATAATTAGAAGTATTAAATCAGAGGGCCATTTATTATCTGTGGAGGATGCTGGAGATAGTCTGAGCCCTTCACTATCCTTCCTAATTGTGACATTCTAGTCCAGTAGGCGGGCTGGGATTTAGCTCAGTGGGTAGAGCGCTGCAATCTCTGAGGCCCCGAGTTCAATTCCCAGCACCACAAAAATGGGAGAAGGGCCTGGCAATCCACTCCCAAGGCAATCCCAAAACAGTCAGCCATTGAAAACCCTATGAGGGTCGCTATGAGTCGGATACTGACTCGACGGCACCTAACAACAACAACAAGTCCAGTAGGCACAGTTCTCTTTAAGGGAAGAATCAGTGAATTCATCCTTAATATCCAATGCTCTACCTTGATCAATAGGAACCAAATGCAAGAATGTTCCTCAGATACCATAACCAATGGCATTAGACTAGCCAAAAGAAGACTTTCAAGGACTTTGAAAAATGTCAGTTAGTAGTAGACTCCTACTTAAGCTTTTTGCTAATGAGACACCAGGCTGCCGGTAGAGTTATGGACCAATGTAGGAAAGTGAATAGGGTGGTATATCTTCTGAGAAGTCAGAGGGATTGTCTAAGAGAGGCATGATGAGGGCCTATGGCAATCAAAGTGGCTTCAGCCCCCCTCATCATCTTCACACTATTGACAAAACCTATTCCTAGCCTCTTGAAAATTGCCCAGGAGAAAAGAAGTCACTACTTCCAATTTGCATATGAGTGAAGATATGATATAGGAAGCAGGATTTCTATTCTTTGATCCTTGATCATATACCGAGTACATGCTCTGTGTTTCCCAAGCTTAAGGAAGTGAAGAAAAAATTCAAGCCTCGAGTGGCAATTGTGAAAGATTCTACAGGGAAAATATTAAATGATGCAGGAAACATCAAAACAAGATAGAAGGAATACACAGAGTTATTATACAAAAAATAATTGGTAGATGACCAACCATTTCAAGAGGTTGAATATAAAGAGGAACCAATAGTATTGAAGAACAAAGTGGAAACTGCCTTGAAAGAAATGGTGAAACACAAGGCTCCAGGAATTGATGGGATACCAATAGAGATGTTTCAACAAACAGATGCAGCACTGGAGGCATTAACATGCTTATGCCAACAGATTTGGAAAACAGTTATCTGGCCAACTGACAGGAAGAGATCCATATTTGAGATCCTATTCCCAAAAAAGGGGAAGCAACTGAATGTGGGAACTATCAGACAATATCATAACATCACACACAAGCAAAATTTTACTAAAGATCATTCAAAAGTGACTGTAGCAATATATAGACAGGGAATTACCAGAAAATCAAGCGGGATTCAGAAGAGGGTGGGGAACCAGGGACATCACTGCTGATGTCAGGTGGATATTAGCTGAAAGTAGAGAATATCAGAAAGATGTATATCCATGTTTTATTGACTATGCAAAGGCATTTGACTGTGTGGATCATAATAAATTATGGATAACACTTTGGAGAGTGTCAGGAGAGATCAACTCCTGGAGAGAGACATCATGTTTGGGAGAATGGCAGGTCAACAACAACAAAAAAAGGAAAACCCTCCACCAGATGGATTGACACAGTGTCTGCAACAATGGGTTTAAACATAAATAAGATCATGTGCCTGGCACAGAATTGGGAAGTGTTTCGATCTGCTGTACCTAGGGTTGCTATGAGTAGGACTCAACTCAACGGCACCTAACAACAACACAATATACTAGGTGCAATAAACTGAATGTGTCACCCAAGAATCATGTGTTGAAATCCTAACCTTCAAGGTGATGGTATTAGGAGATGTGGCCATTGAGAGGTGATTAGGTCATGAGGAGCCCTCATGAATGAGATTAGTGCCCTTATAGAGGGACCCCATCTGTCTCTGGATCATGTGAAAATATGATACGGAGATGCTAATCTGTAACCTGGAATGGAGCCCTCACCAGAACTCAACATTATTGTCACTCAGATCTTGAACTTTCCACCTCCAGAACTATGAGAAATAGCTGGTTGTGGTGGTGCATATGTGTAATCCTAGCACTCAGGAGGCTGACACAAGAGGATTGTATACCTGTGGGTGCACATGGGTTTCACATCTGGATAAACGATTCTACCCAAGGTGGCTAAGAGGAAATGAATACAGGTATCAGGAGCTGTCCAAGACAACTGTTCTGGCAGTTATTAAAGCTCAGTGCCCTCCTCTGGAATGTCAGAGCATGAAGGGACCATCAAGTTCTTCTGGAGTTACAAATCCAGACAGCTATATCTGCTGAGCAGATGTGTCCAGTAGGAAAGAGTGAAGATTGGGATGAACTGGAGAGGATATACCCCATGGTAGGGAGTTGATACTGCTCAGCTCCAAACTAATCAACAAAACAAAATAGCTGCAGGCTAGGTATATCTCCTGGGTCATCATTTGTCAGCCTCTTATTTTGATTCATTCACTTTGCTTGTAGACATCTGTCCATGTTTCCTCCTATTTGAGTCTCAAAAACAATTCTATGAGGTACTATGACAGTACCATTTTATTAGTGAAAACAACTGGGGCTGAGGCAGATCAAGTGCCTGGCCTAACATCCCACCACATGCAGTCAGTATTTTAAAAAAAAAAGCTGAATGAAAGGTCCATAAATAAAATGCCTACTGTGAATCAAGCAGCAAATGTCATCAGAGTGTTCACTGGAGTTCATGAAGCACAATCCTCCATTCATTTGCAGCATACAAACTATCAGGCCCAACACCTTTTGGAAGAGGCTTGAAAAGAAGTAAAGGTGGAGATGCATATTCCTTGATTGGTGATTCTGGAAACTCCAAGGGTTTCAGAGACAACCAAGAGTCTATAATGCATGGGCATTTTTAAAGTTGGTCTTTAAGATCATCATTCAAAGGAAGAGCTTGTCATTTTTGTTTCCATTTTTAGCTAGGGCCAGCAAACTGTACCTATTCATTTGTGTCATTTCCATGACTACTTTCACACTGTAGTACTAAAGAGTTTAATAATTGTGACAAAAATATATAGCCTGCAAAGCCTAAAATATTTACCGTTAATATTTACTATCTGCAAGACTTTACAGAATAAGTTTGCCAAATTCTGGTTTATTGTACAATACAGTTCACTTCAGCACTTTTTATTGAAATTTCCTACCCTTCTAAAACCCAGGGATGAATATTAATTCTATTGCTCTAAAAAAACTTTTGGCAAGTTGGTTATTTTTAGACATAAATATTCTGGTACGGTTTCTAGCACACATGAGCCCTTATGTATGTATACCATAACAGTGGAATGATTTCTTGGGTTTCACACCCTTTTTATAAGGTTTGCCTGTGGCTCTGGGGGAGGGGTAGTGTCCTGCTCCCTCTGTACAAACTCCAGTTCTGGGGTGAAAAGAGGAGAGCTGTGTGGTCTAGGGGTCTGTTTTCTTTGCTATTTCTACTTGTGGACTCATTAAGTTCTTGTTAGGGTTGGAGAGCAGGTGCCCAGACAAGAATGAATCTTTGGCTTTATTGTGTAGAAGCACTGAGATCTGCTAATATCATGTTAAAGTAGAAGTCAGTACAACTTCCAGTGTTGCAAAAATTCCAATAGGAGTCTCTCTTTTCAATAGTGAAAACCAGAGAATTGACTCTGTTTCTCTTTTTTCCTGTGTTGCAGGATGGTTTTGGTGAAATAAGTTACCCTTTCATTGTATTCATGCTGATAGCAAAGGCTGGCATATTTACAGACATCCTTTTCTTGATCTTGCTCTTTCATTTATACTTCCACTTCCCTACTTTTTCATTTCATTTATTTTTATTTCAGTGTTTGCTTTTATGCAATATGGTCACTTCAAATACTTAGTGAAAAGAAATGGAGCATGAATGTAGACAAATATTCAGATAAATAAGCCTAATGGAATATGCACACTTGCACAAAATAAGCCCAGGAAGCCTACAAATATGTCAGAATTTGTGTGCATTGGGATAGGATTTCTTTGGCTGTACCTGATTATTTCATGTGGATCAGAAGTTCTGATTGTCAGTTGCCGCCATTGTTGGACCTTCTGTGGTCCTTTAGGAACACATAGAAAAGGCTCCTTAGCAATGAGAAGCTGAGCACAATTGTGTTAAATCAAGTCTTCCAGATCCTGACCATGGCCACACTGTGGATGTGTATTTCTTGACATATTCCATGAGCAGTTGGACTGGGATTTAGCTCAGTTGGTAGAGCGCTGCACTGCAGTCTCTGAGGTCCCAAGTTCCATTCCCAGCACCCCAAAAATGGGAGAAGGGCCTGGCAATCCACTCCCAAGGCAATCCCGAAACCGTCTGCCATTGAAAACCCTATGAGGGTCACTATGAGTCGGACACCGACTCGATAGCACCTAACAACAACAACAACAACAACAGTTACTTTGCAAATGCAGGCAGGTGAATGATACAGAGAAGGGAGCCAAGGCTCATGGAGAATCCTGGAGAATGGAGAGGTGCTAACTAATATTTTGGGCAGGAGAGTATAGATCTCAAAATTATAAATAGAACTGGCTTTGAGAAAAAGATGTCAACAAAGACTGTCTCTAGTAGTCCTTGGCCCTTACTTAACACTTTGACATACCTTCATGTTCTGGGTTTCTTCATGTTGTAACTCAGCCTAGGTCAGCTTTGATGCCTTTGACTTGTCCCTC
Source organism: Pedetes capensis (assembly GCA_007922755.1). Taxonomy (NCBI): domain Eukaryota; kingdom Metazoa; phylum Chordata; class Mammalia; order Rodentia; family Pedetidae; genus Pedetes; species Pedetes capensis. The sequence continues at coordinate 201,134 of VMDO01000237.1, read as the reverse complement.
CCCACTCTCCCTCATGAAAACTTATCTGTCCCTAAGAACTTTGCTCTTTGATTAGGCTAATCTGATAAGCAGATTTGTATACTTCATGAAGAAATGAATTTTATTTGTATAAAGCTAGGTCCTCTTATAAGAATCTACTCAGATGTAACCTTTAGAACTTTTAGTCATTTTGACAACCAAAATACACTTGGGTACAGTGAAGAGTGCCAAACCAGCCATCATAAGACCTGGGTTGTGTATTAGCTCAGCCATTGATTATGTGACTTTGAGCAATTCATTGAAACTCTTCAGATATCAAGTTGCTAATCTGTAATATGGGGTTAGAAATCCTAAAAGGATAGAATTGCTATGAGCAGCAGATGACTATGTATGTGAAAGTATCCTAAAAACCCTAAAAGTCTGCACAAATATGAGATACCATATTATTACAAATAATTACATTTTAAAGTTCATACCATTGTGACCATTGATATAAAGCCATTGTGGAAAAGTGACAGACAATAAAGTGATATTTTAAGTGCATCTCTGAAGAGGAACCTATTATTCGGTGTTTTGGCAGACTCTAGGCAGTACTACCACAGACAGGGCAGAAGTGGCTTTCCGCCAGGCATTTAGCCATGTGTGAGATATATTACAGTCTGCTTACATTAGTTCCTGGCTACTTGAACCCATCACCAAGCTAGGAAGTAAAGCTAATATTAAAGTGCACCCTCTTGTGACAGGCATTGTTTTCTGGGCATAATCTTAAAATTCCTTAATCCTCACAACAATCCTGAGAGGAGAAAATGAAAATTTACCACACAAGGAAACTGTAACTTGGATATGCTAATTAGCATAATCTCTCCAGTGCTTTTCCTAGTACACTAGGAATCTCCTGTGTTAGTTTAGAGGTCAGTTCCTCCAGGTGGTGAGTCCCCTGGCCCATCTTAGGCTTGTTTAGTTCATGAGCATTACACTCATGGATGACAAAAGCTCAGAGTTATCACAGATGTTAGATGGTAGGACAAAGAATCAGAGTAATACTGAGGAGAGAAAACAATGGGCATAAAGAACATGCACTCTAAAGAGATGAATGCAAAGTCTTTAGTTTTGAAAATCAATTGTCTAAATTCACTATTGAAAAAACTTTTCATGTGTGTGTTAGAAGGGTGTCCTAAGCATTTTAGATAAATGAAAGTAAAAAGAAATCTAAGGTATATTGCAATTGCCTTTAAAAAAAAGAACTCTTAAAGACTGCATTTATAGAAGTACATTGGTCAGATCAAAGGGTATGATACTACATCATCATCTGTTCTGAGCAAGCTTCTCCTTGTTGTATTGTATTCAGATCTAAACCACTGTTGAATATTGCTGATGGGACAGGGTTTGACCAGGATGGAGAAATGATCAGGAGCCATATAATATGAAAAGCAGGTCAGGTGGATATACTTAGAAAGAGCAGAAGCAGAAGGAGGGACAAACTTGATACTTGAGGCATGTGAATGCTTGTCATGTGGAATAGGGATTAGTCTCATTGCTCAGATGCCAGGACAAAGGCCATGAAAGAAAATGTTTAGGATGCAGAATTTGGTTCATATAGAAAGAAACTACAATGAAGATTACTTTTACTGAAATTAGATAACACTTGCTTATTAGAGAACTTATGTAGCATATAAAAACAAAACCATAAGGAACAACTTAAAACTCATCCATGATCCTGAGATCACAGTTAACACCAGGATTGACTTTGTAAAAAGCAGAGCTGTGTAAAGCAGAATGAGTTCTCCTTGGGAGTAGTTGGAGCAGACAGAGTAGGAGACATATGATAGCCTGGTATAAATGCTGAGATCTCATTTTTTAATGACCTATGTAAAACAAATTCAGGCTTATGCACACTTCCCAGAAAATATATTGACATTATTCCCATAGGTACCTTCTATAGGTTGACCTGAGGCTAAGATGTGTTGAGCATTCCAGACCCTAGGACATGACCAATATGGGCAAGAGAGAGGAAGGGTTATTTTATGTTTTTCAAGCCATACATGGTATAGCTACCAGCCCTGTCAACCTGATTATATCCTATAATCCCCAAGTTTTGAATCACAGAGCATCTTAGCTTTAACAAAAATTACTTTCTTCCTTCAGCCTCTGAGATACCATAATGTCCTACCCTGACTAGGGCTGATCATGGAATAACAGGGAGAGGGACCTGAAGTCACTGCAGGCAAATGTTATGGCTATCCAGGAAGGGCTGGGAAGGCATTGGAGAAGCTTTGGCTATTGGATAACTTAAGAGCCTGGAAAATGAACATCAGAGCTAGCATCTGAGTAAGAGCTAAGTTCAAAAATGAGAAAGAATTAAAGAGGCAAAGTGTGGGTGGAAAGAAAATATTTAAGGGAGGATATCAAGGTAGAACAGTTAGAGTCTTGAAGAATATGTTTCGCTAACATGAAACTATTTTTCTTTATCCCCCTGTCTCTCCCCATGATTCCTTCTCTTACAATAATAGAACTTTCTGTTAGGATTCCAAATTTTGGTACTAATCTATAAATAGTAGATATGAATTGGGGAACTGTGACTTAGAAAGAGTATTGAAGAAAGGAGTCCTTGTAAATGGAATTGGTTTCATATGACATTCTAATGACACAGAAAGTATGTTCTCAGCCCATTGGCTTGCAGACTGAGCAAGAGTCTGGCCTTTAACCAACTGAAGCTAGTGTGGGTGCTAGGAAGTGACAGCTACTGAACAGAGTCATCCTTTCCCCACCCTTAAAACACCCTAATGTCACATGGGAAGAGCAATACAATCATGTCCTTCCCATGTACAATTTTCAAACAGTAGGTAAGCTGACTAAGATCAAGGAAAAACAAAGGAAAACAAAGTAGGAGAAGGGAAACCAAAGATTCTATTTTGTTTTATTTTTTCAGTACTAGGGGTTTGAATTCAGGGCCTTGTGCATGTTAGACAAGTGTTCCAACATTGAGTTGTACTCCCAGCCTCTTTTTTATTTTTTATTTTGAGACAGTCTTGCTTAGTTGTGCAGGTTGCCTCTGGCCTCAAACTCACAATCATCACCTCAGCTTCCCAAGTTGCTGGAATTATAGACATATGCCAAGGTGCCCAACTGTCAAGGATCTTTTTAGTTTGTATTTGTTTTTGTTTTCTTTCAAGTATTGAGTAGGAATGCTAACTCTCAAAATTTTCTTAGAAAATGCACTATTACACAGCATATTCATGACTTTGATGTTATTTACTTATAAGCAACCTGGGGTAAAATGTCCTAAAATGTGCTTCTCATTTTACCTTTGATTTCCAGCTGTTGGCAGGATTGGGATCAACAATTGGATGCCTACTTAGATGGGAGAGGCTCGGTTTTTGCTCAGTTGGTAGAGCACTACTCTGCACTCTCTGAGGCCCCAAGTTCAATACTAGCACTGCAAAAAATGGGAGATAGATGTGGCAGCCCACTCCCAAAACAATTCCAAAACATCCATTGAAAACCTTGTGAGGGTTGCTATGAGTTGCACTCAACTTGATGGCATCTAACAACGACTTAGAAGGGATGATGATGTTTGCCCTGGCTTTCTACATCACAATGGCCCAGGCCTCCTTTGAAAGGCTAGGAGAGTACCCTAGGCCCTGGGAGAGTGTCTGTAATACTTTGAGACAGGGACTCAGAGACTCTTACAATCACTGATTCAGAGTAGCTTATAGTTTCAGAATCATGAAGTCCTGAAATCTCAGATTGGGCAGAGGCATTAAAAGTAGTCCAGTATCCAGATCCAATCCCTAGCATGAAAATATTACAGTAGAAAAGAGAGGGACAAGGAGTCTAGCCAAATTGCAGTAGCTCCACCAAGAGGGATTTAATTCATTTCACTTAAATTTAATTTATGACTGCTTTGGCCATTGGTAACATTGTTGGTAATGAAAGCCTAAAATATGACTCAGCCTTTGACTCCAAATAATATCAGATTTCTTTATCCTGCAGGCTCGTTGGTTTATTCTTTGTTGTTCTTGAGCTTTGTTTTAATGGCTAAGTCAAAACATAAACAATATATATATATTTTTAATATCAGCTGAGGCTTCAAAACACTTACTATACATTTTAATAATGAAAAAAGACCTTAGTAAGATTGAGTACTTAGCAGGGGTATTGGAAGCGACATGCCATTATAAAGGAGCATGTCTGGTTTGGCCAAAATCCTGTCTTTGTCTCTGGAGCTATTTTGCTGTAAATTTAGAACAGAAATACCCTTTCTGGAATAAAAATGTAGCTTTGTTGGCTACAAGTGCATGTTTGCTGCTTCACAATTTTAGAATTAGACGATGGACTTATTTAGTAGACATCGGAGGGTAAAAAGCAAGAGCCCATAATTTAAAACATTCCACTCTCCCACAGTCCAAGAAAAACATGGACCAGTGAACAAAACCAGCAGTACTGTAATAAGAAAACAACTAGGTGCATTTTTTCCAAAACCTAAAAACCAGGATTCTAAATGTATGAGTTACTGGCTAAAAATTCCATTTTCATGTCTCAGTTTTGAGCTGGAAAAACAACCTAGACCTGATAAACATCATTTTTAAAAAAATGCACAAGTCCTCCTGTAGCCCAAGGTGTGGACAGTAGACTCGAATCCATCTTTATATACTCAAAGGCACTTTCCATTGCCTGGAGGGATTCTGTGCTAAAAGGATTTTACTTTGCAAAGATTCATAGACTTCCCAGCCAGGCCTGTAGTGATTTCTGTGGTTCCCTCCCCACAAGTTATTTGGCAATGCCATTAAGGTATTTTATTTTCCTCCTAAACACTTTGAATATCTGTTCGAGGTTGATGGTGTTTTCCAGGGCAAATGATGTGGTGACTCCTAGTAATGCAGGTGGGCTCACCCAGGCCGAAAAGCAGGAGGGTGGAACTGGCCTTTCTTCAGGAGAGAGCTGAGGTAGACACGCGAGTCTCTTTTCTGTGACAATCATATGGCAGGAGGTGCAGGTCAGTGGGATAGGGCTTGCCTAGCATGTGTGAGGCCCTGGGTTTAATCCTTAATACTCAAGCGGGGAATTAAAAGACAATTATAAAGTGACTTGGAAACAACCAAAAACAAATACACAACTCTACTGGTAAGAAGCCATCTACCTGAAGGTTAATATTGTGATTGTATAACTGATCCTGGAGTTTTAGACAAGGCCACACTCAGTGAAGGCAGAGGAGTTCTGGTTCTAGTATAACATAAAAACAGGTAACATAAAATACCCAGGAAGATAAACTTTTGTGAGGAAGGAAGCAAGAACTGTCTGAGAAGCTATATCCAGAAGGATCAGAATGTTTCCTCACCAGTTTACTCAGGTCGTTGGGTACACACTTGTGGGTATAGGTCTTAGGTAGCCTCATGCAAGTAACAGGTGTGAAGCCTGAGTAAGCACACCTATTGTTGAAGAATAGGAATGCACACAAAAGAGTTTGCATAGTGAGTTTGAGCGTATCAATGTAAAAATTGGGACATCATGGCAACCATGATTTATATCACTCACCCTCAAGAAGAGTCCCCTGCTCAACAAGAGTTTTGACGTATTAAGGTAAGGAAGGAAGGAAGAAAGGAAGGAAGGAAGGAAAGAAGGAAAGAAAGAAGGAAGAGATTTAAACATATAAGGATAACAAAAGTGAAGGGACCCATATGGGCACCCCTTGTTGGGCTCTGAAGGTCCGATGTCTCTCCCAATTCTTGCCTCATTGTCTAGGGAGTGAGTTGGGCTTATTTTTCTTTCCTCTAAGTCTTTTTTTTTTCTTTTGCACTTCTGTTGAAAGCAAAAACAAACAGTCCCCATCACTTGCCACTTAAATAAAAGAGGGTTTATTACCTTTAACCAATGTTGTGGAGAGAATGCTGTATGTGTCAGTGGTGGCTAAGTTCCCAGGTGTCCGGCTGGCTTCCCTGGCCTCCAGAGAATTCCTTTCCTGTCTCCACTGCCTCCACATCTGGAGGCGAGGCCTTTGGAGTGTAGCCAGCAAAGAACCACAGACCATGGACAGGGCACTGAGGCTGCAATGCTCACTGAATCTGAATCCTGAGCTTCCTGCCTCTGGTGACTCTGGAGTTGGTCATAGCTCTCAGGATGGAGTGTTGCATGACAATGACTCCTGTTCCTTCACTTCCTGCCTCTGCTTCAGGGAGAGAAGCTCTGCTCATGCCTTTGCATAGGAGGAAAGAGAAGGAAGACCACTACTGGCTGGGATTTAGGCAACTGATCCAATATTGGGCTATCAGCTGCCAGAGTCCTAAGCAGGATATTAGGGAGATGAAGAGATGTGGCGGTTACATGTTCCATCAAGACCTCATGCTTATCTCTTTTGTCTGAAAACCAACTACAGACATTTATCTGGCTAAGGATCAATCTATCAGGGAATAATGTGAGGACCTGTCTTCCTAGACATTCAGAAGAATACATATCAAGTATTTAAGTTTGTGGGTAGCAAGGACTTGAAACTGACCTACTAGACCACTAAACAGAGTGACTTAGTACTCCACTGCAAAACCATATAAAGGCTCTACCACTTGCACAAAGCTGTGTTAAACCAGGAAATGAGAAAAAGGAAATGCATTTGGAGGAGATATTGGATTATACCTGGATGAGAAGCCATGTTCTGCTCAGTAATAGTACATCATGCTACCTACAGACCTGCCTTCTTCTAACCAGAGCCACTTCACCCTTATCCTCTAGGTTAGATACCTACTTCTTCTTGTTAGGTGCTGTGGAGTCAGTGTCCAACTCATAGAAACCCTACATACAGCAGGTGAAACAGTATTTTTAGTGCTTCCCTGCTATTCATAGGGTTTTCAATGGCTTGTTGCTTCTTTGGGAGTGGGTTGCTGGGTCCTTCTCCCAATACTACAGGACCTGGTATTCCCAGGTGGTCTCTCATCCAAGTACCAACCAGGTCCAACCCTGCTTAGCTTCTGAGATCTGACAGTGAGATACCTACTAGATTGCTCAAATCTATATCTCCTGAAAAAAGCAGGTCTCCTTGTCCCACCTGCAAGTGTTATTGCTGTTTGAGGATCTAGATCTTTGCAAATTAACAGATAACTGGTAGGCCATACTCATTGCCTGATTTTTCAGACTTCAGTGTAACAATAGCATCTATCACATTTATACCAGAGATGTACACAAAGTAAAGTACACAAAGCAGTAAAGAGATAAAGATTCTTTACCTAAGACAAATCACTTTTTTTTGAGTCAGAATGGGTTGAACTAAGGGCTGTGTAAACTCTTATATTCTAGAGAGCTCACAATCTATTCTGCAAAGATTATTTGTCTAGTTGCCTTAATATAATGGCATTACTTTTGCATTTAACTTGTATATCTTTACTATAAAGAGTCAAATAGTAGGGTGATCTTAGTAAAAGCATTGTATATGCACAATCCCATTTACTCTTCCATCCTATGAAGAGAGCATTAATTTTTCCCATGTAGCAGAGGAATTGAGGCTCAAAGCAGTGAAATGACTTATTCCAATGTACACAGATATACACAGTGTACACAGGCATACATGCCATACCATCTATCTCCAAAATGGTAAAAAAGGGCAGCAAATGAACTTCAATGACTATTACTATTATGTCATGATTATTATTGTCTTAGTATACTATTTTTTAGACTATAAGCTTCTTGAGGAAGAGGATCAAGCTTGGATCATCACCGTATCCTCAGTACCCAACACATATGTTCAGTGGATGAATGAATACATTCATTTGTTCAGTGTATCAATAACTTACTTAAATATTTTATAATGTTAGGAATTCTGCATGTTCTTAGTTCTATAGCACTTTAACTTTTCTTTGTATGAGTAAAGTTTACCTTTGGAGGACAAAGTGAAAGTTAAGGACCCAGATACTGGGAATATACGTCAGCTCCCTAATCCCGGAATGAGAGGATTAATTGTAAAGGAGACAAGCCTCACAAAATTGCCACTGTAGACTTCTTTCTGGACCATATGTTCCAGGATCTCTGGAACAGGGCTGATTGCTCTATCTATTCCATTGTCCCCATAAGGATATTTTCACTTGTCAACCATGTGTCCTGATTTTCGTTTAGAAAATATGGTCACCATATGCATGTTATAAAACTTCTGTCCCTGGACTAACTTCACCCATCGGTGCAGGTATTGCCAAATCTCATATCCTGTTAAATTTTCTACGTGCACTTCAAACAAGTGCAGATTCAAGTCCTTTGTATTGATCATGAACAGATACATTAACAAAGCTATTTAAATTAATAACCTAGCTTTCCATGAAAGATGTTTTTAATGACTTATTAGAGAAACAGACTTTTCAAAGCACATTTGAATTATATCTCTCATATATGTCTTTTTAAAATTCAATCTGACCATTTTCTGATTTTCTTTCTCTTTCTATCTTTCTTTTGTTTTTTAAGTAGTACTGCAGGGTTGAGCTCAGGGCCTTGCACATGCTAGGCAAGTGTGCTACCACTGATCTGCACACCCAGCTCCTTTTTCATTTTTTATTTTTAAATAAACTTGATAATCTGTTTTCATGGATATCCTGCATATATTTTAGAGGCAGAGTCTGGTACCAGAACAGACACTGAGTCTGGGTTAGGCTCTGGCACCAGTGAATTCTGTTTCTCTGAGCAGACTCCTTCCACTCTCCAGGTCTTCATTTTCTCCTTTGTGAATTAAGTAACTTGGTCTAATTTGATGATTCTCTGACTTTCCCTTGGGAGCCTCTGAGTCCCTGTCAGAGAGAGAAGAGCCTATGGATCTGCCCTCTCCTCCTTCCCTGCCCTCGCTTTAGCAGCTCAGTGCGTATCTGTAGCTTTACATACTGGATGACTGTGTAAAGGACTATATAGATGGGGGAAAAAGTCACACAACTAAGATAGTTTCATTGTTTTTGTTTTAAACAGAGTTATTGAGTTTATTAAGTAGAGATAAAGGATAGTAAACACTTTAGGTTTAAGCACAGACGTGGTTGGGGGAGAGGCCCAAGAAAAGAATAATAGTACATATCCAAGATATGGATGTGGGTTTCTGCAGAGAGAGAGAGAGTTGATGATGATGTTTTAATGCATTCTTGGCTATACATTTCCACTTTACTTCTTTATTAAAATATATATACCTGTAAGGTATTTTGGGTTTGCTTGGGTAGAGATGAGGTCTAGGCTTGCATACAAAGGGCCAATAGAAAGAGAAATCTCAGTATAACCAGGTGGAGAAAAAGGCAGTGGTTAAAAATATTATTAGGCTGGAGGAGGGTACTGAGGTAATCACTGAAGAACTTTTGACCTTCCAGGGCAGGATCAATGTGATCAAGGTGAAGTTTAAGCCTGGGAAAACAGCTTCAGTTCTCATTGTTGGGAGAAAAAAAAGAGAGGTGTTTAGCCATTAGTCACAGAATGAAATGGCCTTTAAAACTCATCAAACATAGAGATACCTATCAAGAGCTGGTCCCACAGAACATAAGCCAAACTTTCATATAGTTATATGTATGTAGAGATTGATTTGGGTGTACTTTGGGAAAAGTTCCAAAAAACTAGAGGAACTGGGACTATTCTATCACTGAAACAATCAGTTCTTGACTTTTTGAGCTACTGGCACTGATGTCTTCAATCAAGCCCACCTCCCTAAGGAAATTCTGACTAAGACTGGTAGAACACTTGTTAGACTCAGACCTTTATCTAGAAGAACCTACAGTTTTCCTTGTTGCATTTAGGCCATTAGACACTGGTCCTGGAGGCCATTTGTGGCCCAGATAGCCTCTGAATTATTGATTTCCTATCATTCCTGATACATAGATCCATTCAAATGGCTTTCTTGTTTTCATACTGGCCCCTGAGTAGACTTCCTTTGACAGAAACTGCAGCTTAATTCAAGTTAGGGCTCACCACAGGCATTTGGACATCTACCCATAAAGGTTATTTGGCAAGGTCAGGCCTTTTTCCTTCTGCCATCAGTCTGCACTAGTGAGGTCCCAGCATAACTTGAGATAAGTCTGTGCAAATTATAATCATGACTATCTCACGCTGAGATGCTCCAAAGGCATCCAGGATTTGGCTGGAATCTTTCAGCTGTGCTCATTCTAAAATTCCCTAAGTTTAGAAAAGGGCTCTTTCACAGGCAGGACCAGCCACATGGAGGGGCACTGGAAAAGCAGCTCAGGCTTAGCCCTGGCAGATCATCAAGGACACCCAGATTCGTGGTTCCAACAGCCTGTGAAGCTGCCCTGCCTCCTGAGGGCTGCTGTGGCCACAGTAGCTGGGAGTGAATTAAACTTTCCTTCATTTATTTTCCTTTCAGTTTTTGGCACCAGACACTGTGAATCTGTGGCACTGTCTCTTTATTAGTGTGCCTTCAGTTCTGCCCCTGTTCTGGCGCTTTTCCAGGAACTTTCGATCTTTTCCAAGGACTAGAAACATTTCCAGGAACCAAGGGCCATTTCAGAGGCTAGTTGGCTTCCAAACTTCCTTGGTCAGAATTCTAGCACCTTAGGAATAGCTCTACCTCACCTTGCTCACTCTCCTCTACAACCCGATCCTCTTGGAATAGCAGAGCCTGTGACAAGTTAGTTGATTTCCCCAGAATGTGCTGTGACAAATCTGCCTCCCCTAGGAGAGGTGGTGTGACCGCCTCATTATGTGTTCTGACCTTCAGAAGCACACACCGCCCCAGTTCCGTCCACACCCTGACCTTCTTTGTGTCCCTCCCATCCTTGTGGTTCTGAAAAGAGCCAAGCAGAAGAACATCTGAGCCTACAGTGTCATTTCTGCACAAAAGTTTGCTTTGTTCTCTGATGGGAAACTTTCAGGGTAGGGTTGACATCCTATTCCATCCACTGCAGCCTGCCTGAGTACAACACTCACACAGGATTAATTGGATGTGAGATAGCACAAGCCTGTGTGCTTGTCCAGTTTGGATAGCACACACCCCCATTATTTCATGTGACTTCCCCTCATAGCTATGGGAATCAGGAAAGGCTGGCTGAATGGCTGCCTCTGCTGGGATGCTGAGATGGGTGGTCTCTCTCTGTTTTCATGTAATTTAGGACCACTTCCTTTCCATGTCACCTCTCCACTGTGTTACCCCAAGTATACCTCACAACACATAGTAAAACTTCTTATATGGCAGTTCAGGGCTCCTAAATGTAAAAAAGTGATCAAGTGCTCTTAAAGCCTAGGCCCTGATTTGCTGCAGTATAATGCTGCATTCCATTGGTTACAGTGAACCACACACCAACATAGATTTGATGTAGGTAGAGATTAAATCAAGACACCAATACTGTGGGTGTGGTTCATTAGGGATTTTCTTAATTTTAAATGCTACTATAATATGTGATATGTTTTTTTTAAATATGGGTTTATAATGCTTTGTTACTCATAATTTCCTGATTGATGATAGAAATGGCTGCGTAATTAAATCAGTTATATTTACCTAGGAAGGTTCTCCTTCCTAAGTAATCCTAGATTTTGGAGAGAGGGACTGACAGTTCTCAGGAGGATTCTCTGAAATCAGGATGATGCTCTGCAGCCCATCAGATGAAGATGAAGATGCCCTTGGGCATGTGTCCTAGGTTAGCCTAACCAAATAAGTAGGTTGTGTTCCCCCTTGTAGACAATGTATGTGAAAGATAGCTATAGACATGTAGCCTGCGGACATACCACTGTGGTATCTGATTCCATCTGATCTCCAAATCAAAGTAGGGTTGGGCCTGGTTAGTACTTGGATAGGAGACTGCCTGGGAATAGCAGGTGCTGTAGGCTTGGGAGAAGGATCTGACAGCCCACCCCCCCCCACCAAGGAAAAAAAAAGCAATCAGCCATTGAAAATCCTATGACTAGCAGAGAAGCACTGACAATAGTGTTTTACCTGTTGTACATAGGGTCGCTATGAGTCGGACACTAACTCGATGGCATCTAACAACAACATCCACGTTGGTGGCAAACTAAGATCTGCCTGATTTGGTTTTCCTTTTTTTATGGTTCTATGGTCAGTCCCAAGTAAACATATTATAGAGGTATATAATGTGTACAAAGGGTAGAAACATTCCAGTCAGACACATAAGGGTTTTGTTCCTTGCATTACAATTTAATAGAGATGGGAACTATATGTAGGTCCTATGTCAGAGGACCTCAGAGATTTTTTGTTGTTGTTATTAAGTTCTATTGAGTCAAATCCCACTCATAGAAACCCTATGTACAACAGCACAAACACTACCCAACACTGTGCCTTGCACATAATCTTTTTATGTTTGAGCCCATTATTGTAGACACTATATTTCTTCTCATTTTGAGTCATGTCACATCAGCAAAAGGAGAGCCCAGGGGCTTTATTTCATTCCTGTCATTACAGATTACTCTACTTTGGGGAGGCAACTCTTCCCCTGTTGTTTCTTGAATGCTTTCCAGCCTAGGGGACTCATTTTCCAGCACTATATTTGACAATATTCTGTTATTCATACAATTTTCAATGGCTAATTATTTCAGGAGTGGGATGTTAGGTGCTTCTCCCTAGTCTGACTTAGTCTGGAAGCTCAGCTGAAACTTGTCCACCACAAGTGGCACTCCAGCTATCTGAAACACTGGTGACATAGCTTTCAGCATCACAGCAACACACGAGCCCCCACAACATGACAAGCCGATGGACACATGGGTAACCTCAAAGTAGGAAGTTAATAAACATTAAATTTTCTCTGATTATATATTTTGTGCATTAATATAAAAAAGCAGACATTTAGAGAGACTACACAATGAGTCAGATAATGGTTTAGTTGCTCAGGATGTTTTTACTTGATGGCTGAAATGTGTAGGGGGTGAAGAGGGAGAAAAAGAGTTACTCACCTATCTATTTGTAGCCTCTGAAAGTCAGAGAGATGGTGAAGTCATTCACTGCATTAGGGGAAACAGCAGGAGAAAGAGGCAGTTTCTTCCATTTTGTAGAATTTTCTGGTCATTATAAGACCATCCTTGAAGCATTGGGGCTGGGCCCAATATCTCAGACTCCTATTGTGTAAGTGGATGTCAGCTCTCACTAGGAAAGGCTGACATTACACAGGAGCAAAAATAAACCTTTGTTTTTAGAAGTCACTGAGACTTTAGACTGTTACCATGGTCTTACCCAATGAAAGCTGACTAACACAGAAATTGGTACCAGAAGTGGGGTGTTACCATAACAAAACAAAACAAAGGCAACAAAACCATGTGACACTGACTTCCTAGTCAAGTAGTGAGTAGCAAGCCAACTATTATTGAAACTGGCAATATAATGACTCACCTTGGGTAATGGCTAAACATTTGGTAAAACTTTGTTGATACAACTTGGAAGATAGATAATTTACCTAATGAAGCTGTGGCTTTAAGCAAAGAGATTGGCCAGTGGAATGAAATCGGAAGCTTGATGTTTCTTAGCAACATTTGACAAGCACTGTAAGAAAGATAAGAGTTCAGAGGGACATGGCTAGTTTTCAAACAGTAATAAAAGGGAAAAGAGAGAATTGGAATTTTTAGGGCTTGTATGATGTACCTGATTCTCATATATAACCTATAAAAGTTAAATTGAGACGTGAGGAGCAGCAACAATTAATTTTATTATGTTCTCAAGCCAAAGTTCAAGTGAAGGATATGACTTCGACATGCTTTGTTAAAACCTCTGACTTATTAAGATGATCCTTAGTAGGTTATTTAAATTGGACAAAATAGTACAGGGAAAGGAAACTAAGGATTTTCTCTCTCTGTAAAATACAATAATTTTAAAGCACTTCCAATTAATTCTGGAGAGACATGTCTTGAAAAGGATTCTAAGTGTGGCTTTTAGAGTATAAGGTTAGTTGGTGAAAAAGAAAATCTGTTTTTTTGAGACTTTTTTTATTTACAAAAAACCCACCAGTCTAAATTATAATACTGTGATAGTTAGACACAAAATAATTTTAAGGCCCCTAAATTTCTTCCTTGGGAGAAGGACCTGGCAACCCACTCCCAAAAATCAATCTGCCATTGAAAACCCTATGGACAGCAGAGAAGCACTGACAACAGTGTTTCATCTGTTGTATGTAGGGTCGCTATGAGTCAGATACCGACTCGATGGCACCTAACAACAACAACAACAAATTTCTTCCATTCAGCTTCCAAGGAGGACATGTTATTTAATGTCCTCTGCAAATGTGTCCAAAGTGAATAATGAAAATGAAATTATCACTGTGTGGAGCCACAAGCTTTAGAGTCAGGTACTCACTACACTCCAGCAACATACCTGGTATCTAGTCAAAGAAGGCCCCCACCTCCAGGGTATGGGTTTACAATATTTGCCCAGCCAGATTTCAGAATTTCTGTATACAAGTGATCACTTGGTTCTTTCTATCTTTCTATTCTTGTCCTTTGCAAATGGGAGAGTTTATGGCAGTTAGCTTGGGCCAGTGCCACCAATGCATGCTGAGTTTCGAGGAAAAAAAAAGTTAACTACTTCTTGTTTTGGGTTCACAGGTCTCTGGATCAAGAGAAGCCACATTTTTGCCAAGTTTGGTATAGAGACTATTATAAGAACCTTGGTGTTTGACTTAATGTCATATCCCATTAGACTTTTGGCCTTCTTCTTTGCAGGATAGGTGCATTTTGTGGGCCAAAAGTTGTTGTTGTTGTTATTAGGTGCCATCGAGTGGTTATCCGACTCATAGCAACCATCATAGGGTTTTCAATGGCTGAGTGCTTCGGGATTGCCGTGGGAGTGGATTGCCAGGCCCGTCTCCCAGGGCCAAAAGTAGGGAACGAGAAATATTTATCAACAGGATAGATACGGTGGAATATTGTCTCATTGCCATCAACTTTTGCTTTTTCTTTTCCAAGATTATATATCCTTGCCTCTTACCATATGATTTGCAGAATAGGGGAGAGATATACTTTCTTGGCCCATTTTTGGTTTGGTCATATAATTTTTCTGATCAATTAAATATGAGTGAAAATCTCATATGCCATTGTGAACAGAAGCTTTAAGATCCATTGTATGTTTTTGGTAGCTCTTTTGATCTTTTCCTTCATCATGGTACCAAGATGAAGGATGCTGTGACCAGGTCAGTTTCCTGGATGAGGACACCATATGCAACAGAGTCCCAGAATGCAGCCAGTTTGCAATCAACAGGTAATGTGAACAAGAAATAAGTGTTGGCTTTTAAAAGCTTCTGAAATTTGGTGATGGGGGATGTTGATATTATAGACTTGCTGCAGTCACATAGTTGACTGATATACCTGGGCATTGGACTGGTAGCCCCTTGAGGCCCAGGGTGGTCCTATCCTAGGTACCTTGGGTTATAGTCATAGAATTTCACAAATTTGTTTCTACCAGGGCTTCAAACACATGAGCCTGAATGTTCAGATGCACATACAATATTTTTAAATGTGGATGGTTCAGTTTGGGTTTGAGTTTACAGTTTTAATCCTCTGTATAGATAAATGAATAAATTTCCTGCCAATTTTTATGTATGATAAAATAATTAATGATATAAAAAATTAAAAGCTAAGCCCCAAACTAATTTTTCACTGGGTTTGGGTTCAGAAAAAATTTTTTAAATACTTGAACTGGAGTGGATTCAGGGCTCAGGCTCAGGTTTGATTTAAAGCCCTGCTATCTGCATGTAGCATTTAACCCTTAACTGGTATTCAGGAGTCAAAATACACCCCCAGGGAGGTGCCGGAAATGGGCCACTGTAGTGTTTTCCTAAATACAGACACATGGGTTTTGGGGTCATATGTCAATACCAATTAAGCATTAAACCTGAACCCAAACTGAAACCACACCCTTTAAATTTTAACATATTGAATGTGCTCTTGAACCTGAACCCAATTTTTGGCCAGTTTGAAGCCCTGGTTTCTACTTGATTTCCTTATTAGTGGGAATTTACCTTCTGACCTTCAGAAACTCAAGGAAGTGAGGGGTTACTCTTTTTCTGATGGAAGCAGTCATAATTCAACAATATCCAATCTATTACAATGTTGTTAAGTGCCATTAAGCCAAGTTTGACTTACAGTGACTCTATGTAAGCAGAATGAAACATTTCTCAATTCTGTGCAAGGCATATGATCTTTTTTATGTTTAAGTCCATTGTTGCAGACACTATGTCAATCCATCTAGTTGAGGGCTTTCTGCTTTTTCCACTCTCCCAAACTTTCCACTTTCTACTCTCCCAAACATGACTTTCTTCTCCAGGGATTGGTCCCTCCTGACAACATGTCCAAAATACATAAGATACAGTCTAGTCATCCTTGCTTCCAAGAGCACTCTGCTTGTATTTTTTCTAGGACATATCTGTTGGCTCTTTTGGCAGGCCCTGGTATATTTAATATTTGTCTCTAGCACCGTAATTCAAAAGTATCAATCTTCCTGTCTCCCTTATTCAATGTCTAGCTTTCACAACCATATGATGTGACTGAAAATACCATGGCACGAGTCAAGCGTACCTTTGTCTTCAATGAGACATCTTTACTTCTCAACACTTTCAGGAGGTCTTTTGCAACAGCTTTTCCCAATGCAGTCCGTCTTTTGATTTTTTGACGGCTGCTTCTATGGGTGTTGTTTATAAAAAACCAAGTAAAGCAAAATCTTGGAAAACCACAATCTTTTCTCCATTTATCATGAAGTTTCGTACTGATCCAGTTATAAGGATTTTTGTTTTGGTGATGTTGAGGCACAATCCATACTAAAGGCTATGTTCTTTAATATTCATCAGTAAATATTTCAAATCCTCTTCATTTTCAGCAAGCAGAGTTGTGTCATCTGCATAACACAGGTTGTCAATGAGTCTTCCTTCAATCCTGATACTGCTTTCTTCTTCATAAAGTACAGCTTCTCAGATTATTTGCTCAGCATAGAGATTGAAGAGATATAGTGAAAGGATAGAGCCCTGATGCATACTTTTCTCAAATCTAAACCAGGCACTATCTCCATGTTCTGTTTGAATGACTGCTTCCAGTGCATGTACAGATTCTTCATGAGTACAATTCAGTGCTCTGATATTTCCATTCTGCATAGTGTTATCTGGGCTGGGATTTAGCTCAGTTGGTAGAGCGCTGCGCTGCAGTGTCTGAGGACCAGAGTTCAATTCCCAGCACCGCAAAAATGGGAGAAGGGCCTGGCAATCCACTCCCAAGGTAATCCCGAAATAGTCAGCCATTGAAAAACCCTATGAGGGTCGCTATGAGTCAGAAACCGATTCGACGGCACCTAACAACAACATAGTGTTATCCATAATTTGTTATGATCCAAAAAGTCAAATGCCTTTGCATAATCAATAAAACATACATAGACTTTTTTTTTGTATTTTCTGCTCTTAGCAAATATCCATCTGACATCAGAAATTATGTCCCTAATTCCATGCTCTCTTTTGAGTTCAGGTTGATTTTGTGGAAGTTCCTTGTCTATATACTGCTATAGTCACTTTAAAATGGTCTTTAGCAGAATTTTGCTTGCATGTGATAGTAATGACATCATTTGATAGTTTCCACATTCAATTGGATCCCCTTTCTTGGGAATAGGCACAAATATAGATCTCTTCAAGTCAGTTGGGCAAGTAGCTTATTCCAAATCTCTTGGCATAAACAAGTGAGCACCTCCAGTGCTACATCTATTTGTTGAAATATCTCTATTGATATCCCATCAATTCCTGGAGCCTTGTCTTCATCAATTCCTTCAAGGTTGCTTCTACTTTATCATTCAGTACAAATGGTTCATGATCATATGTAACCTCTTGAAATGGTTGGTCATCCACCAATTCTTTTTAGTGTAATGATTGTGTCTATTCCTTCTATCTCATTTTGATATTTCCTGTCATTTAATATTTTCCCTGTAGAAACCTTCACTAATGCCACTTGAGGCATCATTTTTTTCTTCAATTCCTTAAGCTTGAGAAAAACAGAGTGTGTTCTTCCATTTTGGCTTTCTATCTTCAGCTCTTTGCACATGTCATTATAATATTTGATTTTGTCTTCCTGAGCTGCCCTTAAAGTTAGTTCCTTAAATTCATCATGTCTTCCCTTTACTTTAGCTGCTCAATGATTAAGGGCAAGTTTCAGGGTCTCTTTGACATGTAATTTGGTCTTTTCTTTTTTTCCTATTTTTTTTAATAATCTTTTGCTTTCCTGGTTAATGATGTCTTTGATGTCATGCCACAACTCATCTGGTCTTTGATCATTAGTGTCTAATGTATCAAATCTGTTCTTAAGGTGGCCTCTTAACTCACGTAGGATATATTCAAAGTTATACCTTGACACTCATTACACTTGTTCCAATTTTCTTCAGTTTCAGTCTGAACTTGATTATGAGAAATTGATGGTGTGATCACAAACAGCACCTGATCTTGTTCTGAGAGTTGATATTGAGCTTTTCTATCATCTCTTTTCACAAACATAGTCAATTTTGTTCCTGTATGTTCCATTGGTGAGTTCCATGTGTATAGTCACAGTTTGAATGATCTTTAGTAAAATTTTGCTTGTGTGTGATGTTATGATATTGTCTGATAGTTCCTACATTCAGTTGCTTCCCCTTTTTTGGGAATAGGATCTCAAATATGGATCTCTTCCAGTCAGTTGGCCAGATAACTGTTTTCCAAATCTGTTGGCATAAGCATGTTAATACCTCCAGTGCTGTGTCTGTTTGTTGAAACATCTTTATTGGTATCCTATCAATTCCTGGAGCCTTGTGTTTCACCAGTTCTTTCAAGGCTGCTTCCACTTCATCCTTCAATACCATTGGTTCCTCTTCATATGCACCCTCTTGAAATGGTTGGTCATCGACCAATTCTTTTTTGTATAATGACTTTGTGTATTCCTTCCATCTTGTTTTGATGTTTCCTGCATCATTTAATATTTTCTGTGTAGAATCTTTCACTATTGTCACTCAAGGTTTGAATTTTTTCTTCATTTCCTTAAGCTTGAGAAGCACAGAATATGTTCTTCCCTTTTGGTTTTCTCCCTCCAGCTCTTTGCACATATCATTATAATATTTGTTTTTGCTTTCTCAGGCTGCCTTTTGAAATCTTCTGTTTAGTTCCTTAACTTCATCATGTCTTCCTTTTACTTTAGCTGCTCAATGTCCAAGGGCAAGTTCCAGTGTCTCTTTTGATATGTAACTTGGTGTATTCTTTTTTTCTTGTCTTTTTAATAATCTTTTGCTTTCTTCTTGAATGATATCTTTTATGTCATGCCACAACCTGTCCGGTCTTCTATCATTTGTGGCTAATGCATTAAACCTGTTCTTGAGGTGGTCTCTGAACTCAGGTGGGATATACTTGAGGTCATACCTTGGCTCTTGTACACCTGTTCTAATTTTCTTCAGCTTCAGTTTGAACTTGCATATGAGAAGTTGATGGTCTGATACACAATCAGCACATGGTCTTGTTCTGACATTTGGTATAGAGCTTTTCCATCGTCTCTTTCCACATATGTAGTCTATTTGGTTCCTGTATGTTCCATCTGGTGAAGTCTATGAGTATAGTCAATGTTTATGTTGGTCAAAAAATGTATTTTTTTTCCTTTGCAATGTCATTGGTCTGACAAAATTCTATTGTATGATCTCCAGCATCGTTTTTGTCACCAAGACCACATTTTCCTACTACTGAGCCTTCTTCTTTGTTTCCAATCTTTGCATTCCAATCATCAGTAATTATCAGTATGTCCTGATTGCATGTGTGATCTATTTCAGATTGCAGAAGCAGGTAGAAATCATCCCTTCATTCATGGCCTTAGTGGTGGGTGCATAAATTTGAATAATAGTCATATTAACTGGCCTTCCTTGTAGGCATATGGATATCATTCTCTCACCAACAACATTGTATTTCAGGACAGATCTTGAGATGTCTTTTTTGACGATGAATGCAACCCCATTTCTCTTTAGTTTGTCATTCCAAGCATAATAGACCATATGATTATTTGACTCAAAATGGCCCATGCTGGTCCATTTTAGTTCACTGACACCTAGAATGTTGATATTTATGTGCTCCATTTCTCTTTTAATAATTTCTGATTTTCCTAGATTCATACTACATGCATTCCATGTTCTGATTATTAATGGATATTTACAGTTGTTTCTCCTCATTTTGAGTCTTGCCACATCAGCAAATGAAGGTCCCTGGGGCTTTACTCTATTTCTGTCATCAAGGTAGACTCTACTTTGAGGAGGCAACTCTTCCCCAGTTAGCTTTTGAGTGCTTTCCAACCTAGGGGGATCATTTTCCGGCACTATATCTCACAGTATTCCCTTGCTATTCAAAAGCAAGTGCAGCAGTATATAGACAGTGAATTGGCAGAAAATCAAGCAGGATTCAGAAGAATATAGGGAACCAGGGACATCATTGCTGATGTCACAAGGGTATTAGCCCAAAGCAGAGAATATCAGAAAGATGTCTATCTATGTTTTACTGACTACGCAAAGGTATTTGACTGTATGGATGATAATAAATTATGGATAACACCTCAGAAAATGGGAATACCAGAGTACCTAATTATACTCATGAGGAATCTGTATGTGAATCAGGAGGCAGTTGTTCAGATAGAACAAGGAAACATTACCTGATTTAAAGTTGAGAAAGGTATGCATCAGGGCTGTATAATTTCACCATATTTTGTCAATTTATATGCTGAGCAAATAATCTGAGAAGATGGACTTTATGAGGAAGAATACAGCATCAGGATTGGAGGAAGACTCATTGACAACCTCCATTATGCAGATGACACAAATCTGTTTGCTGAAAGTAAAGAGGATTTGAAACATTTACTGATGAAGACCAAAGATCATAGCCTTCAGTATAGGTTGCAAATAAACATCAACAAAACAAAAATCCTTATGACTGGGTCAGTATGCAACTTCACAATAAATGGAGAGAAGACTGAAGTTGTCCAAATTTTGCTTTGCTTGGTTCTATAATCAACACCTGTGGAAGCCACAGTCAAGAAATCAAAAGACGTGTTGCTCTGGGAAAAGATGTGGCAAAAGATCTCTTTAGAGTATTCAAGGGCTGGGATTTAGCTCAATTGGTAGAATGCTACTCTTCAGTCTCTGAGGTCCCTAGTTCAATTCCCAACACCAGAAAAATGGGAGGACATGGCAATCTGCTCCCAAGGCAATCCCAAAACAGTCAGCCCCTGAGAACCCTATGAGGGTCACTATGAGTTGGATATGACTCCACAACATCTAACAACAACAACAAAGATTATTGAAAAGTAAAGATGTCACATTGAAGATGAAGGTGCTCCTGATTCATGCCATGGTATTTTCAGTCACATCACATGTTTGTGAAAGCTGGACATTGAACAAGAGAGACAGGAAAAGAATTGATGCTTTTGAATTATGGAGCTGGAGAAATCTATTGAATATACCATTGACTGGGAAAAGAAGTGATAGATCTGTCCTAGAAGAAATGCAACCAAAGTGCTCCTTGGAAGCAAGGATGGGTAGACTATGTCTTACATATTTCAGACATGTAGTCAGGAAAGACCAGTCCCTGGAGAAAGATGTCATGTTTGGGAGAGTGGCAGGTCAGCGGAAAAAAATGAAAACCCTTCTCCAGATGGATTGACACAGTGTCTGCAACAATGGGCTTAAACATAAATAAGATCATGTGCCTGGCACAGAATAGGGAAGTGTTTCGATGTGCTGTATATAGGGTCTCTATGAGTCTGACTCGACTCAACAGCACTTAACAATAATAACAGTCACAGTTTATGTTGGTGAAAAAAATGTATTTTCAATGAAAAGTTCATAGGTCTGACAAAATTCTATCATGTGATCTCCAACATTGTTTCTGTCACCATGGCCATATTTTCCAAATACTGAGCTATTTTCTTTGTTTCCAACTTTTGCATTCCAGTCACCAGTAGTTATCAGTGCATCCTGATTGCATGTTCAATCTATTTCAGATTATAGGAACTGGTAAAAATCTTCCCTAGCTTCATTTGGGGCCCTAATGGTGGGTGTGTAAATTTGAATAATAATCATATTGACTGGTGTTCCTTGTTGGTATATGAATATTATTCTCTTACTAACAGTATTATCAGTCAGGGCATATCTTGAGATGTCTTTTTGATGATGAATGCAACCCCACTTCTCTTTAATCTATCATTCTCAGTATAGTAGTCCATATGATTAACTTACTCAAAATGTCCCATGCCCGTCCATTTTAGTTCGCTGACACCTAGAATGTTGATATTTATGTGCTCCATTTTCCTTTTGGCAATTTCTAATTTTCATAGATTCACACTACATATATTCTATGTTCCAATTATTAATGGATGTTTACAGTTGCTCCTTATTTTGATTTGTGCCACATCAGCAAATGGAGGTCCCTGGGGCTGTACTCCATTTCTATCATTAAGGTAGACTGTACTTTGAGGAGGTAACTTTTCTCCAGCTGTCTTTTGAGTGCCTTCCAACTTGGGGGGGGGCTCATTTTCTGGCACTATATCTGACAGTGTTTCTCTGCTTTTCATAAGGTTTCCAATGTCTAATTTTTTCAGGAGTGTGCTGCCAGGTCCTCCTCTCTAGTTTGGAAGTTCAGCTGAAACCTGTTCACCATGGGTGACTATGCTGGTATGTGTAATACCAGTGCCATATTTTTCAGCATCACAGCAACACACAACCCCCCCATAGTATAGCAAACTGACAAACATGTGGGTGGCTTACAGATATATTTCCTTTTAAAAAGCGTAATTTTTACATGACTCATAAGTAAAGTTTACCCAAATTAGGAAATTAACATTGGTACAACACTATCATCTAGTATATAGGCTTTAATCCAATTTTCTAATTGTCCTAATAATGTTTTTAATAGCAAAAGAAAAAAATTCTACTCCTGGCTCTAATCCAGGATCATGAGCTGCATTCAGCTGTCATGTCTGTTTAGTCTCTTTTCACCTGGATAGTGAGGTCTTTAGTTTTTTTTTTTGTTGTTGTTGTTGTTGTTGTTGTTGTTTCCTTTCATGATCTTGATACTCTGGAAGAATATGGGTCTGTTTTTGTGCACCAGCCCTCAATTTGGATGTGACTCCATTTTTCATGACTGGATTCATATTAAGCATTTTTGGCATGAACATCACAGATGTAAAACTGAGCTGTTCTCATTGCATTATTTCTCATTGCATTGCCTCAGGATATAAATGTGTCCCAGTCCTGAGAATGTTAACTTTCTTTGCTTGACTACGGAAATATCTACATGCTTCTTCATATAAGTTTCTCTTTTCTCCTTTGGAATTAATATATTTAGAAGACACTTTGAGACTAACTACATATCTTCTAATTTCGCCTGCTAGTTATAGCCCATACTGATAATTTTTGCTTGAATCACTTATTACTATAGTGGCCAAGTAGGGATTTTCTGATTTTATCAAATTCCTTATAAAAATTCCTTATTTGTTAGTTAGACATTCTACTGTAAGGAAGCTTTCCATTCTCTCAAATTTTATTTATTTAGCCATTTGTTTTCTTATTCATTCATTTATTAATTAATAAATCATTAATTTATTTTTCAATCTGGGCTTATGAATGCTTATTATGCCCTATGGGTTATAATAATTTGTTATTGTTATTAATTTAGATTGTCAAACTGATCTAGATTTATCCAGTAAGAGGCCCTTCAAGCTAATTTCTATGTCTTTTTGATATCTTCCTATCATTTTATTTGCATACTTCTGTATTATTTGGGATAAGGTTATGTTCCAAACATCTCTTATATTTTCCCAGTTTTAGGAATCAGCCATTTCTCCAAGGAATCCTTGCTCCTTACAGTGGACTATGTATTTAGAAACTAAGATATGAATGCTAGATGTTATTGCTACCAAGAAAGTCATCATTTTTAACATTTAATATTTAATATTTTTATATTTCTGTCTGACTTTTTCCCTTATGCATTGTCTTTACAAACTTGAAAATTGTTTTGTTGTTGTAATTAGGTGCTGTTGAGTCAGATCTGTCTCATATTGACCCTATGTACAACCAAATGAAACACTCCCTGACACTGTGCTGTGCCCAGCACTGTCAGTATTTCTTTGCTTTTCATAGGGCTTTTGATGGTGGATTGTTTTTTCAGGATTGTTTTGAGAGTGGGCTGCCAGGTCCTTCTCCACTTTCTGCAGTGCTGGGGATTGAACCCAGGGCCTCAGGGTGAACAGAGCAAGCATTCTACCAACTGAGCTATAAATGGTACAATGCTAAAATAGTTATTGCCAATTTTTCATTTAACAGTATAAAATAAATATTTTCCTGGTTATTCCAAGCATAGTCAGCATTTACCAGTGGATAATGCCAAAAATTACTTCTGTATTTTTCATTCTTATAATGTTATTTTCAGTTCACTTTTGTAATTCACAGTATGTCATAAGGAATACTTTAGTTTCACTTTAGTGCTTTCTCAAGGTTGTTGTTGTTGTTAGGTGCCGTCAAGTCGGTATCCGACTCATAGTGGCCCTCATAGGGTTTTCAATGGGCTGGGATTTAGCTCAGTTGGTAGAGTGCTGTGCTGCAGTCTCTGAGGTCCTGAGTTCAATTCCCAGCACCGCAAAAATGGGAGAAGGACCTGGCAATCCACTCCCAAGGCATTCTCGAGGAGTCTTTGTTAATTCCCATGGCAATCCAGTGAGGTAGGCATTTTGGTTCCCTTCTACAGAGGAAGACTCTAGGACCTTGAGGATTGTGTGGCTAGCAAATGTTTCATGATGAGCTGAACTTGGTCAAAGAGAATGAAGCCCAGGCCCTCTGACTGACTTAAATTGTTAGTTGTTGTTGTTAGTCATTGCTTATGCATTTGTCTTCTGAACTTAATTCTAAGCTACTTGATGGCAGAGACCATGTTTTAATGTGCATTTTCCCCACAGTTCCGCTACACCATGGGTGCTCAATACAAGTTTATCACTTAGTTCAGGAAAGTGTCTGAAAGTCTTTCCCCCAAACAAATTTGTAGGAAGCTTTTGCACTAGGTGTTAGCTATAAAAACATATCACTCTCTTTTTAGGTCAATGGTGACCAGACCTCTTAATTATTGCTCTCTTTGTAAGGGGCGCCATCAGTAAGAGAGGAAGAGAAGAACAATCTGTTTGGATAAGGAGTAGTAAACTACATAAATTTGCCAGCTGCACTTGATATCTTAGCAGCAAAACAAGCCATCCCACATTGCCTTGTAACTGCAGCACAAGGCGGAGGACATGGTTGGTCATAAATTACCCAATAATAGGAATCCTAATCTGCAGTAGATTATGGACCCAGAAACCACATGGGGACCAATCTGTAATAAATGATATTGTTTCAATTAGGACCTGGTTTGGCCAAAAATTAAAAGCACAAAATCAAAATCCCTCCGTCCTTAGCCACTTCCTTACAGACATCCGGACCAGGAGGCTTTTTGATGTTGATTGTCTCCTTGCAGCTTTCAGTTGAGGATGGAGCCAAATTATACCACTTGTGCTAATTACTCCTCTCCTGAGATTGCAAAGTTCCTGGTTAAGTGGGGAGTTAGTCCAAACTACTTACTGAATTACCAAGGTAGCAGTTCTGTGTCGGGGACCTGGGCCAGTACAGACCTCAGCTGTAAGGCTACCAGCATGAAACTTTCCTCCTGAGTCCAGGAGGAAAGTGAAGGACCCTAGGGCTTTGAAGAAAAAGTAAGAATAACGGGTCCTCCTGCAGGGAAAGAGAAGTCATTTCCTCCCCTGAATCCCTCAGCTCAGTTGATGGCTTCACCATTTCCTGTCTTCTACCACCTTAATCTTCACCATCTAAGCACTCCCCCAGACCTGTTGCTGGTACTGTTTTTATGTTCTCACATCTTATTTCACTGCCACTGAATTTAGTTCACTCAGTCCTCATGGTCATTCAGGTGAAAAGCAGTCCAATTTATATCTGAACCCAGAATTAGTGTACCAAGTTTCATCCCTTTTGAAGTGTGGTGTGTGCTTTACTCTTGTTTAGTTTACTCATCTAATTGCAGCAAAGTTCTAGTAGGATTTAAAATTGTATGGGTGCTACTGAGACAAAAAGTTTTTTAAGAGCCACATTTTAGTTGGCAAGGCCTAAGGAAGGACTCCTGTGCTCTTAATTATAGTGATGGTAATATTGCTATTGCTGGCCAATTTTCTATAGAATATCATAGCAAAGTGAGAAAGAGATTGTGATGGATCTCCTCCTCCACCAGCCCTCCAGGCCTTCTCCCTTTCTCTGCCCAGTGCTGTGCCCACAGGTTAGCCTGCCAGGGAAGCTGTGCTTGCACACACTCTCTTGTTGTTGTTGACCTTGACCAATGGGAAGCATCAGCAGGAGAATGGACATGGAACCTGGTTTCTCCTCTGCCCAAGCACTGTGGATGATTAGATCCCTTCCTGAAAAACTATAGCTCCTATCAGGTGACTTTCTTTAGCTCTCTCTTTAGGCTCCCATAACCATTCTCCTGACTTGTCACTTATGCCAAGGAGCAGTTGTGGCCACCACTGATGCTGGCCTTGAGGTGCTGTACCACCCTTGGTTGGTTTCCTTTACTCCTCTCCACACCTCCATAAATGTCCCTCTATTAAATCCTCCTTTATCACCTGTTTGATTGGACCATCTCTTTCTTGCCAGAACTGTAAGTAACTCAGATCTGGAGTAGAGACACACGGGAAAAGATTATTTGTAGGACATTTGATTCAAATCAAATCCTGAGCCCTTGATATGAGGGTTGAGAGCTTCAGTTATGTAAAATAGCAATATTACTGATGATTATCAGAGTACAAAGCTTTTACAGTACTCTTATCATGTGCCAGGCACTATGCTAACTGTTTACCATGTATTAACTCACTTTAGCCTTACAGCCTTATAAGATAAGTATTGTTTTTATCATAGCCTGCAGCCATATCATAGCCACAGCCATACTGTGGCATCGATCCTGTCAGATCTCAGACGCTGCGCAGGGTCAGGCCTGGTTAGTACTTGGATGAGAGACCACCTGGGAACACCAAGTGCTGTAGGCTTGGGAGAAGGACCTGGCAACCCACTCCCCCAAAACAATTAGCCATTGAAAACCCTATGAATAGCAGAGAAGCACCACAATAGTGTTTCATTTGTACATAGGGTTGCTAAGAATTGGACACTGACTTGAAGGCACCTAACAACAACAATTTTTATCACTGTCTTATAGATGAGGAAACTGAGGTGGAGAAGCTAACAATTATATTTAAGTTCCTAAGTCTAATTTCTTCACTAGACTTCCCATAAACAAGAAGTTGTCACCAGCAAATACATAATGTGAGTGGATTTAATAGCCAAAATTATAGAATCATCTCAACATCATTTTTGAAGGAAAACACCCATAATATTTGAAAACTAGTTTTAACTTTGGGATTTCTGAAATAAATGCTAACATTCAGTAATGCCATTTTTAGCAACCTGTAATTTATTTAGGCAGATGGAAATGGGTATTATCCCTAGGTTTGAATGTTAAACATTATTTAGGCAGCATAGCACTATATGAAGGACTCAGGAGATTTGGGTCCCACCATTCATTAGCTGGGTGACTTTGAGCAAGTCACTTATTCTCCTGGAAAGTCACTTCCCTCACTCAGGTTTTACTCGGTCTCTAAAGACTCCCCTCATCTGATGTACCCTCCTGTATCATCATGCTGGCCTGACTGCCACCACCCAACACCAGCAATTAGTGTTGGTTTACTGGTCATGGGTTAGAACACCCAGACACACAGGTTGTCCATAAGACCTTAAACAAGGAAAGAGTCTGCCTTGATTTAAATATTTACAGTGATTAGGCTCTTGTCACCTCCTGAGGGAGTCAGTCTGGCAATGGGCTTCACCACTTAGAGAGAAGCTAAAATCACCTACAGGAAACCCAAGTGGAGGTGGTGATATAGTCATTCTCACTGAGAAGGAGAATGAAGAAGGGATTTTCATTAGCAGTGAAGTTTTAAGAGTGAGAGAGCTGACAGGCTAATGGATGAAAGGGATGTTCTAGCATAATATGTCCAAGAGACCCCTCTTGAAATGACTATTTATTATTGGCAAGGGGCTTCAAGATTGCTTGGCTCACTTTCTTCTGAACTTTCTCTTCCTTTTATTCCTTTAAGCCACTGCTGATGCTATGAAATCTGTCTAAAAGGACCTCACCTGTCCAATGAAACCTTCAAGGACAGATGAAATCTCTGATGCCCTATGAATTCAATCACAGACACTGCTTCTCCCTCTAACCTTCTGTGATATGCTCCTTGCACCTTGCTCATAGCAAGTTTGTCATGCTGTGTGCTGTCCTTAATTGTGTATATACTGAGTCTCCTACTAGGTGTGAACATTGTGTCTGACTTAGGTCTGCATGATTAAATACCTGGAACAGAGCCTTATAATCCTTGCTAGATAGATGGAGTGGTCTTCAAATCCCATTTCTAATGCTTAGTGCACATATACACTTATCCCTCATCCGTACCATCTACACCTCATACATACAAGTGTGATATTTAAAATAACCAAGGATGGAATGTGTGTCAGAGGACCTCCATGGTAAGGAAGTCAGTCTTAGTTGTCAGTCCTAAGAGATGCTGGGAGATGTCTTGGCAACCAATGAAGAATAGAGATATTCTTTTATCTGTAACCCTTTTTATGGTGTGTTTATTCTTGTTCTACAGTAACTCCTAGGCCCACTGGTCAGGCCATCCAGTGTCAAGAGTAGCCACCAATTCTGAAATTTCCTATTTCTTCGAATCATGGTAACTACTGTGTTCACACCCTGTCCTTGGCCATGCCAGGCTTGGCAGCCACTGAAGGGTACCTGCTCATATGATTGGACTGACCAGTGTATAGGAGGCCACACTTTTGAATGGTGGCTCTTTTGACTGTAAACAAATGAATTTAAGTCAGCAAAAAACCTTAGAGTTGCTGAGGATCTAGACCACGGAGTAATATTTACCTTATCAGCAGATACCAACCTCTGAGTTATCTTTTTTGGCTGTATTCTAGGGAACAGAAGCCAGCGCCTGACAACTTTCAACTGGGAGAGAAGGGGGGGAAAAGGTGGAAGGTTTGTGCAAATCCTGGTGGTACATCCAGCCCACACCTAGAAACTTATCTGTACTTGATAAGCAAAGGATTTTTGTCATAACTATATTCTTTTGGTTAAAAGTGATCAGTCTTCTCCTATTTAAGTAATTGTTGCTTTTTCTTTCTTGGAAAATCCATAAATAGGAAGAATTAAGCTTCAAAGCCTGGAGGGAGAGAATAGTTGAGAGACACAGCCTGGGACTTAGCAAACCCCAGATGGCAGAGTATGAGTTAGGAGGGGAGGCCCCTCTGCAGGCCCACAACAGACATGGCAAATGGAGTCACATCACTGGGTGGTAGGGATTGATCAGATCTGGATCTTCAGAACTGAAGGAAGAGTCCAGAGAATGCTGGAACATGGCAGGAAGAGGGCTGGGGAGGCTGGAGTGGCTGGAGCAAGCTTACCTGATTTGTAATCAACTCTACAATTGTTTGTGGGATTAGGGCTAGGCTCTGATTCCCATTGGATGGTAAGCACCAAGAAGGCAGGACTGCTCCAGTTAGCTCATATTTCTATGCCCAGGATCTAGCTCATCCTGGCATACAGTAAGCTACCATTAGTAGTCACCTTTGTTCTACACCCAACCTGTCCCAGGGACCTCCTCAGCCTGAGCCTGGAGTCTTCTCTCCACTGAACCCCCTACTTACTGTCTGGGAATCCACCTTGACCTTGTCTAGCCCTGTATGGGGGAAGAGGGTACAGTTCACTGACCTGCTAATTGCAGGCTGAGCATCCGGTGTTAAGCCTCAGGGAGCTGCTTATGCAGGACACTGCTCCTCTTCTTGGAGCGATTTCATCTGCATCAGGACATATTTTTCTGGAGCCTTCACGTGCACAAAGAGGGATGGTGCAGTGCAGGACCACGCTTGCCGAGCCAGCCCGAAGCTCCTGGGAAAGAGGAGGCAGCAAGCCTCTCCCTTCCCTGGGGCCCTCAGGTGTGGGATCAGAGGAGCTGACACTCATCTGTTTACCAGGTGGCTTTGTGCCTTACAGGGAAGCTGAATGGCACGTACACAGATCTTGGAAAGGCAAGAGTCTGCAAGCTGTGCACAGCTCAAACCCAAGCTTCCATCCACGCCATCAACTCCAAATGGGAAGCCTCAATGCTGATGACTCAGCTGACAGAGGTGACCCTTTTGTAGCATTACAAGTAGCCTTAGCCTTCTACCAAAGTCTCTGTGATCAAGAAAGAATTCTGGCCATTATGATTTCAAATTGAAATAATAATGATGATGATGATGATGATGATGATGATGATGATGATGATGATAATAATAATAATAATAGTGATCATAGCTAACATTTATGAAGATCTTACTCTGTGCCAGATGCTGTTCCAAGTGCTTTGTTGTTCAGCTCCTTCCTTTCACGTTGGGAGGAGCACTATGATTAAGCTCTTCTTCCAGTAAGGGAGAGATGCGTAGATCATGATTTGCCCAGTCACACAGCTACTAATTAATAGACTCAGGATTTGAAACTTGGGAATCAGGTCCTGGCCCAAAAGCTAAAAATCTATTCTATCCCTTGTGTAGATCTTTTGACCTGGGAAGTTCATCTCTCCTTGTATCAAGAGAAGTCAGATTTCAGAGTGTTTTGGTGACTTACTATATAGCCAATCCCTCTGATAAGTCAAGTTTTACTATAAATGTCACCTCTTCAGAGGAGCCTTCTCAGGCCACCTACATTTGTTTGTTGTAACTACTTTAGTTTCTCACTGTTTCAGAGGCCAAAAGTCTGAAGTTTTCCTTGTAGATGAATCACTCCAATTTCTGCTTCTGTCATCACTTTGCTATCTCCTGTGTGTCTTCTCCTCCCCTGTCTGTCCCAAGTCTTCTGCTTTTCTCTTATGAGGATACATGTCATTGGACTCAAGACCTGCCTGACTTATCCATGATGATATCCTCATTTCAAGATCATTAACTGCGAAGATTCTTATCCATCTGCAAAGACTCTTTGCCAAGTGAGGAAACATTTTCAGATTCTGGGAATTTAGATGTTGACATATCTTTTGGGAGACCACCATTCAACCTGCTAAACCACTCCATATACAGGAAATTCCATAGTCCCTCCCCATTTTCATTGCCCCACCAAACACCTGTCACTAACTAGAACCTTCTTATTTTCTCAGCCATGATTCTTCTGGTATTTTGAGCACAGCAAGTCTTCATTGTATAGAAATAAGATTTTTACTGCAGGACATTTAGCATTTCACATTTTTGGCCCAACCTCATAGGTGGGATGAGGTGGGGAGATAGGTTTTTTTTTTTTTTTTTTTTTTTTTTTTTGCGGTACTGGGGGTTGAACCCAGGGCCTTGCACCTGCATGCTCTGCAAGTGCTGGACCACTGAGCTGCACCTCAGCCCATTTTTTTTACTTTTTGAGACAGGGTCTCGCTAAGTTACGCAGACTGCCTCTGGTCTCGAACTTGTGATCCTCCCGCCTCCACCTCCCCAGCCGCTGGGATTACAGGCGTGCGCCACCACGCCCAGCAGGAGAGAGTTTTTACGATATTCAATCCCCCACCATACCTCCCACAGATATCCAATGTTCTCACTTGGCCAACAGTACCAGATCAGGGTCAGAACCACCTGCTTATGTGTTTTATTTTAATTTCTATCTCCTTTCATGAATGAAAGCTCCATGAGGGCAGAGGCCTTGTCTGTCTTGCTCACTGCCATCTCCTCTGAGTCTCAAACCAGGCGCTGAGCAGGCACTCAATATAGACTTTCTGAATGCACAGAGAAGACAGGGAAGCTCTTGATGGAAATGTGTATCAGACTTCTCCCTTTAGGCTGCTCCAGCCTCAGAAGAAAGAGTCATGTGATAGTCACTCAGGTCTTAACAGCAATGAAAAAATGATAAGGAAAGTCTCTAATCTCTTCCTGGGGTCCCTCATTTCCCACTTCCAGCCCCAATTTCTCATTTCCTGGGCTGGGCCACTCAGGGTCTCAGAGCCATTTCTTGGCCCACTATCCTGGCCCCTGCCATGTGGTTCCTTTCCTGTCGCCTTACGTACTACTCCAGGAGTCACTTTGTGTCTATTGTCACCTGTAAGAGGTTCCTTTCAGGTCACGACCACAAAATTAAAGGGCAAATTTCAGGCCAGGGACCTGGCTGGGATGTTATTTTTTGTTCCTAGCTGGCCACTAAAGCCAGTTACCATTTTATTTACTATCTGTGTGAATGTAGGTAATATAATTTACCTCTGTGATTCTCAGACACATGATCTATTAAATCAGGAAGGATAGTTTATAGATTTATTAAATAGATTTGTTAGAAATTATATTCTCTGGAAGATTGCAGTTATAATGCTTATTTCTTTCTCTTGCTTCTTATAAGGAAAAGAGACACGAAAAGGACATGGGAGATTCCCACCTCTATTTGGCCATAAAGGCATCCCCAGATTGTGCTGGAGGGAGCAGTGGAGAGATGGGTGGAGGCAACTGGGCAAGGCCTCCAGATACAGATAACCTGTATGGGATCAGTTTGTATTGGTAGAGAAAATGAGGAGGCAGCCTTGTCTAGGGGCTAGACAGAGGGACTGAAATGAAATAAGCTACCTAAGGGAGTGGTACACTGCCAAGGCAATCCTGAAACAATCTGCCATTGAAAACCCTATGAGGGTCGCTATGAGTGAGACATGACTCAACGACACCTAACAACAACAACAAGGGAGTGGTACACTTTGAATCTTTGTGTCTCAATAGTCCCAAATATGACCTTGAGGAAGAAAAAGAAAATAAATAACTGTCCAAGATCATACAGCTGAACATGGCAGAGCTGGGAACTAGACTTTGTAATAGCAGAAATTTGTGCTTTTCCTACTAAACCATTCTGCTCTCCTTGCACAGTCTCTCAGGACCAATTGCTACTGCAGGTTCCAAGGCTGAAAACCAGCCAAGAATGGCTTTGCTCTGCCCAGTGTTTGGCTCTTGGAAGGAATGCTGTAGGTATTTGATACATTAGGAGACAGAGATACAGATGAGAGAAATCAATATGTTCTCCCCAGGCTCTATGTCAATTTGGCTTTGATAATCAGCTTTATGTACACGCACACACACATGCACAAACTCACATATCGCCACCGTGACCACTGCCCTACAGACATTGCCTCAGCACGGGGCAGCTTGGAAGGTCAGCATGGACCTGGGCAACCTCAGAAAAATTAGCAAGACTGAAGCAAAAAGCTATGTGCAGGTAATGGAGAGGTGATTGTACAGGGATCATCGCCTCCATTTAGATGTCAATTGTGTAATTTCCAGCTGTTCCTCAGCTCAACAGCTGGAGTTCAATATGCTCAGGGTGTATCTGGAGGCCCCCAGCCGGAGAACTCAATATTAAACTTGCTTCGAGGATCTAGGAAAAGCAGCTAGTATTGCTGCAAACCACAGAGGAGAGGCCTCTTTTTTCCATCCACTTAAGCAATGGTAGCTCTTTGGGAATAATACTGGTGCTACCTAAAAGTGGCTGGTCTAAGACAGAATGGAGATGGGGTGGGATATATGAAAACAAAGATGTACAGTGTACTATTTCCTTTCATGTTGTCCCATACTATGGTGTTGTAGTAGTAGTAGTATTTCCATTTTACACAAAGAAGGGAATTTTTCTTTTGTCAAACAAAGCAAGATTTGCAGAACTAGTTGCTAAAGTCAGCTCTGTTTGATCCTAGGGCTTGTGCTGTGTATACTCTACTAATCAGAAGCAGTCTCCAGGAAGGCTTGCTCAGGTTTGGAAATGTCCTGCCAGCCTGACTAGACTTTGCCATTTAGAAAGTAGGCCTAAAGTGGACCTGCTCCCTGAAAGGAGGGAGAAGCCTCTGAAGCAGAGGTCTCAGGGAGCAGATGGGAAGGCTCAGCGAGGCCTCTAGTGGGAGGCAGGTATGGTTAGAAGAATGTGTCTCCTCTTGTGATGTCAACATCATCACTGGAGTAACTTGGAGGTAGAAGATAGTGGCTTTTAACTATCTTCTCACCTTTGCTTCCAGGGTATCACTTTGTCTTTTATAAAACCAAACTGCATGCTTTCCTTCCTCTCTTTTCCTTTTGCCACCTAATTATCTTGTCTGGCGATAGAAAATACCCTGCCATACTGTGAGACCCTGAGCCCATGACAGGACTTACTAATTAATCATAATGTTCTTTCCCAGAAAGCCTAGGAACTGCCTTTGATTTTTCCTTGAGGCAGAATTCTTAGGACTTACTTCCAGTAGTTTTTGGCCCACAAGCTGAAACTTGAATGAATACCTGGGTTGTTGATTTACTTGTTCATTCATTAAATATTTATGAAGGACCTACTATGTCAGGGTACTGTTTAATTCATCAGTGTGTGAATAGAAACATATAATCTTGGAACATATATTTGAGCAATGGAAAAGCAAAGATGTCACATTGAAGACGAAGGTGCGTCTGACTTATGCCATGGTATTTTCAGTCGCATCATATGGTTGTGAAAGCTGGACATTGAACAAGAGAGACAGAAAAAGAATTGATGCTTTTGAATTGTGGTGCTGGAGACGTCTATTGAATATACCATGGACTGCCAAAAGAACCAACAGATCTGTCCTAGAAGAGGTACAACCAGAGTGCTCCTTGGAAGCAAAAATGGCCAAACT